>SNVD02013915.1:0-600000 GCA_013180625.2 Boswellia sacra
GGTGGTATGGACAGCAAGCACATAACCTTTTAAATCTCTCCCAATATTCATGAAGTGATTCTCCATTGTGTTGTCGAATGCCACTAATATCTTTTCTAATATTTGTAACTTTCGAGGCTGGAAAGGATTTCTCCAAAAAGAGTTTACTTATCTCATTCCAAGTGGTAATGGTACCTGGTGGTAGGTAGTATAACCAATCTTTTGCCGAATCTGCTAATGAGAATGGGAAAGCTATCAATTTAATTTGCTCTTCAGAAACGCCAGTTGGCTTCATACTTGAGCATACCACATGAAATTCTTTGAGGTGTTTGTTCGGATCCTCTCCTGCAAAACCATGAAATGTAGGCAAGAGATGAATCAGTCCAGATTTAAGCTCAAAATCTATCTCAAAATTGGTGCTTATGCATAGCGGTTGTTGGTCAATAATTGGAGCCGCTAACTCCTTAAGAGTCTGATCGTTTTCCATCGCCATTGCTTCCGATTCAGATTTGATTGAACTGCAAGATGATGGGAGGGAAGTATGTCGTGCAAGGTCAAATTCTGGAGGTGGAGTGGAAATTGAATGATTTAGTCTTAAATTCGAGGATTGGAGAAACTCCTTAATTCTCTTAAGTCGTTGATCCGCTTCTCCCTCGGACATAAAAGCCTAAACACAAACAATCAGGAAATAACAATCAAGAATCAGTAGTAAAAACAGAATAACAAATTGATTAGAAAATCAATCCCCGGCAACGGCGCCAAAAACTTGATGCGTTCGAAACTAGCAAGTATACTAGTCGCACAAGTAATAAAGTGATGAGTGAGATATCATTCTCACGAGGATTGATTCTAATTAAATTTGTTATTTTTCAGCAACAATAAACTAAATATGGGGGGTTTTGTTGAATGATTAATTAAACTGAATACGAAGGCAAATAAAGAATAACACAACACAATATTAAATGAATTGAAAATTCAATGAGAGACACTTGGTTAAGGGTTCTTTCTCTGCCACAAGATATGAATTTGTGAATTAACATAGAATTGTAATCCAATTACAGCATTGAAGTTATCAACCGTAGATAACAACAAGCTCTGTTATCCCAATCTTTCCTTACTTTGTTGTTAAATAAAACAAGCTCTTTATTTAATCTCTATCCATTAAACAACCTAGAACAAGCTCTCTAAGTTTAATTCAATGGAAGCATTACGATGAGAAAGATAGGTTGATCTAAGCAATAATCACACAAGTTCAGATTATTTAACCTAGGTTGTATTTTCCAATTGCAATCTCTGATCACAATTTTGCTACTAATGATTGGAAATTCATGACAATTACGGATCAAGATTTCTAATCTAGCAATAGACAACAACAGATTATATTCAGTTGGCCATTCCAAATACAATCAGTAAGCAATCATAAGCATTAGATATGGGAAAATACAAGCAACTTCAATTAGAGAATTGGATAACAATTTCTTACACAATCAACTCACAAAATCCATATCAAGGGCTTTGAAATCACCCTCAACCAATTCAGATTTAGTTACACATATTCAATCAGAATAACAAATACAATACAGAGAAATTCCAGAATTGAAAAGGAAAGAAAGAACTTAGCAAATTCTTTGAAAATCTTCTTTGTAGATGAATCTTCTTGGAATTGTAGTTCCTCCTCTTTCAAAATCTTCTTTCTCCTTCAAGAACTCCAAGGGATGAGAGAAATCCAGAAATGCAGCCTCCTCCCACGTTTTCCCCTCTTCAAGTTATGAAAATAAAACCCTAAAATGTGTTTAAATACTCTGCTACAGTGACTTGCTACAGTGCCCCGTATTATACATGCTACAGTGCTTGTGGAATTATATTTCTATACATCTCACACTGTTTTGATTACAACTTTTGGTACACTGAATGGATTTATAAACCGTAAATTTCTCCAGAAAATAGACTTCGAGAGCTTTCCAACGGTATATAACATGTCATCGGGTTCATTGTATATCAATACAATTAAATCCGAGAAGATCACTGACTAGCAGAGGTGAAAATGAAGGGTTTTACTCCATTTTTGTGCAAGTTGCTCCAAAACTCCTACAAACATCAAAACCACACAAAAACATAAAAATACCAAGGAATATAGCAAAGAAACATGGACGAATTGATATAAAAGTAATACATAAATAGACACCTATCACATATGATTGTGAGTTACAAGAGTACCAAATACAGATCTCATTTACGAGTTATTTATTTATTTTTAATTTTTTCCCTCCAAATTTGGTTCTTTCTGGCAAGCTCTCCTTTAATTTTTGGGCAAAAAAAAAAGGTTTTTTTGTACAGGATTAATAGATATTGAATAACTTGAGTCAGGGATGCTTTTGCTTTTAATTTTAGAATCCTTTTCTTCTTTTTTTTTTTGGGATTGCAAACCTCTTTCTTGAATAAACTATGAAATGAACCCAACTTCTGAAAATTTAATTTCTATATAAAGCATTTATGATGTAACTGTATATTTCTGTCCAAACATGTTGTAATTTCTACAATATGAATTCATCTTGTTTCACCCTTCAACATAACTTGTCTGTCTACAGGGGGGATGACTTCTGGGTGGTTTTGTCTTGAATCATCACTTATCACTCTAGCAATAAGTGCTGCAGCATTCTCATTCTATCGAGATAGGACAACTCAGAAAGCCAGAAGGATGTTTCGTGCCAGCCTCTTGTATCTTCCTGTGTTTATGTCTAGGCTCCTATTTCACCGCTGCACTGATAACCAGGATTGCCTTACAGAAGAAAGTTCAGACAATGTCATCAAGTTTTCAACATCCTCAGAAACTGTAGCTGAAGAGAGTGGAAATTTCAGCACCAAGAACAAGTTGAAACATTCCTCTGATAGCAGACGAGCACGTCCACCTGTAGCATATGCCTCTGTTGCACCATTTCCCTTCTTGCCTGTCCCTACCTATGCTTCCCCTTGATTTGTTGATGGATATTGGTAGGTAATTGTGCAAGGTTTTCTGTTTTTCTTGAACAATTTTGAAATTATTTTCCAATATTTGTTTTCTGTTGGAATAATTTTTTTTTGTTGGTCTTCTTATTGATAATGCTCTACACCATGGGCTCGAAAGAGCACATGAGAAGAGTGTTCCATAGAGGCTGCCTGGAACATTTTTTGAATAGATCATTATGTGTTGCTAAACATTTCACTGCATCATTACTTTGTGCATAGATCTCTAGTTCTAATAATCTGTTCATGAGTCTTAACCATTTTCTTTCCTTCCTCTAGCTTCTGCGTGATAGAGGCTTAGCCATTTTCTTTCCTTTTCTTTTTATAGTTGGATGTTTGGGCCAAGGAGAGAGAAGCTGCTGGTTTGAGGGCAAGCTTGAATACTTTGATGTCTTAAATACAACGACTGAATAAATTGTGTGCCAAGAGGAAAGAAGCTGAGGATTCATTGAGGAGAAAGTGGAAGAAGATTGAAGAGATTCTCGCAGATCTGAACTTGAAACAATATACACTGCTCTACTCAGGGCTAATATGGTGAGCACCAATCTCCGATATATCTTGGAAAACTTGAAAAAAATTGTTTGTATTGGGCTCACTTATATGTATTTCAACTGGAGAATGGTAAGTGGTCTTATTATGGTTCTATTTACCTTAAAGGATGCAACTGCATTCTGGAATCAGCAGCCATTAGCTGCAAGGGAGTTTGCATCAAGCACCATCATTCCTGCATGCACAGTTGTTGTCGATATTTGAAATAGTGCAAAAGGTTTCATTGATAAAGAAGTTTCTGCTTTCTATCGAAGTCCTGGTAATAGTCTATATATGCTTTTGTCAACCCCACATGTTTGTAAGATAGCAACTGTATATATGTTCTGATTAAATACAGGTTTTAATTATTTTCTGGAGATCATAAATACATTCCTGGGTTGAACTTTTTTTTCCTATTAAATTCCGCTATCAGGCACTTGTAGAAGCCATGGGTGCTACTGGATCTACAGGACCTGAGGCTGTTGCTGCTGCAGAAAAGAATGCTGCTTTATTGACTACAAGAGCTGGTGCTCGGGATCCATCAGCAATTCCATCCATATGTTGTGTTTCTTGGCTGATTTAGTGCTCTGTGGCCTGTAAGGGTCGTAATTTTTTATTTTTTAAGTTACATGCTTAAACTAATTTGAAAGAATTGTCTCTTGGTTCTAAAGTTTAATTGAAAATTTTGACGTGAGGAACCTGTTTGCTTTTTCATCAAGCATATAATTCTCCCAACAGTATTTGAACCAAAAAGAGAAAATGTCTGATATTATTTCTTTATTATTTCTCTTAGCAACCATATTTTTACTTGAGTTTTTGATCTAAAAATTCTAATCAGGTGAGTCCTCTCTTGCAAGTAATGCTAAAATTTGACCTGATTCAACTCCTATGTCGACATACAAAGTTTGGGTGGTTTGACGATGATGGATTTCGAGACTTGGTTAAAGAGTCTACAAATTTCTTGAGCCAGGTGATATGACGAATTTGCAAGAAGTCATCTGGTGGTAGTCATCATATTTGTGTCATATACTTCTGAGTAAAAGATGTTAGAGCTTTTAGTTTTTATATACGAAGTTAATTGAATGGAATTGGAGCAATAACAATTTGTTGTTGTGTGGACAATTATATTATGTGATGTTTTAATTGTTGACCCCCAATTTACACCATTTCTTCTTGTGAGACCATTTTTCTTTCTTGTTCTATCTTAGCTTGCAGTGCTACTCGAAGGGTGTTTGTTTTTTCCCATGAAAATATAAAACATGTTGACTTTGCCAATCACTCCAGGTATCATTGTGAAGAAACAACAATCAAATCATTTGCCGGCCTGCTTCCATTTCCATTGATGATTTTGTTTTGTGTTGGTAATTGGCAGATGAAGCTCGTGTCAAGGAATTTAACTTGAAACAAATGTGGAAGAGTCCAAATGGAACAATTAGGAATATTTTGAATGGTCAATCAGCTTCGGCTTCAACTTATTTTTATCATTAATCTTTGTAGCATTACCTGTTTTATTCATCACCTATTTCCTGCTCATGTGTTGTGCAAGAACAGTTTTTAGAGAACCAATCATTTGCAAAAATGTTCCTCGCCTCGTACCAGGTATTTTCTCTTTCCTGTTTGTTATATTTATTTACTTTATGGGGTGAGTGGTGTTTTATTCGTTGTTATCGTTGTTGTCAGGCTGGAAAACCAATCATATGTATTGGAAGGCATGCTTTTGGTGATCAATATCAAGCAACTGATACTGTTATTAAGGAAGCTGGCAAACTCAAATTGGTATTTGGTAATCTTTTCTTCTATGCTCTTATACTTGTTTCACTTAACCTTTTTCAAATTGGCCGCTTTTGTTGATTACTTTTTGTACATTCCTTGCAGTACAAGAAGGAAAAGATGAGAAGACAGAGTTAGAGGTTTTCAACTTCACGGGTGAGGGAGGAGTAGCATTATCCATGTATAATATTGATGAGGTCTAGATCCACAAACTACTTCTTGATTTTAATGAAACCTATCCTATTTTATTTACTACTGCATATTGATTATATTCCCAGCATTTAACCTGGTATTGTAGTCCATCAGATCTTTTGCTGAGGCTTCTATGAACACAGCTTATCAGAAAAAGTGGCCTCTTTATCTTAGCATAAAAAATACTATCCTTAAGAAGTATGATGGAAGGTATGGGGCTTGCTTTTTCAGTAGTATCTGGTTTTTATGTATTCTTTTGGAATTTTTTTCTTAAGATAATTTTATCGGACCTTGACCAAATTGTGTGGGTATGTTCAATGAAGATTCAAGGACATATTTCAAGAAGTCTATGAGGCAAACTGGAAATCGAAGTTTGAAGCTGCTGGAATATGGTGACTACCGAAGCATATTTCTTTTGCAATAATGATTTAGCTTGTTTACTTGTTCTTATCATAATTTACATTATTGAATTGGTAGGTATGAACACCGCCTCATTGATGATATGGTGGCTTATGCTCTTAAGAGTAAGGGGGGTTATGTGTGGGCATGCAAAAACTATGATGGAGATGTCCAGAGTGACTTTCTAGCCCAAGGTTTGTTTAGTAAAGTGTTAGAACTTCAAGTTAGTTAAAGAGTTGTGTAGTTTTTGCTTCAATCTTCTGCAACCTGAAACAAGTTTGCTGCTTCTTGTAGTTATTTAGGCATTCAGTGCTTTGATCGATCACTAATTTCCAGTTACATGTCTGTAGGGTTTGGATCTCTTGGATTGATGACATCTGTACTAGTACATCTCTTCACAATGATCTATTTTGTTTTGATATATACATTGCATTATCTCATTATCATTGGTTATTTAAAAAGTTGCATGTATCTACTTTCGTGGTTATGCAAAGTGTTTTCATTCTTATGGATTTCTTTTTGCTTCTTACGAAAAATTGTTAAAAGTATCTTGAAGTCACACATACAAGACATTAGGTAATTCTCGTAGGGCAGGAGGACACTATGCTAGCATTTCAATGAAAATTAACTCTTTCTCTATCTTTTACCATTTGTATCTTCTTTTTTTCTTACTGGAGTATGAACTGGCTCCAGGTATGCCCAGATGGGAAGACAATAGAAGCAGAAGCTGCCCATGGAACAGTTACACGACATTACAGGGTTCATCAGAAAGGTGGTGAAACCAGCACAAACAGGGTTCATCACTTTCTTTTTTTTATCTTTAAGGCATTGTCTAAGACTGTGTAAAAAAAAAAAAAAAAGCATTTCCTTTTGGCCTTTTAGAAAGTGATTCCTAACTCAAGTCATCCCAGTAACAGTAGAACAGAGACAAAGTTGATACTACATGAACAAGCAAAGCAAGCAGGCAGTTCCCTTAAAAACTTGCTTATCATTGCATTCTCATTGAGAATTAGTAACTTCTTTTGTATATTTCTTACAATCAGTGGATGATATTCCATCATCCCTGCCTTCAGAATGTCATTCTTTTTAGTTCAGAGGTTGTGTCCCACTGATGGGAACTTGTTTGTCAATACCAATAAACACCCATTCCTTGTTTTTATTGTGTCACAAGATACCACTGCCCCTTCTTATTATAATCATGCAATGGAATATAATAGCAGGGCTTGGCATTTATTGATATTTGCAAATATTTTTGTTCTATGCTCTAACTTCTAAATTCTTTTTCCTACTTGGTTTTTATTTGTCTTCTACATTCATATTTATGTAAATATTGCCATTTTTTTATCCTAAATAATGCTTCTGTTTGCTCGGATTCAGTTTCAGGGTTCATCTAGTCAATGGGTTGATGTGATGAAGAAGAAGAGAGCAGTTCATGAGAATATTATAAATTTAGTGCATCAGCAACGTTCTAGCAAAAATGTGGAGAAGGTAAACTTTTGATATGCATTCTACAACAAAACATTATATAATTGAGGACAGTTGATAGTTAACTACTGTGAAATTTTGGTCTGTCTAGGCTTGGTTATTATTTATAGATGGTCTGTTTAGTTTTGCTTTCAAAGGTTTTGGTCGCTTCCTTTGTGCTTTTTTGTATATATCTAATGAATTATTTGACAATTTGCAGGAAGTTCAATCTGAAGTCGTTCCTTTGAGAGAAAAGGAGAAAAAAGGTGTTTATCCATGTCTAGTATTTAAATCACTCATAATAATCGTTATTTTCATTTGGAATGTGTTTATGTTCCAAATTTTAGTTATTAAAGGAAGTTTTGAGCTTGTTGAGAACATTCTAATATGAAGATCTGTTTAGAATGAAGGCAATGTTGTTCCTTTATTAGTAAAAGGAGGTTTCAATTATAATGATTTTTATCTTCTTCATAAAAAAACATTTTATCCTTTGTTTGTAGTTATTGTCATACGGTTGATAATTATGCATAAAGTTTATTTGCAGAGAGAAACGACATTGAGAAAGAAGCATGGAGATCATCTGATTGGTCATTTTAAAAGCCCAGGGAATGCTGCTACCATTGGTGGTACTGCTGAATCATCATTGTGCCTCAACCATGAGGTCTCAGGTATGATACTGCATAACCAGTAAAAATATTTACAGAAAACTTTAAGTAGAAACAAAAAATGAAATGGCATAATTGTGGTCTTAACTTTATCATGTCTGAATAATCTTTTTGTTGATGTTCTGACTTCTAAAGTATTCCCTTTTCTCAAGATTCACAAGAGAGTTTTCTTCAAGGCGAAGAAGTAACCAGGCGAGCTGGTTTACCATCGAATCCTACATATGTCTCTGGAACCAAGGAAAGTGAAGAAAAATTTTCTTTTCAGAAGCAAAAAATCCCAGTTAAGGATTACTTAATATTTCTGTTTAAGCTGAGATTCTACCCTATTCTTTGAATACTATCATTGTTGTGATTTTAGGATAGTGGAGGTTTTTAGAGATTGGACAAATTGGCTTCTTTACAGAGGTGGAATTGGAGTTAAAGGGGAAGAAAGCTGGGAAGCTTGGTGGGAAGAGGAATTGGTATTAGTTCTGTTCTCTGTCGTTTCTTTGGTTGATTGTCTGGTGTTATTTGCCTTTTATTTTCTGCAATTTATTTTGCCTTTTATTTTCTATAGTTTATTTTGATTGTTTACTTAAAAATACTAGTAAGCCTCTTGTTTTATTTGCTTAATTTCTATTAGTTGGTTATTACATTGAAAGGGCCTAAACGGTGCGTTTAGTTCCCTGCCGTTCAACCAAACTTTTGTCTGGTAGTTGATCAGATTAGCTTATGTATTGTAATGGTTTTTTCACAAAAGAGAATAGAAATTTCTTTTCTCCTGGGATTTCTTCTTCCTGGACACCCAGTGAGCTACATCTTTCATGCATCCAAAAGATTACTGTACTACTTTCCATTCAAGTGTCTGCTATCAAGTTCTGCTAGATTACTGTTGTTAGGCACTTATTAGCCTCTTCTTTTTTAGATTAATTTATTTTGTTCTACCTTTTGAGTGCTAAGTATCATAAAATTTGTGTTTTTTTTATTTGTCCTTCTATTTTTTTTGGGTCCACCATTAATGATCTTTCAATGCTTCCAAATTGAACTAGTATATATCTTTTGTCTTTCAATGCTTATATTTATTTCTCAGACTTATATGAAGAACACATGTATATATCTTTTGTCTTTCAATGCTTATATTAATTCCTCATACTTGTCTTTCAGAACTGGTATGGTTACCAACAGTGGATGCTGAGTCAGAGTCAGTTGAAGCCATCACCTTGCCAATCTTCAGTGCAAGCATATGTGTTGTTGTTGCTATTGTTCTCTTGATGTATCTTATCTTCGAACATTTAGCTGGTTATAATCAGCCCGAGGTTCATGCTTATTTTCTCTATTTTGAAGTTTGGTTATCCTTTATATAATTATGCTTTTATATGTTTATTTTTCACTCATAGTACTCACCTATTACTGCTGTTGTCAAAATGGCTTTGTACTATCTTGTATAATTTTTCTAGTTAAAGTCTAAACTGTTTCTATTTCAATTAATTTTTTCCTTTCGTTGATGTTTGATTTCAGAAGCAAAAGTTCTTGATTGGACTCATTCTGATGGTTCCTGTTTATGCTCAATATGGGAAGGATCACTCCTTGAGGATGGAAGGTAATAATTTTTAATCAATACAATATAAAACATCTTATATGTTGTCGAGCTTATTTGTTTGTTGGAAATATGTATGTGAAACATTGGTAGTACTTTGATTGGGATAGATGAAGATAACTTCCGTGTCTCCCCACTTCTATTCCAAGGAAAAAAGATACCCATCCAAGTTCTTTCAATGCAAATCCGTTGTTTAAGAACTGGATCACCTGATGATTTTTTTATTTTTATTTTTTTACAGCAGCTTCCTGCAACCAAAATGAGCAAAAGATTTACTCTTGGATTGAAAATTTTTTGTTGAATTCACTTTGATACTTTGAGGACTAAAATCAGGAGGACTGATAGACTCTAATCTTGAATTTTTGTTGGAATCAAACTGAAATAGAACATCAGATAAAGAAATGGCATGAAGCCTTCTTGGAAGATAAACTAATTTATTGATTTAAGATGGAAGTTGAGCAACCCCTCCAAGAAGTTCCTTCCCTACCATGTCCTTGACAATGCTATTCCCCAATTTTTTATCTAGGCATATCCTCCCTGGCAATTACAGTATCTTTACAAGCAGAATAGCCTGAAAACCCTAAAGGAAGCTCCACTGCCCACTCCCCCACTGGCCACCTGCTTTCTATGTTTTAAGTCTTGTGCTAGGTGTTATGTTTTTCTGTGGTTATGGCTGGAGGCAATTATAGTTTCTCTGGCTTGTGGTTGTGATGTTTGTTGTTGAGGAAATTGAAGAAAAGCAAATGTTAGATTGATTTGGGAAGACATGATATTGAAATTATTTTTTTAATTAATTAAATATTGTTTGTTCTCTCGCTCTCCAATCTCTTTGATTTTCCTGGTGTAGTGGGTTATTTTTTCTTTCTTATTTTTGTGACAGTTGTTGTGTGCCCTCTCTCCCTCATCACTCTCATCACTTTCATAGAATCCCTCTTTTTTGCCCTAGCCCGTTCTCTCCCTCATCATTCTCATCATTCTGTATCACTCTCATCATTCTGTCACTCGAAACACTCTGACAAACCCTTTTGCCGCTCAGTTGCTCACTGCTCAGTCACCGGTCGTCGGTTAGTTGCTGCGTGCCCTCTCTCTGCTCAGTCAGCACAGCTAATTGGTAAGTGATTTTGTTATTCATTTCAATTGATTTGATTATTTTTTACAAACTTCTTTCTTTCTTTCTTCTACAGTTTTTCCTTCTTACATCTGCTTGGATCTCTATCTTTTATCTTTGCATTCTTCCTTCTCGTTCCCAAATCATTTCCTTGTTTCTCTTTTACCAAGTTACTCTCTCTCTCTGTGTCTCTCTTGCCTCTCTCTATCTCTGCTCGTCTCTGGATTTGATCTCTCTTCGTCTCCATTTTTATTTGTTTGTTTGTCTACTTTATTATTGGAAACTAGGTTGTGTTTGCTTGATTTGGTAGTTTTTGCCACGTTTTTGTTGTTCTTTATTTTATTTTATTATTTCTTCACTTGGGGCTAGACGTGAGAGTAAGAAAAAACTGAGCTTTTTGGTTTAGGAGAGTTAGGAGTTAAACATGTTTATTTTGTCAATAAACTAATTTTCTTGCTTGGTCTTGTTGTATATTCCTTTTTACTTTTTTATACTTTCATGAATGAAGTTTAGAACACTAACATCGTTTGACTTCAGGCACCTGGAAGAGAGTTCTTACTCCATGTGTCATTTCTCGAAATCTACAATAAGGTAAGTTGCTCTTCATAGCTCTTGCTTACAATTTAAGAAGTCTAGATTAGTTTTATTTAAGTATTAAAGTAGATTCATTGTTTTTTTTGAAGTCATTTTAAGAAATTCCTTCTATTTTGTTGATTTTATAACCTACATAGCTAATTTTCCTATCTTCTGTACATGTTCTGTTTCATCTTTTTGGATACAATTCGTTAATTTCCTTCTTTATAAAACCTCTTTTAAAACCAATAATATTTTTGTATCCAGAATGTATATTATGATATGTTCTACTAATTTATGTTTCTTATATCGGGTGATAAATGAATTGCTTGTTTGATTTCTCAAGTTCAATGGCTAATCTCTTTAATTTCACGTATCTTTTTTTATTTCGATTGTATTTTTTTGGTGGAAAGGTGGCTGTTTTTATGGGCATGAGGGCAGGGGCTGGTTCTTTGAACGGGTTCATACTTTAAGTAGGGGCTGTGTGTTTTTTGTTTTGGGTTTTTTGTTTTTGAATGCTTTGGATGGGGGCTGGGAGTTTTTTGTTCATATTTCTATTTGGGTTATGTTTTTGAGTAGTTTGTATGCTTCAATTAGAAGTTATTTTGGATTAACATAAAATGATGTGTGTTCACTATTTAACACATTCTTTAAAATTGGTGTTCATTTCTTTGATTACCTTTCTCATGTGGGTTCCACACGATCTCAAATGGGTATGTAGCAAAATTTCAAATTTATATCGGTAATGCTTGTTCTCTTTACATGCATGCATTTATTTTTACTTCTATTAAATTTTTTCAGGGGGTTTTTGGGTTATTTGGTTGTCTATCTTATGTGAGGTGCTTTTTTTTTAATTTTTATGTTTATACTATTTTTTGTGTTGTAATTGTGTTCTGGTGTAATCTATAAGCATAGTTTCTTTAGGCCCATGAACAACCAAGCAATAGACTTGTATTAAAAAATCACTTTCAGTTTGTTTGTAAATGAATAAATTAATGATATGATGTTGCAAATTTATTTACTTTTATGCAAATAATCAAATAGAGGAAGGCGTGATTCTTTTATTTTTATTATTACGTAATCAATCAAAAGCAAAAGAGAGTGTCCTTGTATTGTTTGAGTTGTTGTTGTTATTATGGTTTCTAGCTTTGATGTTTTCACTCTATTTGATTGCTATGAAACTGTAGGAAAACAGTAGTTAAATTTTCAAAATTGCATTCGTTCTTTATATTCTATAATCGTATTGCATAAAGTCCTTGGTTAATGAATTTTTTTATGTTATTTTGTATGTCATTGTTTGGATAGATTTGACTAAATAGCTGTTGATTATTGACTGAATTTTTGCTTTTTTCACTTTTGACCATTTCCTTGAGGTGCTCATCTGTGTGGGCAGTATGTTAACATTCATTGACACTTAGGAAATTGGTCTATATTGTCATTAATACAGTGTGGTGATGCACTTAAAACTCCCAATTTTAAAATATATCCATCAATATCTTCTCATAATAGAAACTCCTAGATCCCAGAATATATGTAAAACTATGTAAACATAATCATTAATATTACTATCTGTTAAGTAAGTAGATAAAGTATATTTTTATTTACTTTATCGTCTTTGATTAGTATATTTTTTATTACTCACTTTGCTGGGAACTCTGTGGCTGTCACAGATCTTGTGTCATCATATAAATCGAAATTTAAAAATGAAATAAAATGAAAGAGGAATCAGTTAACTCTTTTTTTGTTGAAATTAATGAAAAAAAACTAAAAAGAAGGGAAGAAAGAAATTTCAGATTTGAGATGGTGGTGTCTAGTAGATTTCTTAGGATAGATTATTATAAAGAAATTTTTTTGTTTGGGAGAGGAATGGATTCTATGTAATTTATTTTGATTGATTATTATTTAATAGGGTGTACTTTAATTGAAAGCTTCAAAATTTGACACTAGGAGGAAAAAGCTCGAAGCTGCCCAGTTGTAAGTCCCTCCTCTCTTTCTTGCTCTTTCCTTTTCAACTTACTTGACCTTGCTAACTTGATTTTTCGATTGGTTGATGATTCTTGATCATTGCTTATTAGGATAGCATTTTCAATTTTTTAGTAAAATTCAGTTGATATGGTTTACGTTTGTAGTCTGTTTCTTACTTTATTATTTGATTGGTTTCGTTGCTTGCATTGTGATATTTACTGAAATTGGGTGCATGTGATATGGGTCATGTTTTGATCTTACTTTGAGGCTTGCTGAGTGGACGTTTTGTTGCAATTTGGATATCTAATAGACCTTGATTGATGGGCATATAATTTCTCAAGGATTTGTGTTGATTCATGCTCTGGTGGTTTCTATCGTAACACAATTGTTGTTTATTTTAAAATTGAGGCTTTTCTTTTATGGGGATTTATGCTATGCGTTGCTAGAACATAGTTATATTCTACCCATTTTGGGCTATTGTGCATACACGAATAACATAATACAATGCTTGTTTACGCTCAATTGTTGATTAGCTTTTTTGTCCATTTCTTTCTCTTATGTGAATATCTTTCCACTGAACGATCTGATACTTTTAGTCACGACTATTACACAGTTCTAGTTCTTCAATTGATGTTTCAAATGTCAGACCCACTATATTAATAGATGTACCCCAGTGTTCCATTTTTTGGCTGCTCTGGAATATATCCTGATTGTCAACCATAAACCTGTTATGTTGCTTGTAGCTATGAATTATGTAAAGATGGCTGCTCTGAATTATGTTGCTTGTAGCTCTAAATTATGTTACAAATAGCTATTACGACCGTGTGTAGGGGTGCAAGCTGATTTTCAGATATGTGAAAGAAAATCAATATTTGATGTAGCCCCTTGTATGGTTACTTGCTTTCTTAATGAGTTGGTTCTTTTTATGGTTTAGCTCATTTAAATGTAAGATTGAACTAAAATGACCTGTTTGTAAAACATCAATTGCATACAGATGGGTGAAGAATGACCAAATAATAATAATAATAATAATAATTTTTTTGGAATTGAAGGGCTTTTGCAGCAAACAATGTACTAAGGTTTGCTACTTATAGTGGCATATTCTGGTTCAGAAAACATCATTGATCACCTGAAGTAATTGAAGTTTCTGATAAATTGCTCAATTTATTGAGTTTTGGAAGGATTGAATCTTTTATACATTAAGTGTTGCTGTTCTAAAATTAATCAGGCGATATCAAAAGAACAAATAAAATTAATAAGTGATTTTTTGTTAACAAAGTTGAACATTTAGGTCTAACTGAGTACGTCTGCAATGATTTTTATTTGTTCAGCCGTATAAATTACTTAAAATAAGATAGAAACGTCCAGGAGCTTTATGTTAATTGAATTCTTTGGGGCCTTTTGGTACATTTGACTTGCTTTACTTATTCAACTCACATGACAATGGTTTTGGAATTTGTCGGACTAAACTCTTATTTGGCCTTTTTTGCAGCTTGCAGCAACTACATTTACTGGGGCAATATTTTGCTTTGGTGCCTTTTGTTTCAAGAGCATGTATGGTTTCCTTGCTCTTTTCTCCATTGGTGAACTTTTAATCTTTGCCACTCAGGTATTTCTTTTGCAAAGCTAAAAGACCTCAGCATCATCCAGATACGCTAGTTAATTTCGCTACTGCAGTCACATGTTTCCCATTTATCATGTAGAAACTTTTATACATTAATCTTATGAAATTCAGGATTATTTGTAATACAATTTTACTTTCAATGTCTTCAAGTAGTGATCTTGATTTGGAATTCCTAGCCCTCCACAAACTGAAAATTATAAACTCATGTTAAGAAGCATAATTTATGCTAGTGAAAATATTTTTGTCCATGGTAAGATCTCAACCTTAATCTACCTATAATTGTTCAATTTTGTGTTGGGATTTATTGGGATTTAAATATGGTTTTTTAATGTTGATAGAATATAGTTAGGTCTGATAGACTATAATTCAGTTTTAATTTATTCATCTATAAATTTCATAAACCTAAAACCAAGTTCGAAATTTCAAGGTCTCACCAAGTTCGAAACCAAGTTCGAAATTTCAAATTTTTAAGTTAATAATATTTGACTGTAAAATAGCTTACATACTTGACGGTCAAAAGCAATCAAATATGTTTCGTAAAGAGTCAAATATGAGCCAAAATATTTACCATACTTGACAGTATCGAAAGGGTCAAGTATTAAATTAATAATATTTGTCTGTCAACAAGGGTCAAATATTATTCTATGCTCACATACTTGACAGTTAGAAGCAATCAAATATGGAAAAAAATTCCGTAAAACTTGACGGTTACTGCAAAATACTTGACGGTTATAAGCAGTCAAATATTGAAAAATTCGACCATTGGAATCAAAATATTTGACGGTTACTGTCAAATATTATTAACAAAATTTTAAAATTTTGACCATTACTTTTGTCATATTTGACGGTTAATGTCAAATATTTCTTTAATAAACCGTCAAATAAGGCCTAAAATTTGAATCCAAAGGTATAAAAACTTGACTATTTCGTAAGAGTCAAATAATACAGTAGTGGATATTTGACTGTTTGACCAACGGTCAACTATTATCATATTTGACGGTGACATATATGACGCGCAAAAACCGTCAAATATTATCATATTTGACGGCTAAAAACTGTCAAATATTTGCTTTTTTCTTGTAGTGATATACAAAAATGTTTACAGGGACAATTAGAAGAAATTTTAGCCTCTCACACTCCAAGAAGGCATTCAATCTCTCTAAACAGTAACCTTTTTTCTTTTCTCTCTTTTCAACTCTCTCTCAACTGTTTTAACATTGACAAACATGTTCTTTTTTTATATTCCAAGGCTTGTAGGCCAATTACTTGCATAATAAGAAATCCTATTTAGACTAGGAAATAGACCCGCGTTCTTACGCAACATTACTCGTGCTTCTGCGCGAACTCTCTGCTCAAAAAATTCGCAAAGCCATAATCCACAACGCTGAGCCAAATGATCTGCGCTGTTGCGCCAACTTCGTGCTGTTGTACCAACTTTCTGTATTCACATGTCTGATACTACATCTGATGTGGATTTTAGCGTGCCTCCACAACTCTAGCTGCGCACCTGCATCATTTTTTTGGCTGCACTACACAAGTTGAGCCACAGGCTTCACAGAAGTAAAGGCTTTTGCTTTGTTGTTTCCAAAAAAATATTAACACGTGAAATGTAGAATCACTTTTTCTTGTTAAAAGTATTTTTTTTTCTTAGTTTGTCTATTGTCTTTAAATGCTAATGGCAATCTTTTTCTCTTGTCATGTCTAGCAAGCATGTTTGGTATTTCTAAGTTTGTCCATGGCTCGTATTACAGTCTGTACATTTAACTTCTTTACAAAGGGTTAATTAATGTATGTTCGAACCTAAAATTTAAACATCAAAGACTGATGTTTAATTTAATAAGCTCTATTACCTATTTTTAGCTATAGTTTGATCATAAAGACCATGTTTGTAAAAAAATTTAAGTAATTTCATATTATTTAAAAATTTAATAATTAAAAGCTGAATATAATTAGGCCTCGGAGCAGAAAAAATAATTTTTAATATTTAATTTATTGACTGTCCCCCATATAATTATTATAACTTGGAGGTGGGAGAAAATGGCCAACAAAAGAAGACGGGTAAAACAATATTCAATTACAAAAGTTTTCATCTTTATTATTTAAATATTGGTGATCATATTTTATTTTAGGCAAAAAACCTTTTTCTCCCTTCCCAACGGGCATGCTTACATTTTTTAGTCATTAAAATTTCTGTTCCCTCACAATTCTCTCTTTCTTCATCTCCATATACACAGATTCACCTTCTTCAGTTCTTCTTTTTCTCCATCTATCTCCAACGGTGAAGTGAAGTGCCCTGTGCTTATATTCTTTACGGCTTAACTCTTAATCTCTTTGCTCCCCTCTCTATACGTGTAGTTCAATCTCTAGTACTCGTATTTAGGTTCTATTGTGATATGGTTTTAAAGTGGAAGAACACAGAAAATCACAAACAAATGATGTTTTGAATTGAAAGCAGGAAATGTAATTGAATTGGACAGAATTCACATTAATTGAGATCAATTCACCGCTTAGGGATATAGAAACACCACCCCAGATAAGCAATTACAAATAATAATTCACCAGCCAAAAGAATCCACTCAAGAGATGAGAATTTGAGAGAAAACACCACAACGGTTCAAATTTATTCAATAATAACTTCTTTGCAAAAAGGGACGGCTTCTTAAATACATTCTCCTTTTGGAGCCTTTCCACTTACATGGTGGATAACCCATTCACAATTTAAAAATAAGCTAAAAAGCACACAAACACTCCTTAAAACATGCTAGAAATGGCCACTACTTTTTTAGTAATGAAACCCAAAAAGAAAACATGAAGACACACACTCATTGCAAGACCCATGCTTGAAAAGACAAACCATTCTTACAATAATAAGACACATTAAAATACTCAACAAACACAGTAATTGCATCTAGACAAAATCAAAATTAAACCTTATTTATTATTCTTGTTGGAAGAGCAAAATAAACCAAAGTGTTGGCTGGTTGTATTTCAATTATCCCATCCGATTTTTTTTTTTAATTTATTCTTGAAATGAGTTGGAATATCATCATGGGTTGCCAAGGAATGCTTATTTGCATTGTTGATCCCAAAATCCTCGTTATATTGTTCCAACTTTCATGTTTTAATATTTTTATTAATTATAGATTGTTATTGTTAAATTTTTATTTACTTTTTTTTATTTGTAGAGAATAATTAGTTAGACTATAGTTATATTTATAGTCATTGATAATTTATTCTCTAGCCCTATTTATAGTTCCTAGTTATTGTTTGCTTAGTATTACTTGGTAATTAATAAGTTACTTAAGAGTTCCTATTATTAATTACTAATTTATTCATATTTATTTAAAGTTACTGTTAATTTGTTATTTACTTATTTTTATTTGTTTGTAAATAATATTAATTCATTAGCCTATAGTTATATTTAAAGTTATTGTTAATTTATTTGTTGGCACTATTTGTAATTCCTAGTTATTGTTTATTTTATAATTTTTTATTTGCTTGTTGTTACTTATTAATTAATAATTTAGTCTTACTTATAATCTAATTTTAAGGATATTTTGGACTTGTAAATTATCAAATAACTTGCATTATAATAAATTTTCACAGAAAATTGTTGTTGGACTTCTATCAAACCAATTTCATAGATTGTTGAATCTGAGTTTCACGATCATCATCAAGTGCTAAAGAATTAACAATAGTAAAATAACATACGACCAGGTATTTTTCTTTTCAAAGTTATTGCTTACAATGATCAATTATGTTTGACATTTTTCATGAAATTAACACTGAATATGAATGCATATTTTTTTGGAAAGTGAATCTCTTTTATAGTATTGACGCATGGATTTATGTTACGATTTATGCATATAGTAATCTTGGTATTGGATGAGTTGGAAAGTAATTATGCAAATACATGCTTACAATGATCAAAGTTTTATTATAAATATCTTTATGCACAGTTACATGTCTTGTTATGATTATTGTAAGTAGAATTTTGTTTTACATTGTAGTGGATATTATTTCGCCCATAATACATAATGCAAATCAGTTCTCACTAGCCAAAACATCGATCTAAGTTCTATGTCTACAATTTCATCTTTATTGTTTCATTTATTTTGACAAGGGCTGTTGTAGGGCAGATTTTTTAAAAGCCTTTTCATAATAAATAGCTTCTTTTACTTTTGCTTTCAATCCAATGTAGGGCAATTGCATGTACGTTCAATGATACTTGCATGATGAGAACGTGCAAGATTGTGAGATAACGCAGACCTCATCAACTGGAAACTAAATTTAATCCTAAGGTAGCCAACATAGCTCATCTTTATTTATTATTATTATTATTTTTTTGTGCTAAAAGGAAATCAGATTGGACTAATGCATGCTTTAGTTTCTTGTACTTCTAATCAACGTTGTGCCTTAGTGGCTGAGAAGATGAACTGGACATGGATTTACTACATGAAAGCTTGAAAAATCGTACAGTGATTTTGTAATGATTTGATATGTTAAGAAACTTTAGAACTTTTTATGCTTTATTATTTGTTATAAAACCTTTGTTGAAGAATTTGCACTGTTTACACAATTGCTTTGCATCGCAGTGCTAAAAGAGGAACTCATCGCCCTATTATGAATCTTTCATGAAAGAAGTTTAAGATTATGACCTGCATGACTGATGCATATTTTTTTAATTGAATTTTATTAACCTTTTTTTTCCTCATTTTCATTGTTTTTGTTGTTCTTATAAAGAGCTTTTAGCCAACCTACAGATATATATGTTTTACCATTTATCAAATAATTTCATAGATGTTGGTAACATTAGATCTTATATGGAACTAACTAAATGTTGGGATCCGCTAACTCTGAGGCTAACAAATAAAAGTTTAGTTGAAATGAAATGGCAAAAATTGCATCATATCCAGATTCTATGGCTGGGCATATACTTTTATATCCTTGGATTATGACTTCTGCTATTTGTCCATTTTCCTTTCATAAAATTAACTATATATTCATGAATTATCTTTGCCTTCTCTACTATTACTTGTTCATTTATGTTGATTTTGAAAGCATCCCACTTTCTTTTGACTATTTGTTTTAGGTTTTATAAATTAATGTGATAGAAGTTAACGTGTTTTTGTTTTCCTGTTTTTCTTCTTCTTTGTGTTATTATTATTTTTTCACATTTTCACTGGTTTTGAATTTTTAACATGAATGGAGTGTCAATGACGATAAGCATTAGAAGGCAAAAGATAGTAGACAAACGTGATTTAGAAAAGTGTGAGTTACGACATAAACTAAGCTGAGACGATATTTATTCAACTAACCTCAAAAGATATGTCAGTCATGTTTCAATAGTTCAAAAAATATTTCCTTTTTATTAAGAAAACAAATCAGGGTTGACTAATATTATTGGTTGGTTTGAAAAGATGCCATCTGATAGTTGTTAAGGGCTGTGTGGTGGTTTGTAGATGCCGTCTTGGATTTCTCCGTTAATGTCCATGGTTTCAACATCTCATTTTGTAAATATATTGCTAGTATTTTGATTTGAATATTTGTTTAGTTAAAAATTCTTGGTTTACTTTTCAGCCTTTTTGTTTTTATTAAAATCACAAATTCTCATATGAAATTTGATGATTATTATAATTGAGTTTGTAATTTAGATCTTTTTGGTGAATAATAATAACAAATATTAAAATATTAGGGTGGGTTCTCGGTTATGATTTATTTAATGAATTTAAAATGTGAATTACAAGATTTTTGTTGAAGGAAAAAATATATGCTTATGCTTGCTTTGTTAGTTTTGACGAAGGGCTGATGCTACTGCACTGTGATTTCAAATGAAGATGATGCTTTAGAGCGGGGTTTATTTTATTATTATTATTATCATCATTATTGACTTAGTTAGGGAGAGTCTTTTGGTGTGTTTGGCAATGGCATGCATAAACCCAATTTCATCCAAAAGGCCAACAATGAACTATGTCTTGATACAATTGAACAAGTCAAAAGAAAAAATCCCATGAGACTGAATCTAAAGATTCTATTGAAATGGTTGCTATAATTTGTATGACGAGTCCTTTCCTTTAGCATGGTAGGACTGTAACAAGAAATAATTATGTTGGTCCCAGGAGGCTACTTTGTGATTTTATTTTATGCATAGGCCCGCGGCCGGTATCTTAGTTTGTTGATTACTTGATGACAAAATGTTGGTGACATTAGATTTTATCTAAAACTAACTAAATGGTGGGATCCACTATCTTTGAAGTTGACAAATGAAAGTTTAGTTGAAGTTGAATGGCAAAAATTGCATCAGATCCAGATTCTATGGCTGGGTATATACTTTTATATCCTTTGATTATGATTTCTGCTATTTGTACATGCTACTTTCATAAATTTATCTACATATTCATAAATTATCTTTGTCTTCGCTACTATTACTTGTTCAGCTCTACTTATTTTGAAAGCATCCTGCTTTATTATTTTACTATTTCTTTCAGGTTTTGTAAATTAACATGAGAGAAGTTAAAATTTCTGTTTTACATTTTGTTAAGCTACATTAAAGCTTGCAAGCTTGATGTAATTTTTAACTTGCAAATAGTTATATATACGTATTAAATAAAAGTTTCTTAAAACTTTTGAAAGGAAACTGCAATTTACTCGTCAACTTGCAGCATCTTTCATAGCATTTAAATTTGGCTTCATAAAGTAATCTACTCAACTTAGCGGTCAACATTCTTCTGCACTTTGGGCTCTCCAGTGTAAGTAAGATATCAACCTATATTGCTACCCAAGTGTAAATCTCAATTGACTATTATTTTTCCTTTTATTGTATAGGATAAATCAGTACTATTACTGCTTTGATACGATTTCCTCGTGTTAAATATTCTTTATTTCTTGTGTATAAATTAAGCTAATTAGATGCTCAAAATTTCAGACTGGTTTGCCTTTATTTCACTGTTTCGGACGGATTGTTCTTTAATGTTTACCTATTGACTAGTGTCTTGGAATTATATGACACAATAGAATGCATGTACTTTTGGCTTTAACTAGTTATTGTATTTGTGCTTCTCAAAAATTGAGAATATTTGAAAAGATTCTTAATTTCAATATTTTAATGTTAAATAATCCTTAAACCAACTAAGTTTATATTTCTCCAGTGTAACTGAACCCATTTTGACCATCATAATTTCACAATTCATTACTATTTTAATAAATTAAGGGCCCGTTTGTTTATCACCACTTATCACTTAACACTTTTAAGTGTTTAGATTTAAGTCTTAAAATTTTTATTTGTTTTTCTATTTAGCACTTATTTTAAGTAATAAATCACTTAATTGAAAAAGTGAAAATGCATCACTTTTTCTAACCACTATTGTCTAAATGAGGTGTTAAAAATTTTATGCCATAAATATCCCTACATATTAAAATAATATAAATTTTATCAAATTTTCTAATAATTATTGTCTAAATAAGGTGTTAAAAATTTTATTCCATAAATATGAATATATATTAAAATAATATAAATTTTATTAAATTTTTATTTAAGAATATTATTTTAATTTATTAAAAGGTACAATTTTGGTATATTTGTGATTGTTTTAGTATTTATTATCAAATTGTTATATTATTTATTACTATATTTATAATTACCACGTCAAAATATGATAAATATTTTTTATAATTGGTAAAATTTTATTTATTTCTATTAATATTTCAAATTAATTAGTTAATAATATGTTGAATAATAACTATTAAAAAATTTGATATCATTATAAATAGCAAGTTTTAAAATAGACAATATATTTGATAAAAGTTTATTAAATATTATAGGGACAGTTTTATTGAAACTTCAAAAGTTATTTATTAGATTGATAAGAACATTTTATTTTATTTAATAGTGTAAATTTAAAGTAAAAATTAATATTTAATATTGTCAATTAAAAGAACATATTTGTTTTTTTTCTTTTTAAGTTTATGAAATGGAAAACACTTTAATTAATAGAATTATTTTTTTATGATTCAAAATATGGTCCGCAAAATGTAATGGATAAAATACTACTCTTACAATTTTTTTTTATACAAATTGATATGGCTTAAACTTGATCTAATTATTGGAGGAATGAATTTTAAAAATTGATAATATTAATGATATAGTAGTTTTACAATAATATCATATGAGTTTATATAATATAATATTAAATATTTAAATGAAAAAGAATTTTTATTTAATTTTAGTTAATAATTATTTTTTAAAGGTTGTAAGAAATATAATATTAATTATTTAAATGAAAAAGAATTTTGACTTAATTTTATTAACTATTTAATTTTTAAATGATTGTATAAATATAAGTATAAACATTGTACATTTTAATAAGGATAAAAAAGTCACATTAAAGGTAAAATATTCTCTTACCACTTTTTTTAAGTGGTATCTAAAAAAGTAAACAAACATTCTATTAAGTGGTGTAAATTAAGTTCTAAAGAGTGTTTAGATCTAAAAAGTGTTAAGTGATTGAAACAAACACCACCTAAGTGTACTTTGTACCAAATTACTTTTTACAACCAAATTTAAATACTGATTTTTTCCTTCTTTTTGACCACACCCGTCATCCCAAACACACGGTGAATCTAATCAGTTTGGTTCTCCCTTTGGGGCATTCAATAGTAATAATCCAGCTTTGCATGGTATGTTTGTTGTCCATAAGTTGATATGCAGCCCAAAGATGTACAAAGTATAATTTGAAGGAGTAGCTCTTAAAGTTGTATCTTCAATTTATGCTTTTTATATATGCTTGCTTGATTTAGAAATATGGACACAACTCCTTAGAAATTGTAAGAGCATTAGTAGAAATTTTGCATGTGAAAATTAGTAGGAATTTAGCATGTGCACCCAAAGACAAAATGTAAGAAGTAAATATACTAGACACAAAACAAAATAGATATTTTACACTGTTATTAAATTTTGTAAATTGGCTTCTTATATTTCTTAACCGTTTCTATCTGACTTGAGGATATTTTGGACTTGTATATATCAAATAACTTGCACTACAATAATTTTTCATAGAAAATTGCTATTGGACTTCTATCAAACTAGCTTCATAGGTTGTTGAATCAGAGTTTCAAGATAATCATCAAGTGCTAGAGAATTAAAAATCATAAAATAACATCACCATGTATTTATTTTCTTTTAAGTTATAGCTTACAATGATAAGTTATGTTTGAATTTTCCATGAAGTTAACACTAAATATGAATACATATTCTTTGCAAAGTGAATCTCTTTTATAGTATTGATATTATTTGGAAAACAGATTAGAAGTTCACACAAATCAAATCTACATCTTAGCACTTCCAAAATACTTAATTTGCTTCACATAGATCTTATGGGTGCTATGCAAATTGAAAGCATTGCAGGTAAGAGATATATATTTGTTTGTGTAGATGATTTTTCTAGATATACTTGGGTTGATTTCATAAAAGAAAAATCTGACACTTTTGAGGCTTTCAGGAATCTTTGTCTTAAGCTAGAAAATGAGCAAAATAGGAACATTGGCAAAATTGTCAGAATAAGAAGTGATCATGGCAAGGAGTTTGAAAATGTTAGCTATGTTGATTTTTGTAAATATCATGGAATTGATCATGAATTTTCAGCTCCCAAAACCCCTGAATAGAATGGCATTATGGAGAGGAAGAATAGAACTATTCAAGAGATGGCAAGAATGATGCTCAATGGCAAGAAGTTGACAAAAAGGCTATGGGCTGAAGCAATAAGCACTGCTTGTTATATTTCAAATAGAGTTTTTCTCATACCTGGCACTAGTCAGACACTTTCTTATTAGTAGGAATTTAGCATGTGCACCCAAAGACAAAATGTAAGAAGTAAATATACTAGACACAAAACAAAATAGATATTTTACACTGTTATTAAATTTTGTAAATTGGCTTCTTATATTTCTTAACCGTTTCTATCTGACTTGAGGATATTTTGGACTTGTATATATCAAATAACTTGCACTACAATAATTTTTCATAGAAAATTGCTGTTGGACTTCTATCAAACTAGCTTCATAGGTTGTTGAATCAGAGTTTCAAGATAATCATCAAGTGCTAGAGAATTAAAAATCATAAAATAACATCACCATGTATTTATTTTCTTTTAAGTTATAGCTTACAATGATAAGTTATGTTTGAATTTTCCATGAAGTTAACACTAAATATGAATACATATTCTTTGCAAAGTGAATCTTTTTTATAGTATTGATATTATTTGGAAAACAGATTAGAAGTTCACACAAATCAAATCTACATCTTAGCACTTCCAAAATACTTGATTTGCTTCACATAGATCTTATGGGTGCTATACAAATTGAAAGCATTGCAGGTAAGAGATATATATTTGTTTGTGTGGATGATTTTTCTAGATATACTTGGATTGATTTCATAAAAGAAAAATCTGACACTTTTGAGGCTTTCAGGAATCTTTGTGTTAAGCTAGAAAATGAGCAAAATAGGAACATTGGCAAAATTGTCAGAATAAGAAGTGATCATGGCAAGGAGTTTGAAAATGTTAGCTATGTTGATTTTTGTAAATATTATGGAATTGATCATGAATTTTCAGCTCCCAAAACCCCTGAATAGAATGGCATTATGGAGAGGAAGAATAGAACTATTCAAGAGATGGCAAGAATGATGCTCAATGGCAAGAAGTTGACAAAAAGGCTATGGGCTAAAGCAATAAGCACTACTTGTTATATTTCAAATAGAGTTTTTCTCATACCTGGCACTAGTCAGACACCTTATGAAATTTTAAAAGGCAGAAAACCTAATTTGAAATATTTTCATGTCTTTGGATACAAGTGTTACATCTTAAATGACAGAGAGCAGTTAGGTAAATTGGATCCAAGAAGTGATGAAGGAGTCTTTGTAGGATATGCACAAAACAGCAAAGCATTTCGTGTTTACAATCTGAGAACTGAGGCAGTCGTGGAATCTGCAAACATAATATTTGATGATCTTGATGATTATGCAAAGTACTCACATGAGAAAAGCATAACCAGCTTCACAGATGATAAAAAAAGGATAGATTCAGATAGCAACAATAAAAAGGATTTCGTTATGAAGGAGGAAATAGCTGTTGTTACATTCGACGTAACAATAACATCTGATAACTCAGATTTAAACAGAAATTCAATCAGGAATGAAGATGAAAAGAAAGATCCACCCACATGGATTCAGAAGGGACATCCAACTAGCTCTATCATTGGAAAACCAGATGTCATGATGAAAACCCAGAGCGAGGTAAGAAATTAGGTAAGGTTTGCTTGTTATATTTCTTTAGTTGAACCAAAAAATGTAAAAAGCTTTAAAAGAAGATGTGTGGATTCAAGCCATACAAGATGAACTTAATCAGTTTAAAAGGAATGAAGTATGAGAATTAGTTCCTAGCCCAAAAAATACAAATGTCATTGGAACTAAAGCGATATTCAAAAATAAAACTGATGAAAATGGTCAACTAGTAAGAAATAAGGCTAGGCTAGTTGCACAAGGCTACACACGAGTTGAAGGCATAGACTTTGATGAGACATTTGCACCAGTAGCTAGACTTGAGTCAATCAGATTACTACTTGCAATTGCTTGTCTACTTGATTTCAAATTGTACCAAATAGATGTCAAAATAACATTTTTAAATGGCTATCTCAATGAAGAAGTCTTTGTTGAGCAGCCCAACGGATTTGAAGATCCTAAACATCCTGATTTTGTGTAAATACTACACAAAGCTTTGTATGGTTTGAAACAAGCTCCTAGAGCTTGGTATGAAAGGTTGACAATTTTTTTAATCAATAGAGGATATAAAAGAGGCAACAATGATAAGATCTTATTCATTAAACATGCATCTAACTATTTTATTGTTGCTCAAATATTTGTTGATGACATTGTTTTTGGATCAACTAACAAAAGCAACATTAATGAGTTTGTTAAGTTGATGCAAGAAGAGTTTGATATGAGCATGGTAGGAGAATTAAATTTCTTTCTTAGATTACAGGTTAAGCAAATGGAAGATGGGATATTCATTCTCAATCATAATAGGCAAAAAATCTTGTAAAGAAATTTGGACTTGAGAATGCAAAACCAATGAAAACTCCTATCAGCACTAACCTTAATCTCTCAAAAGACAATACAGGAAAAGATGTTGATGCAAATTTGTATAGAAGTATTATTGGCAACCTGCTATATCTCACATCAAGCAGACCAGATTTGTGCTTTAGTGTAGGACTTTGTGCAAGATTTCAAGCAAATTCAAATGAATCACATCTTTCAGTAACTAAGAGAATCATTAGGTATGTTCATGGAACACATGATTACGGGATATGGTTTTCTAAAGATACTAATGATTATCTTGCAGGATTTAGTGATGCTGATTGGATAGGAAATACAAATGACAGAAAAAGTACTTTAAGAGGTTGTTTTTATCTTGGTACTAACTTGGTTTCTTAGCACAGTAAAAAGCATAATTCTTTTTCTTTATCTACTGCTGAAGCCGAATACATAGCAACAGGAAGTTGTTGCACACAACTATTGTGGATGAAGCAAATGTTAAGTGATTATGGCATTGAACAAAAGCCTATAACTGCGTTTTGCGATAACACTAGTGCTATAAATATTTCTAAAAATCCTGTTCAACATTCTAGAACAAAACACATTGACATAAGATATCATTTTATAAGGGAACTAGTAGAGTATAAGGTGATCCACATTGAACACATCTCCACTGATAAACAATTGGATGACTTGTTCACTAAGGCATTGGATACAATAAGATTTGAAAGTCTTAGAAAAGCCTTAGGCATCTATCAGTTATATGAATAAACACAGTATGCTGTTATGTTATTCATATCTATAATATCATAAGTTTTCTTCTAAATTAGCATGTGTGAGCTTTGACATAAAATTTGTGTGAATTATAAGATAATGATTTAAAATGAAAAATACAGTGAGGGCTACCAATATATGATGTATGAAAGCCATCATTGAAAGTAACCTCAGGGTATCTAGGACATATGTTGAGGTCACCCACTCTTATGAAAAGGGCTACCTCTATATTGTGTGAAAGCTAATGTATTAATCTAATGATATTCACATTGAACGCAATTTTTGTGTGTGTAATAAGCATGCTTAAGTTGATCACTAAATTGAATCAAGAAGAAAAATAGCTTTCATGTGTAAATTAAATCAGCTCTAAATTATGCTTTCTTAGAATGATTCATATGATAATTCAGATATTATTGTCATGTTAATATTAACTGTGTTATGTTATGTTGTTCATAACTATATCTTTTGTGCTTACCCGATATTCAAATTTCTTGTGTGTCCTTGTGTCAATATGCCATGTTAGCATTATTGAATTGAGGGGGAGAAGTCTCAATGGCGGGAATCCTAATTCTATTAGAATTCCTTATTCAAATTGGAATCAAATTTGAATAGTTGTCTTTAATGGAAGTTATTAAACAGTTTTGGAAATATATTTCACATTAATTTTTGTTAAAAACAAAATAATTTCTTTTAAAAGGGCCGAGTATATTTCAAAATAGGATTAGGGCTTTTTCCTATTCATACTATACTCCAACAACAGTTTCTCCACTATCCTGCGTCTACTCTCTCCCTGTCTCTGTTTTTGAAGAAATTGTTGCAGTCTCCAAACCCTAATAATGGTGTCCTCAACTAGTTCTTCATCTTCGCCTAGCGGCTCCAGTTACAACAAAAGTAACAATAGTTAGTCATCTTCGACACAATAGACACATGCAGAAACCGCAATTGATCCTACCATCAGTGAGGATGAGCAAGTGCTTGTGAGAAAGATAAAGAACAAACTCAAGCTGAAATACAACAAATTCCTCACAGCAAAAACTGCAGATGGAACTACCGATGAAATTGTCAGATTTCGACTCCTATGGGCTGAATGAGATGATTGAATCTATTTACTGGACTCGCACGGTATCAAACTTCTTACCCTCTGTGAAAACTTTAATTCAGGAATTTTATGCGAACTTCTCTTCTGCCATTGATAATCCTAAAAATGTTATGTATCATAAAGTTTATTATAGAGGAAAGTTTATTAAGTTCTCTCCCAATGTTATAAACACTTTCCTAGACATTCCCATAGGTAGTGTACATGCATTAGATGAAGAATATGACATGGCCGAGGTAATAGAGGAATTGACTGGTCGAACAGACATTGAATGGAAACCAAGAGATGGAATAGACTAGCAGTATCTTAGAAAGAAATATCGAGTATTAGATAAGGTAGCTCAATTTAATTGCCTTCCTTCTTCCCATCAAAATCAAGTTCGGGAAGACAGAGCAAAATTCCTGTATTGTTTAAGAACCAATCGACCAGTTAACTTTGGTTTGTTAGCTTGTAGATCCATTGTTCAGATTGGTTCATACCAATCTGATTATTATCTGTTTGTGTTTCCCTATTTGATTCAAGAGATTCTTGCTAAGAGCAGCATCCTAGTGAGCTCTCATGAACGAACTGAAATTCTGTCTAAAGCCATTACAAAGGGATTTCTTCAAAGATTGCATGACAAATTTGACTTACTTGTACCTGACCCGAAACCCAAGAGAGTCAAGAAAAATCAGTTGAACCATATTGAAGAACAACTTGTACTGATTAACTCTACCTTGACAAAAATCGTGCAGGATTTGAAAACCATTGAACTCAAGCAATCTGTTTTGGAAGTAATGTATGCAAGACATCCTAGTGCTGCACCAGCACCACCAACCATGGAGACCAACACTGGAGTTCCAAAGAAACTAGCGAAAGAGATACTTGAGGATGATACACCTCTGCCTGCAACAGATACTCAAATGCCAGCAGCAAGTCCAGTTGCACAATCTACTATTAAGAAAGACAAAACAGTAGACAAAAGCAGAAGGAAAGCATAATCAAGTCTTCAGTCAAAAGATGTAGCAGGAAGGGAAAGAAGAAAATTGAAGTGGAGAAGAAACAATCTGACCAGAAGAAGAAGCAGAAAGAGCATCATCAGCTCCAACCTTAAGAGATGAATCTGTGTCAGATGAACCAACACAAATCAAATCTGAAATGAAACAGCCCTCTCCACATGCTGAGACTAAACCTCAAGACACGCTTCTCCCTACAGTAGCTGAAACAGAACCTCATCCTTCTCCATCACCACCTCCTCCAACAGATGAGTCACTGATTCCCTCTACAGAACAGCATTTAAAGGCAACAAAAACTAGTGGAGAAAGAATAAAGAGGGAAATTCACAAAGTTGTAGCTGAAGTGCCTGCTACTTCCTCTGACACTGCTGAAGCACAACCGATACCAATCCCCCCTAAATAGCTATCTCCATTCCTAGACGTAGGGTCAAATCTGTTGCTCGCAGAACCATCAAGTGCCCTGGTAGTTCAACATCTCTACCCATTCATAAGTCTCCCAGACTTGGTTAATTCTGGCCACTTGTGTTGAAATAAAGGGGGAGATAAGGAAGGAAGGAAGAAAGGAGGAATCTTGGAGTTGGAATCTTTTTTTTTTTTTGGTGTTCTAGTTGCAGAATTTTTTTTCTTCCTGATCTTATTTTGTTATTCCTGTTCCAAACTATGTTTTCTTTTCTCTAACTATATTTTTGTTGCTTGAAGTTATAAGTACGAAGTGAGGGGGAGACAGAACTAAACTTCCTAAACTTCTTATGTTAAACTACTTATGTTGTGTATGATTTGTTGGATGTTTTAATTTGCTCTACATTGTCTTGAAAGGTTATCTCGATCATGTCAGTAATATGTTATGAGTGTGGAAACAGTTCGGTGTTGATGCTTTCATCACAAGTTACCAAATAGGGGGAGATTGTTAGTATCTGTGTGTTGAGCTAATGTCCAGCATTGTCGAGTGTTGTTGTCGAGCATGTTTCCAGTATTGAGTTATTGCGTTGACCAGTGTCGAGTGAGGTTCAAAATGTCGAGATAAGTCGAGCATGTCGAGTGAAGTCAAGATGTCGAGTTTGTCGAGTGTTGATTGTCAAAGTGTCAAGCAGATGAGTAGTGAAGCTTTTTGTCGAGACCACTGTATTAGAATTGTTGAGTGTCGAGCATGGTTGTCAAGCACTTAGGCCGAGAGTTGTGATAATGCAATTTTTGGTTATGTCATGCACGTGTCATGTTTTGGTCAACTTGTGATGAAAAAAGAAAATTAATTTAATTATTCTTTTACTGTTTCTAGAGTTATATTTTAGGAAGTAATTGATTTATAAATATATTCTAAGATCAAGATAATATCTTGTATAGAATAAGAGACTATTTATTTATCCTAATCTCTTTTGGATGTTTAGCTGTGCCCAAGAGGTGATTTGAAATATCTCCTCTAATGTACCATAACCACCGGGCAAAGCTATAAATGCATCAGATTAAATGACCATATGTGTAATCCGCTCATGCATGCTAGAGACCTGTAACTCTTCCCCCATTGTGTTGCCTATGATATCTCGCACAGCTAATGGTTTAGGAATAATGCCGAGAACTTTACTTCCTCCCAAGGATGCAGCTGTCGACACACACCCCATTAACCCAAGACTACCCCCTCCATAAATCAAATGAATACCCCTCGCAGCTAATGTCCTACCAAGATCAAGAGCTGCCGTTGTAAACTCTCCATCTTTACCAAATTGCGATCCACAAAATACGCATATATTTTGGAATCGCCGAATTGGTGTTTTCTCCATTTCTACAAGTGCTCTAACCTTGTGTAAGACAATGATACACATTAGGTAATATGCTTTTCAAGTGCACGACAGGTTATAATAATGACATTTGAAAATATGGAGAATGGATATATACACACGTAAAACTCTCAAATTTGACACATGGTGATATAATTTCGGTGGGGGTTGCTCGATGCAGATTTATCGCCCTAAGATTTGAAAAAATTAGATATGCTTTCGATGAGGTTTGACAAAACCTACACACTTGTCTCTCATGTGAAACATGAAAAATGGAGATATACTTTCGGCGGAGGTTGACAAAACGTCCACACTTGTCTCCCACGTGAAGCATTAAAATTGAAGATACATTTTCGGCGGAGGTTGACAAAACCTCCACATTTGTCTCCCACATGTACTTATGCCATAGGGTAGTCATATGGTTTGTCATAAAGAAAACTTGAAATTAAAACAAACAAAATCAACAAACAACAACAACACAAAAACAACATTGATAATCAGATCAAATGAAACAAGAAAAAAAAATTCGACAACAACAACACACATTCAAATATACAAGTAGTTGTGATTGTGGCTCACATCTTCCTCTGGTTTTACGTCCAGTAACGGCTGAAACGCCTTCTATGAGTCGGGGATTTACTTCCCATCCAGTTTTCTTATAAACTGGCAAACAGGGTCGTTTTTAGTCAGATTCCCTAGACTATAACACTGCAATTCATCACGAAATTGTGTCCATAGATTAAGCAATTCACGCTGAACAAGTCCACAAGAATGTGACTCAAGAGTTAATAAAACATTATCCAGCGACTCATTACTCAGGCCATTCTTAATAAATGACAGTTTATCTTCTCTATTTCTAACACAAAACCTAATGAACGACAAGTCTGGTTACAATTCCATCTAGCACATTTATAACATACTTGTAACCTCTTCGCTCTTTGCCTCTTGGCGTAGTAGCTCTTCCCTAGACCAGGCATATATTTTGCGAGATTAATGTCAGGTTCATCGGACAATCTCACCTTGGCTTTGATGAGCCATCGGATATCCGTAGGAACATTTAAGAGCATCAACGCCCAAAGTCTAGTCATCCGTACTTTATAAATTTTGAACACAGCATTTTGAGAAAGTGAAGGAAAATATTTATGAGTCTGTTCTTCTCCAAGGTGTGCACGTTTCAAACCTTCAGGCAATGGCTTCAGCTTCCGTTTAGGTGTTTCCTCAAGCTGTTGCACAAATGAGCTCAAAGCACGGAAAAATCAAATTAAACAAAAGAAACGAAAAGAAAACAAAATAAAATAAAGACGCATAAAAGAAATAAAAACACAATAGCAAACAAAAGTCAAAAATAAACAAAGAAATAAATGAGACAGATGGCAGAGAGAGATAAAACCTGATCAATTACGTTCGATAAATCCTATGAGAGGAATCTCCTCGAGACACAAAAATTGATCATCATTACCTTCTTTTTTTCTTCTCTTTTTATTTATTTTTCAAAAACATTGGGCTACCTCCCAATAAGCGCTTGGTTTAACGTCCTTCAGCCTGACGTTATCTGCCTTCACCCATTAAGATAAGTTGGCTCGTAGAGAGGTACCTCATCGATGTCTTGCATCACTGAATTCTCATAGTAAGGCTTCAACGTATGCCCATTCACCTTGAATACTTTGTCCGTTTTTAAGCTCTTGATTTCCACTGCACCATGAGGAAAAACATTAGTAATAACAAAAGGTCCAACACATCGAGATCGTAATTTACCTGGAAATAACTTGAGGCGAGAATGAAATAAAAGAACTTTCTGTCCCACTTAAAAATTCTTCCTAGAGATCATTTTATCATGAAATGCCTTAGTTCTCTCCTTGTAAATTCTGGAATTCTCATAGGCATCATTTCTAAGTTCTTTCAGTTCTTGCAGTTGAAGCTTCCTTTGTTCTCCAGCAGCATCCATCTTCATGTTACAAAGCTTTACTGCCCACCATGCTGTTTTTTAGCTCTACTGGAAGGTGACATGGCTTACCATAGACTAACCTATATAGAGACATACCAATAGGTGTCTTGTAAGTAGTTCGGTATGCCCAAAGTGCATCATTAAGTCGTAGGCTCTAATATTTTCTGTTCGGATTCACTGTCTTCTCGAGAATAGACTTGACTTCCCGATTTGAAACTTCAACTTGACCACTAGTTTGTGGATGATATGCAGTAGACGCCTTGTGAGTGATGTTGTATTTCTTGAGCAAGGCTTCAAATGATCTGTTGCACAAGTGTGTCCCTCTGTCGCTAATCATGGCTCTTGGTGTTCCAAATCTTGCAAAAATGTTAGATTTCATAAAATCTACAACAACTTTAGAATCATTAGTTCTCGTAGCTTTTGCTTCCACCCATTTAGAAACATAATCCACAGCAAGTATAATGTAAACATTACCAAATGATGAAGGAAAAGGACCCATGAAATCAATACCCCACACATCAAAAATCTCGACAATAAGTATAGGGGTTTGTGGCATTTGATTTTTGGCACTTAAATTACCTGTCCTTTGACAACGGTCACAAGCTTTGCAGAATAGATATGCATCTTTGAACAATGATGGCCAGTAGAATCCACAATCAAGAACTTTGAGGGCTTTTCTTTTTGGTTCGAAGTGACCTCCACATGCATAAGAATGACAGAAGGTTGAAATTGAATTAAATTCAAATTCAGAAACGCACCTTCTTATCACTTGGTTAGAACAATGCTTCCATAAGTATGGATCATCCCATATGTAGTGCTTGGCAATGTTCTTGATCTTGTCTCTTTGAGCTCGAGTCAAGTCATGTGGTAGCTTCTTCGTAACTAAGTAATTGATAATATCTGCATACCAAGGCGCTACTACATGTAGAGACAGCAATTGTTCATCCAAAAAACTTTCTTGTAATGGCAGTACATCCTCATCATGGATAATGCGACTGAGATGGTCTGCAACTAAGTTTTCACTTCCCTTCTTATCTTTGATCTCCAAGTCAAATTCCTGTAAAAGGAGTATTCACCTGATAAGCCTTGGTTTAGCATTTTTCTTTTTGAGTAAGTACCTCAAAGCTGCATGATCAAAATAAACGGTTACTTTAGTACCAATCAAATAAGATCGAAACTTTTCTAAAGCAAAAATAACCGGTAGTAGCTTTTTCTCAGTGGTAGAATAATTAAGTTGAGCATCATTTAAAGTCCGAGATACGTAGTAGATGGCATGTGGAATTCTGCCAATTCGTTGACCCAAAATGGCACCTACAACGTAGTCACTTGCATCGCACATGATCTCGAATGGATGATCCCAATTCGGAGATTGGATTACTAGAGCCGAAGTCAAGAGTTTCTTCAGTTTCTCAAATGCCTCTTTGCATTTCTCATCAAATTCAAAGGCCACATCATTCTGTAATAATCTGCATAGGGGCAATGCTATCTTCGAGAAATCTTTGATGAATCTACGATAAAAACCTGCATGACCAAGAAACGAACGAATATCCTGCACACTTGTGGGAGGTGGTAAGGAACATATAAGATCTATCTTGGATTTATCAACTTCTATACCCTTAGCAGAAATAACATGTCCCAAAACTATACCTGATCTACCATAAAATGACATTTTTCTCAATTTAGAACAAGGTTAGTTTCCATACATCTTTGAAGTATAAGTGTAAGGTTATCAAGGCATTTATCAAAAGAATCACCAAAAACACTAAAGTCATCCATAAATACCTCAATGATGTTCTCAACATAATTAGAGAAAATACTTACCATACACCTTTGGAAAGTGGCTGGGGCATTGTAAAGACCGAATGGCATGCGTCGATAGGGAAATGTACCGAATGGCCATGTGAATGTAGTTTTCTCTTGATCCTCAGGGGCAATGACAATCTGATTATATCCTGAATAGCCATCAAGAAAACAATAGTGAGAATGACCTGCTAACCTCTCCAAGCATTTGATCAATGAATGGCAAAGGAAAGTGATCCTTGCGAGTTGCTGAATTGAGCTTCCGATAATCAATACAAACTCACCAGCCAGTTTGGATACGAGTGGGAACTAGCTCATTATTGTCATTCTTAACCACCGTAACACCAGATTTCTTCAGAATAACTTGGACTGGACTCACCCACTTGCTATCCGAAATTGGATAAATCACCCCACATCTAACAATTTTAGGATTTCTTTCTTGACAACTTCCATCATTGGAGGATTCAACCTCCGCTGTGCTTCTCAAGTGGGCTTGGATCCTTCAGGCTGGGCTAATACCTTTGATGTCAGCGATTGTCCACCCAATGGCTGTTTTGTGATCTCGAAGCACTCGGATGAGTTTCTCTTCTTGTAATGGTGCAAGGCCCTTTGCTATTATGACTGGTAAAGTATCTTTCTCACCAAGGAATACATGTTTCAAATGATCTGGAAGAGGCTTAAGCTCCAAGGTAGGGGCTTTCATCATAGAAGGAAGAAGTTTCTCATTAGAGAAAGGCAATTCAATGTACGAAACATCATACCTGTTTGTGGTGATAGCTAAAGTCTCATCTAAGCTTGCCACAGCTTCCTCCACTTCTTTAGATACATATATCAACTTTCTCGATTCTCTAAAATTTTCTGTCCTTATGTGTTCACTAATGGCTACTTCCAATCCATCCTTGCGAGTTAACTCAAAAAGTTGTTGTGCCAAAGAATCAATAACATTAACTGCAAAAACAGAATGCAAGTCACTAGGATCACCTCATTGCCTCAAAAATATTGAAACGAATCACCTCGCCATCAAACTCCATGGTGAGAGTGCCATCATGAACATCAATCTTGGTTCGGACAATTTTCAAGAATGGCCTCCCTAAAAGAATCGGTGTTGGATTGGGAGATGTCTTATCCTCCATTTTAAGAACATAAAAGTCTACTGGAAATACCAATTGATTCACCTGCACAAGCACATCTTCCACAACTCCCTTGGGATATGCATTAGAACGATCACCAAGTTGAATGATAATACCAGTTTCCGCAAGGGGTCCAAGATTCAAGGAAGCATAAATAGAATATGGCATGACATTAATAGATGCTCCTAAATCTAACATAGCTCTTTCAAACTTGGTATTACCAATGGTGCATGGAATGGTGAACGTACCTGAATCTTTGCATTTCGGAGGAATTTTTCTTTGCAATACAGCTGAAATATTTTCCCACACACTTACCTTCTCATTTCCTTTCAACTTTCTCTTGTTGGTGCATAACTCCTTGAGAAATTTTGCATAACGAGATACTTGCTTAATAGCATTCAGAAGTGGTATATTTACCTCAATCTTGCAAAAAGTTTCCAGGATTTCCTGCTCTTGTTCCTCCTTCTTTGATTTTGTAAATCTGCTAGGAAAAGGTGGAGGAGTAACATATGAAGGAATATGGGTTTTAAGATTTACCTTAGAAGATGATGTTTTATTCATGGTGGGAGTGGTATCATCCCCTTCATCAGCTTGTGTTTCTCTTGGATTGATCACTGGCTGAGAAGGTAATTTTTCGGAGCTTTGACTCTCAAATTTGCTCATGTCACTGGCCAATTGTCCCATTTGATTTTCCAGGTTTTGGATACTTGCCCTAGTTTCCTGCTGAAATTGCATTGTGTTAGTGGCAAGTGCTTTAACAATATCCTGGAGAGACATACCTGAATTTTATGGAGCTGGTTGTGGTGCTGGTTCTGGTATTGGTGGTGGTTGTGCTTGAAATGGTTGCTACACCCTTGGTTGATTGAAACCTGGTGGTCGATTTGGTATGGCATTTGGGGCGATTGGTTGACGATTCTCATATCTTAAATTAGGGTGATCTCTCCATCCAGCATTGTAAGTATTGGAGAAAGGGTCATACCTTTGCCTTGGTTGTCCTGGAAATCCACCCATGGCATTGGCTTGTTCTGTATCTCCTTCTTGCAAAGTTGGACACATGTCGGTTGGATGGTCCATGGTAGAACATACTCCACATGCATAAGATTGCTGCATATGTCCTACAACCATTTTTTTTACAAGAGTGGTAAGTTCAAAAAGTTGATGTTCAATGTTTGAAGTACTTACCTCATTTACTCTCTTTGGTAGTTGTGGCTCAAATTGGCTGCTGAATTGTTGGGAGTTCGCTGCCATGTCACTAATCAAACGTCTTGCAACGTTCGGTGTTTTATTAACTAGTGCTCCACCACTAGCAGCATCAATGATACTCCTTTCCATTGGTAAGGGACCCTCATAGAAATATTGAATTAGGAGTCCATCACTAATTTGATGGTTTGGACAGCTAGCACATAACCTTTTAAATCTTTCTCAATATTCATGAAGTGATTCTTCATTGTGTTGTCGAATGCCACTAATATCTTTTCTAATATTGTAACTTTCGAGGCTGGAAAGTATTTCTCCAAAAAGATTTTACTCATCTCATTCCATGTGGTAATGGTACCTGGTGGTAATGGTACCTGGTGGTAGATAGTATAGCCAATCTTTTGCCGAATCTGCTAATAAGAATGGGAAAGCTCTCAATTTAATTTGCTCTTCAGAAACGCCGGTTGGCTTCATACTTGAGCATGCCACATGAAATTCTTTGAGGTGTTTGTTCGGATCCTCTCTTGTAAAACCATGAAATGTAGGCAAGAGATAAATTAGTCTAGATTTAAGTTCAAAATCTACCTCAAAGTTGGTGCTTATGCATAGCTGTTTTTTATCAATAATTGGAGCCGCTAACTCCTTACGAGTCTGATCGTTTTCCATCGCCATTACTTCCGATTTAGATTTGATTGAACTGCAAGAAGATGGGAGGGAAGTATGTCATGCAAGGTCAAATTCTGGAGGTGGAGTTGAAATTGACCAATTTAGCCTTAAATTCGAGGATTGGAGAAACTCCTTAATTCTCTTAAGTTGTTGATCCGCTTCTCCCTCGGACATAAAAGCCTAAACACAAACAATCAGAAAATAAAGATCAAGAATTATCAGTAAAGACAGAATAACAAATCGATTAGAAAATCAGTCCCCGGCAACGGCGCCAAAAACTTGATGCGTTCGAAACTAGCAACTATACTAATCGCACAAGTAATAATAAAGTAATGAGTAAGATATCATTCCCACGAGGATTGATTCTAATTGAAATTGTTATTTCTAGCAACAATAAACTAAACAGGGGGGGTTTTGTTGAATGATTAACTAAATGAAATAAGAATGCAAATTAAGAATAACAAAATAGAAGTTAATTTGAATGAAAGATCAATGAGAGAAATCTGGTTAAGAGATCATTCTCTACCACAAGATATGGATTTGCGAATTAATCGTAGAATTGTCATCCAATTACAGCATTGAAGTTATCAACCGTAGATAACAACAAGCTCTGTTATCCCAATCTTTCCTTACTTTGTTGTTAAATAAAACAAGCTCTTTATTTAATCTCTATCCATTAAACAACCTAGAACAAGCTCTCTAAGTTTAATTCAATAGAAGCATTACGATGAGAAAGATAGGTTGATCTAAGCAATAATCACACAAGTTCGGATTATTTAACCTAGGTTGTATTTTCCAATTGCAATCTCTGATCACAATTTTGCTACTAATGATTGAAATTCATGACAATTACAGATCAAGATTTCTAATCTAGCAATAGACAACAACCATATTATATTCAGTTGGCCATCCCAAATACAATCAGCAAGCAATCATAAGCATTAGATATGGGAAAATGCAAACAACTTCAATTAGAGAATTGGATAACATTTCTTACACAATCAACTCATAAAAACCATATCAAGGGCTTTGAAATCACCCTCAACCAATTCAGATTCAGTTACACATGTTCAAAAACGTAGTCAATACAATACAATACAAAAGCATTCCAGAAAATGAAAGGGAAAGGAAGAAACTTAGCAAATCCCTTGCAAATCTCCTTAGATTTGTAGTTCTTCCTCTTTCCAAGCTTTCTTTCTCCTTCAAGAACTCCAAAAGATGAAAGAATTCCAGACTGCAGCCTCCAAGTCGTTTCCCCCTCTTCAAGTTATGTAAACAAAACCCTAAAATATGTTTATATACTCTGCTACAGTAACTTGCTACAGTGCCTCCGTATTTAATAACATGCTACGGTGATATGTGGAATTACAAATATACACTTCTCATACTATTTTTATCATAACTTTTGGTACACTACATAAATTTGTGAACCGTAAATTTCTCCAGAAAATAGACTTCGAGAGCTTTTCAATGGTATATAGCATGTTATCCGGTTAATTGTATATCGATACAATCAACTCCAAGAAATTGACTGATTAGCAGAGGTGAAAATGAAGGGTTTTACTCCATTTTTGTGCAAGTTGCTCCAAAACTCCTACAAACATCAAAACCACACAAAGACATAAAAATATCAAGGAATATAGCAAAGAAACATGGACAAATTGATATGAAAGTAATACATAAATAGACACCTATCACTTTAGCAAAATAAGAACCTTCATATTGGCTTGAAATTTTGTTGAATACAGCATGACTAATCATTGTCTTACCTATCCCCCCATTCCCCAAATTCCTACAATGCGAACACCTTTTGATTCTTTTCACAATAAAGATTCAATTTTTTGTTGGACATAATTTGTTTAATATACACAAAATTTCCCCCACAATTTTCTCTATAAGTACATTTTCTGGCCTGACATGTAGAAAGAAGAAAAAACAGCTAGAGTAAATGAATCAAAAATAGACGATAACATAATTTTCTTTCCAATAGCTGATATAGTGAAGATATTTATGTATCTTCCAACTCAATTCACTAATGAGAAATATCTGTATTCTTTAAAAAATGAAAAATAAAAATAAAAATCAGAGAGTGAAGCGTTAACGAAAGAGTAGACAATTCAAGGAGAATCAACACTCACATTTTGTCATTTATAGGCCAGCTAGAAAGATTGGCTGCTTCCTCTAAAGCAGATTCCCATCTCTTCAGCTCCTTTGATCTCTCTTTAAAACATTTCTGAAGCTTCTAAAATGCTTTCCCAAAAACTGAAGTCTATTTCGTTTTGGAGACATTTTTTATATCTGATGGATCTACATGATAAAAAACCGATATTGCAATCTGTCTGTATGTTCTTTTGTGTACAAGGATCTCTTCAAGCTCTCAGAGACACCATCTAGAGTCTGCATAATTTTGTGAGAAATGATAACGGAAATCTTTGATGCTTCAATTGTACTTAAAAGAGATGAGGAAATTTCATCTCCTCTGTCAATTTGGTCATCCTTGAATGTTTTGATCTTTTTACGACACATAGCCGCATGGAGGTGGCTTGTAAAATTGTTGCGGGTGTCCCTCCCTCAAAACTAAGGAAAACTTCATACTTTAGTTAATGAGAGACAAGAGACGAAGAAGAAGCCATCATCCACTTAGTAGAGACCTAGCTAATATTCAGATCGGTTAAGAAACTGCACAAACAAAACCAAGACTAATCAAAGCCATTATCATGAATCATAAACAGAAAAGGAAATGTAAAAAGAAAAAAAAAACATGAATGAAATATTAACGAGCGAGAGAGATTCACAAATGGAAGAAATTAGAATTCTGTGCCTCTTAAAAATTGAAGATCCACATAATTGATTTGAGAGACTCTTTAAAATCACCAGGCAAATGTGGATGGGAATGCGAATGTTCCCAGAATATCTCTAGAGCGCCTTCCACAAAGCTTCCTCCTAATTACATTGATAATGAGTTATATATGTTACCCAAAACTAGAACCATTACAATGAGTTCTAACGTTATCCCTGCAATCACTATTCCAATAATTTATATTGGTAAAAAGAAATAACCGACACCAATTACGAGCAAAATTAATTAAACACAACAAACCTGATTACCTTGTGTCAATGCATATCATTATCTCTGTATCCCCACAAGATACAATTGAGGCTAGCGTTAAGCAAGTGAGGTAGCTATTGACAGTGATGAAACTAACCCTATTTAAAACACTAGATCTTTTATGAAGATAATTTGATGCATAAGTTAAAAGAAAATGATAAATTGAACAACATTTCAAAATTTGATAAATTGATAATAATGAGAATGAATTCGGGTAAACTAACTCTTATATAGGGTAAATAATCTTAATACTTGTAGAATAAGTAAAACTAGAATAAGAAAATATAATCCTATGAATAATAAAATTTCTTGAAATAGGCTAAATTGTCTTAATATTTATAGAACAAGTAAAACTAGAATAAGAAATAAAAATCCTATGAATAATAGAATATCCTAAAATACTAAAAATCCTAATTAGATTCAAATAAATCTAAATCAAAACAAAAAATTTTGACATAATTTCGAAAGTAGTTGATTTTATCCTAAAACAAATAAGACTCATAATGGTCCTACATCAGGCTCCTCCTCTTGAAAAGAAGGTCCTCGAGTTGTCTTGATGTAACTCCTTATCATCCTCAAGATATGCATACAAATCTTTGACGTTAAAGGTATTGGAAATATTCCAATCATCTAAAATTTCCACCACATATGTATTGTTGTTTATCTTCTTGGAGATTTGCAAAGGACGATACTTCTTCTTTTGAAGATTGGATTGAACATCTAGAAATATGTTTTTCCTCATACGAACCATTGCCAAATCTCCCTCTCAAAACACCTTTTTCCTTTTGTGCATATCTGCATCACTCCTATACCTTATATATGCAACTTCCAAGTTTGCACGTACAAACTGTTGGATCTCAAACGCTTTTGTCGTCGTGTTTGTAGCTGAAATATTACACATGTCATTACTTGGTAAAGACACCAAGTCAAAAAAATGGTGTAGAGGATGGATCTAAACTACAGTGAATGATGCCTTTTTTTTTAGAATGATTGGGCATACTATTGTAAGCGTACCCAACTTGTGGCAAAATTGCATCCTATTGCTTCAGCTTGCCTCAAACCATACATCTTTACATACGACCAAGTGTACAATTGACAACCTTAGTTTGGCCATTAGCTTGCGAATGAAAAGCACTACTAAATTGAAGCTTTGTATTGCAAATCCTCCACAAGGTACATGCCAAAAATGACTCACAAATTTAACATCCCGATCCAAAGTAATAGTCTTTGGAAAGCCATGTATATGAACAAACTCCCATAAGCACAAACTAGCCACGACCATGCAAGAAATGAAATGTGTCATCTTGGAAAATTTGTTGACAAACACGAAGATTGAATCAAAACCCCACTGTATTCTTGGTAAACCAAATACGAAATCCATCTACAAGTCTTCCTGGATTATTTTTGGAATTAGCAATCAAGTATACGATCCGGCATTTTGTTCATGCCTTATAGAAAGTTGACACGTTTGACATTACTTCATAATTCTGCCAACATCTCTCTTCAATGAAGGCCAATAATAGTGCTCTTGTAACAACTCAATAGTCTTATCACAACCAACATGAGATCCAAAACCTCCTCTATGTATTTCTCTAATTATTTATTCCTTCCAAGAGCTATGAGGAATACAAAATCTATTAGTCTTAAAAAGAAAACCTTCATGAATGAGAAAGTCAACTTAGTTCATTTGTTGTTGCACTTCTCCCAAATTTGCCAAATGTCTTGAATTCGGTCACCTTAGCAGACACAGTAATAAGCAATGTTGCACGCCTACTAAGTGCATGAGCTACCTTGTTCATCTGCCTCGATTTGTGCTTTAAAGAGAGTGAATTTTTGTAGAAAACCGGCCCACTTTGCATGCATCCATTTCAATTGTTGTTGACAATTGATAAACTTCAATGATTGAGAATGACTATACATAACGAATTCACATTACACCAAGTAATGCTGCTATTGTTTGAGTGCTCAAAAGATGGCAGAATTCTTGCTCATAAGTGCATCACTCAACTTTTGCTAAAGAATTCCATTGGTTTACCCTCTTCAGACAAAACAGCCCCAATTCCCTTTTTGAAAGTATCACACTCAACTTCAACAAGTTTATCAAAGCTAGGCAAAGCTAAAACAAACTCGGTACTCAACTTGTCTTTCAACAAAGCAAAGTTAATATCTTTTTCATCCCTATTGAAACTTCCTCTTCTTCATACACTCAATAATTGGTGTTGCAATAGTGCTAAAGTTTCATATAAATCTCCTATAGAAGGTTGCTAACCCATGGAAACTCCTAACTTCAATCACAGTCTTAGGCTTAGACCACTCATGAATGGATTTAACCTTTAACTCATTTACTTGAAGCCCTTTAACACTAACAACAAATCCCAAAAACACCAAGCTATTTTGTATAAAACTACACTTTTTCATATTGACAAACAATTTATGTTTTTTTTAATTCTATTAACACCATACACTAACGTTATAGATGCAACTCTTTATTAGCATTATAAATCAAGATATCATCGAAGTAAACCACCACAAATTTATAAGCAAAGGGTGTAGTACTGTAGTCATTAATTGCATGAAAGCGCTAGGTGTATTTGACATCTCAAATGGAATTACCAACCACTCATATAATTCATCCTTGGTCTTAGAGGCTATCTTCCATTCATCACCCAGTCGAATACGTACTTGATAGTACCCACTACAAGGATCAATCTTGGAAAACACTTGTGCCCCATGTAATTGATCTAACATGTCTTGTAGCTTTGGAATAGGAAAGTTATACTTGATAGTGATCTTATTAATTGCTCAGCTATCCATACCATCTTTCTTTAGAACCAACAATGCAAGGACTACAATGAACTCTTACTCTCTCGTATAAACCCTTGTGAAGCAGATCTTCAACTTACTCTTTCAAAATTGCTTTTTTCTAGGGCTCATTCGATAGTGAGGAAGATTGGGTAAACTCGCTCTAGGAACCAAATCAATATGCTATTGTATGTCATGCATATAAGGTAATCTAGATGGTGTTTCAGAAGGCGTAATGTCTCCAAATTCGGCTAGAATGGGTTGCACCTTCTTTGGAATTTCCTTTAACTCGAATTCTTCCTTTTAAAGCTCAACTATTCTTCCAACATCCCTATATTATATCATCAATTTGACTCCTCAACTTAGCAATCAAGGCCTGACCATCCACCTCTGAAGAACCACTAATATCCTTTCTACTATTACGAGGAACTAAAATCATCTTTTTACCGTTCCACCAAAACAAATAAGTGTTGGCCCTTCCCTTAAACGTAGCATCTCTATCATATTGTCGTGGTCTTCCCAACAAGATATGATTAACATCCATTTCAACTACATCACAAAGCATAGTCTCTCTATAATTTTTACCAATAGAAATAGTTACTAGACATACCTCATTCACATGCTCCATTGTTTTCTTCATCAACCACTCAAGCTTCTATGGCATAGGATGCCTCTCCGTTTTGAGTTTCAAAGTATTCAATAGTGCCCTTGACACAATATTCTCTGTACTACCTCTATCAATTTCCATATTACTCACCTTATTATTAATTATTGCCCTCATTTTGAAGATCTTGTGCTGTTGTGAATGAACTAATGCCCTTGGTGCAATCAAGACCTGATAAGATACGCAAGAAACATGATCCCCCTTATCTCTATCAAGCACCTCAATCTTAGCATCAACCTCTTTATCGATTTTGCTATTTCCCTCAGCTTGCACAAAATTAGTCATTCTATTCCCTCTACAATCGTTGGACTGATGACTAACTCCACCACACTTTAAACATTTATCAAGCATCGGTTTGGCGTAAGGATTATTTTGTTGCGGCTGCTTCACGGTCTGATTGTTTGATTGTTGTTGTGGTTGCTTTTGGTAGCTACTACTTTTTGCTTGTTATAGTTGCTTTGGCCATTACTTTGCCCAATCATAGCTTTGTCTTAGGAATATTGGTTGTAAGAGGTGTTGTATTGATGCGACACAACCTATGTCTTAAGAGTGGATAATTGTCTAATCAACCTCTTCCTAAATTTTTTGGCCTTATCCACTACTTCATACAGCTTGAAGATCGTTTGCACCGACATATCATCGTAGATTTTTTACTTCATACCCCCAATAAACCTTGTAATCAATTGTTGCTCAAACTCGTTCAAGTTATATCTTGCCTGCAATCTATTAAACTCCTTCGTATATTCATCTACACTATGATTACGTTGCCTACAATTTTGATACTAAATATACAAAGTTTGTTGATAATCAGACGGTAAATATTGATCAATCAATTTCTTTTTCATTTTATCCCATCATTTTATAAGATCTTTACCAGCCATCCTTCACCTATTTTGTTTTTGTTGCCATCAAGCAAAAACCCTCCTTTTAACATAAGAGCTACTAATCGAACTTTCTTCTTCTCAACTATCCCTACGTAAGATAAGAAAGTCTCAACCTCAACAAGCCAATCTGAAAATTCTTCTACGCCCACTAAAGATAGGAATATCAGGATTAACTTTATAATCAGTCTTTTCGTTTTTCTTACACATGGTTTCATCATCCGACTCAGTATCTATTTAATCATTACGTGAAGGTTCGCCTTTTTTTGTAAAGAGCCTACCCATTGGCGTAGGCATGCGAGCCTGTCTCTCTTTATTTCACCCATATCTGCATTCAAGCGTCCTGTTGCTATCAATCTCTAACAACTCTAATTGGTGAGATACATCTTGGTATTGATTTTGGAGTTAAGTTTGGTGAGATAGCCAGCATGATAGGATCATCCACCATAGTCTAAGTTCTCTGATCACTGTTATAACAACCATCGCCTACTGATCGTCATGTGCCATGAGAGACAAGTGATTTTGGCCTTAATGCAAAATTTGATTTGGAAGCTAAAGAAAAAGATAAATTGGACAAAAGTTCAAAATTTGATAAATTAATAACAATGAGAATGAATTACAAAGCTAGGGTAAACTAACCCTTACATAGGCCAAATAATCCTAACACTTGTAGAATAAGTAAAACTAGAATAAGAAAATAAAATTCTACCAATAATAAAATAATCTTGAAATCGGCTAAATTGTCCTAATACTTGTAAAACAAGTAAAACAATAATAAAAAATAAAATCCTATGAATAATAAAATATCCTAAAAGACTAAAAATCCTAACTAGACTCAAATAAATGAAAATAAGAAATTCTAATATAACTTGGAAACCAAGTGATTTTATCCTAAAACAAATAAGACTTAAAATTGTCATGCATCAAATTGGTTCCTACATCACGTCACTGGTCAAACAAATATTCAAACAACCTTCAAATGGGACACTCATAGAGTAATCAATATCCCTAAAAATTAGCACTTAATTTTAGTAACTCAGTGATATGTTTAGTTTTAGGGATATTTGCATTTTCCCCCTAAAGTTCATTAAAAAAAAACTTACCCCATGAGAGACTAGAAATTGCAAACTACCCCTTGAAATTCGAATTTTCATGTTAAATTAAATGGTAAAATAGGAGAGAGATTTTTTTATGCTATTTCACCAAAATAGAATTATGTCCACCCTTTTTGACTAATTTGCCCTAAATATTATATAAGTAGACTAAACTACCTTTAGTTATCCCTTATCTACTGCCTGCATCTTCATCTCCGTTATCCCTTGTTGCATCTCCATCATCCCTTGCTTCATCTCCATTTTCAAAACATAAAGCATTGCAACCATATCCCGACAACAAAAAAGTCTCACAACTATAACCGATACCGACCACCATAATCAACCATAATAGAGAGACCACTACAACAAAATGGCATCTATCGCACACCAAGCAACAGTAAAGTAGCTGCATACTACAAGCAAAAACTGCCAATCAATTAATCAGCTTATCAATTTAATCAATCAATCCCCAAATACTAGCATAAATCAAATTAAAAAAAAAGCAACAATAATAAATGAAATAAATAAAAAATAGCTTAGCAGTAACCAGTAACTCTATTATCAATAAAAAAAAATCAATCAAAATAATAAATCAAATTTTAAAAATAGCAAACTAGCAACCTAGCAACAAGCCAATTTGCCAACTCTACCAACACCATCTAGTGGCTCCACCACTGCCATCTAGTAAAAAAATTGAAAAGTTGAATTTTTTTTTTTTTGGTGCAAAGCCAGCAACTTAGCATTTATATCTAGCAATTTAGCATCATCACCACAACTTGTAGAATTTTAAATTAGCAAAACTTCTTAAACTCTCTGCAGCAATCAAAATCTATTGAAAAATAAAATTAGAAACAGTAAATGGGTATTGTGGGGCTGGCGACCGTGAATGGGCACAACACCGAATGAATCTAGTTTGCAAATCACAATCTGGCCATGGATGTAAATTTGTTGATTTGTTGGTTTATGTGTGAGAGAGATGAAATGAAATAGAAGTCAATGAAAAAAGAAGAAAAGGAAACCATGATTGAGGAAATGCAAGGAAATCAAGCTTAGGCGGTGAGGGAGGAGGAAGGGAGGGCAGAGACAGTGACCTTTTTGTGGTGGGGTCTAATGTAGCAAAGACTGCTTTTTGGGTGGTGGCGACTGGGATTTTTAGGGGTGGTGGTGGCAATTCTGATTTGCTTTAGGCTTTGGGAATTATTATTTGTGTGAGTTGTCTGCTTGTTCTTTGGATAGAGGTAAATAAGAGTGACAAAATGTGGTAAGAAATTAGCTCAAGATGGGATGTTGTGGGTGGGGTTTGGTGGTTGATAGCCATCGGGGTTTGGGATTAGGGCATTGGTTGAAGACAAAGGAGAAAATAGAACATTGTGGTTTTAATAATTTATAGCAAAAAATTATTATTTAATGAACTTACTATCTTTTATTATTTAATTGATATTATTCAAAATGGTTAAGGGTATTATAAGATTTTTCATCCCACGAGTTTTGTTTATGATTATACCCTTACGTTGTTTAATTTGACAACATAAATAAAAAATTACAGGCAATTTGCATTTTCTAGTCTCTTAGGGGAGTTTTTTTCAATGAACTTGAGAGGGAAAAATGTAAATATCCCTTTGTAAGCGAGGCTTCCATCCCACTGGAAGTGATTGCGACCTTGGTATTATTTCCCAAGCCCTTTCGGAAGTTGGGGTACCACGAGATGAGTCACAAAGATAAGCCCTGAAGACTTCAAAGTCACCATCCGAGTAATTAACCATGAAAAAAATAGGATAACGGCAACTGATCCATTGCTTTTAGACTTGACTATCCATCATCCTTTCAAAGTCAGGTTTGGGAAGTTAGATACAAATCTTTGATTCACTCAAAAAAAGTCCGGCCTCCACTAAGTCTATCAAGTTTGAGGTGAGTCTATCAATTGTCATCTATCTTAGTCCTAAGTTCCTTTTACAAACAGAACCATATTTATCTTGCTTATGACATATAGGGTGAGAGATTTATATCCATTCATAGAAAAGGAGAGAGAAACAGATTACAAAACCATAGAAACATCGGGAATCGGGATAGGGATTACAACCATTCAATCTGGTAAATAAAGCTTCAAGAAATAAAATTAATACTTTTATTCTTCCAACAACAACAATAGGCCTCCTATTAGAGAATAGATCTGTCATCATGACTCCATCCATTTTTCAATCACCCTTATAGTCATGATTCGATCACCATAACTCTAAGAAGACCCGATTTCTCACCATCAATTGTGACCCTACCTTGCAATAACACTTCAAAACATCAATCTCCTAGAATGGGTTCCTCACCATCAATGTAGGTATTCCCAGTCCAACCAATATGGTATTATTCAAATAACATAACATGAAAGTTAAGAGTAAAGTGATCATAAAGGTTAGAATTGAAACAAAATGAGAACCAAAAAAAACAAAACAAAACAAAAGCAAGAACTATGAAGTAGATGATCGTCACTCATGGATCAAGTGACGTCACTTCTTTATGTCCAAAGTGGGAACTAGGATGTTCAATACTTATGGGATATAGGATAACCACCTACTGTCTAGGTGGTATGCAATGCATGCAAAACAAGATAATAACCCATAGTTTGGGTGATATCCAAAATATAAATGAGATAAACAACTATCCATGAATCGGATGAAGTTTTTGGCAAAATAGAACAGCCACCTATGGTTTGAGTGGGATCCTTAAAATAGAGGAAAATTGGATAACCGTTCATGGCATGTACGACAACCTTAATTTGAAAGAAGATAATCAAGACAAAAATTAACAAACATAAAGTAAAGTGCGGTAAAGTAAAATGCGATAATTAAAATGAGCATAAAAGTAAAGTGTAATAAAAATAAAGAGCGATAATTTAAATGGGCAAAAAAGTAAAGTACGGTGAAGATATAGAGCAATAATTAAAAGAAAGAATAAAGTAAATAACTAAAGTAAGCATAAAGTAAAGGCAATAAAAATAAATTCATAAAAAGTAAAGAGAGAACAATTAAAATGGCCAAAAAATAAATTACAATAAAATAAAAAGCATGATACTAGTGGAGAATCATGTTAAAGTGGTGTTTACCTATCAAATAGTATTGATTCACCACGACTCCTTCGTATTCACTTAATCTCCATATTAAGCATAAAACAAGAATGAATGCAAAATAATGCTATTAGAAATAATAAAAGAAGTAGAAGCCACGAATATGAGGGGAAATGTGGTGAATTGCCTTCAAGCTTTACCAAATACTATGATATGGTAGTTTAGTTGTTCGAAAAAGTGCACTCAAAGTCTCACAAAAACTCTCCAAAGAATGGATTTCTTGAAATTTTTTATTGAAAATAGGTTACAAATGGTTTGGATAATGGGTTTGTATATGAAAATGTGAAGAAAAATGTTTTGGAAAGGGAAAGATGGCCACTGTTTATGTAAAGCATGAAAATCGAGAAGAATGAAAAAGTGCCCTTAAAAATGAAAATTGGCTTAAATTTATAGAAGGGAGGGAGGACGTATGTGTGCAGTCAACATGCGTACATGTGTGCTACACACGTGCACTCCTTCCCTTTTATGTGCGCCAAATGTTTACTTCAGGTGTGGAGGCCCTCTTTCAAGCATGATTGATTTTTCTGCATGCACAAAGAATTCTTTCAGGCATAAATCCACCTTCCTATATGTGTAGAGTGATTTTCAGACATGAATTTGATATTCAAACGTCCAATTTATTTCCTACACGCATGGGCCAATTTGATGTTAGGCTACTGAATTATAACAAATCAGGATAAGATCTTCAAGTTGATAAACAACTCACCCAATGGCCGAAACAAACAAAATGAAACCCAACAAACACTCTTTCAAAATGATAGCAAGCTCACCATCAAAGTAAACACCAAAAGGAGACAGAGAACTCATCACCCAATGATGTAAACAAAGGATATAGGGCTCAAACTGACTCACCACTCTATGAAATATAGAGTTAAAGAGAAATCAGTATAAACACTGAAAGTTCATTAAAATTTGAATTAAACAAGCTTGTCCTTGAATACACAGAATTATGACTTAAATAACTTGGAACAACCCTCCAACTATAGGTAAAAGACAATAATTAAATGTGTTCTTATGGTCCCAATAATAATTACAGCTTAATTAATACATTGATCACTAAATTGATGACTAAGACTCTTACATAGACTCAATAAATAACAAAAGTGCAAACAACTAAGATAGAAAACACCAATTCCTGAGTAGACTTAATGCTGCATTAATTACGAACCAGCTGTGAAGAAATAGTCATAACCTTCTATATAGATGTCCAAATGACACACTGTAAAATATGTTTGAAAGCTGACTTCAAGATCTTTTATAGACATAAATCTTGAAAATTAATGCTCTCCATGTCAGTACCAGTTATTTATCGAAATTTCCCCTCATTCGGGTTTCTATGCACTCTTGATCATTGTAATAATTAGCACCCCTTTATGATTTACCATGAAACCTATGGATTACAACACTCTCATGTCAATCTCCCTTGGTTGAGAAAGACTCGACCTCGAGTTTTGGTTATTGTTTTCACCAATATAAGGACTAAGGTTAGAAACATTGAATGTATTGGAAACACCATAATATGTCAAACTTTGAATGGACCATCAGCTCTCGGCTTCAACTTGGCATATTTGCCTGGAGGAAACCTTTCCTTTCTAAGATGTATCCACACTAGATCTCCCTCTTTGAACTCAGCATACTTCCGATGTTTGTTTGTTGTAGCTTTATAGTTTTCATTTTGCTTCAAAATCTTCTCCCAAACTTGTTCATGTAGCTTCTTGATTTTCTTAGCTCTTTCCTCGACATCACTATAAATTGAGTTTTGGAAGGAACAGAAGCTAAATCCATAGGATTTATTAGATTTTTGCCATAAACAACCTTAAAAGGACTATGACCAGTGGTTTGACTTGACGATCTGTTGTAAGCAAACTCAATTTGTGGTAAAACAAGATCTCATCGTCGTAAATTCTTACAAATATAATTTGTCAGAAGATTTTCCAAGCTTCTATTGATAACCTCAGTTTGTCCATCTGTTTGAGGATGATAAGATGAAATGAAATTTAGTGTAGTCTCAAGCTTTTTCCAAACTGTACGCCAAAAATGAGATAAGAACTTTGGATCACGATCTGAGACTAGGGTCTTAGGAATGCCATGCAATTTCACAATCTCCTTAAAGTACAAATCAGCCACATGAGTTGCATCAATTATCTTGTTACATGGTACAAATGAGCCATTTTAGAAAATCAGTCAACCACCACCATGATTAAATCTTTGTTTCGTTGTGTTCTAAGGAATCCTACATAAAATCCAAGCTAACATCTTTTCATGGATCATTAGGAATAGGTAATGGAGTGTACAAACTAGTGTACTGCCCATGACTTTTTGCCACATGACAAATTATACGCCTCTTCACATGCTTCATCACATCCATTTCCATCTTTGGCTAATAAAAGTTTTCCTTCACAAGAACAACAATTTTATCTCTCCCAAAATGACTGCTAATGCCACTTCCATGTGCTTCATTAATGATTAATTCATTCAAGGAACATTGAGAAATACACAATGGGTTTGCTTTGAGTAGATAACCATCCTGCAAAACAAATTTGTTAGATGAAAACCCAATACAATTATTCCATGTTTTGCCAAAATTTAGATCATCCTTGTAAAGCTCTTTTAAAACCTCAAAACCAACAACATTCACTTGCATAGCGATCAGCAAAGAATATCTTCGACTCAATGCATCAGCCACTATATTTTGAACTCCAGATTTGTGCTTGATGGTAAAGTTGAAAGCTTGAAGAAACTCTAACCCATTTAGCATGTCGACGTTAAGCTTCTGTTGGATGTTGATAAACTTCACAGCTTCATGATCAGAATATAGAACAAATTGTTTTGGCAAGAGATACAAATTCCAATGCTTCAAAGCTCAACAAATAGCATACAACCCTTTGTCAAAAGTTGAGTTCTTTTTGCAAGATTTATTCAATTTGTCACTAAAGAAAGCAATCGGCCTACCTTATTGGCTAATAATAGCACCAATACCAATGTTGGAAGCATCACATTCAACTTCAAAAACCTTACTAAAATCTTGAAGTGATAAAATATGAGTTTCTGTCATCTTTTTTTTAATCAGCTCAAAGCTTCTTTGCTCATCTTTTGTCCACATAAAGGAGTCACTTTTCAAGCATTCAGTGATTAGAGCCATTATAGTAGTGAATCTTCTGATAAATCGATGGTAAAATGAAGCTAACCCATGAAAACTTCGAATGTTGTGGACTGAAGTAGGAATTGGCCAATTCTAAATTGCTTCAATCTTTCTAGGTTCCATCTTAATTCCATCTTTGGAAACCACATGCCCTATGAAAATAAGGCTTTTGGTTAAGAACTCACACTTCTTCAAGTTAGCATAAAGCTTTTCACTTCTCAAAGTGTGGAAAACTTGTTGAAGATGATCCAAGTGTTGCTCCTTATCTTTGTTGTACATAAGAATATCATCAAAATATACAACAACAAACTTGCCAATGAATGTTTTAAAGATGTGGTTCATCAACCGCATAAATGTATATGGTGCATTGGATAGGCCAAATGGCATTACCATCCATTCATAAAGGCCATTCTTTGTTTTAAATGCAGTATTCCATTCATCACCAAATCTCATTCGAATTTCATGGTAGCCACTTTGAAGATCAGTTTTTGAGAAGATAGTAGCGTCATGATGTTGATCAAGGAGGTCACCAAGCCTCAGAATAAGAAATCTATAATTAATTGTTATCTTGTTAAAAGCTTTACTATCAATGCACATTCTCCAAGAGCCATCCTTTTTAGGCACCAAGAGAGTTGGGACTGCACAAAGACTCATGCTTTCTATCACCAACCCTTTAGTGATAAGCTCATCAACCTAACTTTGCAATTCTTCATGTTCTTTATGACTCATTTAATAGGCTGATTTATTTGGCATCATACCATCTGAAACAAGGTCAATACAATGTTGTATTGTCTCTCATTGGAGGAAGGCCTGGTGGTATCTCATTTGGCACAACATCATTATATTCTTCAAGAAGATACTTCATCTCTGAAGGCGGTTTATTACTAACTTCATTTTCTTCTAACAACAAGAACACATAAATTTCACTTCTCTTCTCCAACTCTCTTCTACATTCTATTTTGGTAAGCAAAGCATTTCCCTCCCCTTTAGTAGGTTTAAGAACACATTCTAACTTCGAAGGACCTAAAATAACTTTGACCCCATCTTTAAAGAATGTATAAGTATTCCTATAGCCATCATGCATTACTCTCTTATCATTTTGCCATGGTCTACCAAGAAGTAAATGATGAGCATCCATAGGAATAACATCACACTATATTTCATCTTTATACTTTTTCCCAATAGACCATGAAACAAGGCAGAGTTTGTTTACCTTGATCCCATTATCCTTCCGAAGCCATGAAATCTTGTAAGGTTGGTGATGCTTCTCTATTTTAAGGCCAAGTTTATCAACCATCTTCATAGACACTATATTTTCAAAGCTACCACCATCAATAATAAAGTTGCATACATTGCCATGAGAAGTACATCTGGTATGGAAGATATTTTTGCAAAGCCAATCATCTTCTCACTCTTGGGCAATACTCAAACTCCTTTGAATAATAAAGAGAAAATCACATTGATCTACATAAGCAACTTCCTCTTCATCAACAAATTCTGGATTGTCGAAATTGATTAAGGCATCTGACCGTATCTCTTCATCACTTTCTTCCTCTACAAGGGTTACAATTTTATGATTAGGACACTCGGAAGCAATATGTCCATAGCCTTTGCATTTGAAATAGCAATGTGAACTAGCATTTGAAGAGCTTTAGGGTTGTTTGGAACTAGAACCATACTCATTTTTTTGAAAAAGCTTTTGGGTTGGTTTTCACACCTAGTTTAGGCTTACGATAAGAGCTATTGAAGTGCCATCATGATTAGTAAAGCGAGAGTTACGAACGTGTACCTCTTTAAGCTGCTTCTCCATTGTAAGAGCAAGTTTACACACATCATTGTAGGACCAATAGAGTCAAATTTTACCACGTTATAGATTTCAAATCTCAATCCCCCAAGAAAACGTGCTATGGTTTGTTCTTCTGGTTCAGCAAGATCACATTTCATCATCAAGTTATCAAATTCAGTTACATACTCTTCTACTCTTTTTGCTTGAAATTGTGGAACTTAAGGAAAATATCTTGCTTATAATTTCTAGGAAGGAATTTCCTCTTCAGCTCTCTTTTCATTTTCTCCCATGTCAAAATTATACTTCTGCCTTCTTTTTCTCTTTGTTTCTTCAAATTCTTCCACCATAAAGAAGCATACTTTTTCAGCGTGATTGTAGCAAGCTTAACGTTACGAACTTCATGCAGATTTTTGTAGTAAAAAATACGCTCAATCATATTAAGCCAATCAATAAACTCATCAGAATGCATTCTTCCTTCAAAATCTAGAAACTCAACCTTCACATCAAAATCTTGAAAGAAATGATTTCTTAATTCATGAGGATGAGGTGGAGTGCTATCGCTATATGCTTCACTACGCTCATTATGAAATGGATTCTTAACATCATGGACTGCATTTTCCTAATCATCATGATTTTCTCCCCTACATTCTTGATGTAAACAAATGATACAGGGCTCAAACTAACTCATCACTCTAAGGAATCAACAAAGAGATATAGAGTTAAATAGAAATCAGTATAAACACTGAAATTTCATTAAAATTCGAATTAAACAAGCTTGTCCTTGAATACATAGCTTTAGGACTTAAATAATTTGGAACAACCATCCAAGTATAGGTAAAAGACAATAATTAAATGCGTTCTTATGGTCACAATAATAGTTATAGCTTAATTAATAATTGACCACTGAATTAATGACTAAGACTCATACATAAATGTAATAGAAAACAAAAGTGCAAATAATTAAGCTAAAAACCTCAAATTCCCAACTAGACTTAATGTTGTATTAATTATGAACCAGTTGTGAAGAAATAGTAATAATCTTCTATAGAAAACTCTAAATGACAAATTGTAAAATGTGTTAGAAAGCTGACTTCAAGATCTTTTATGGACATAAATCTTGAAAATTAATGCTCTCCACATCAATATCAGTTATTTATTGAATTTACCCCTCATTCTGGTTCCTGTGCACTCTCGATCATTGTAACAATTTGCACTCTTTTATGATTTATCATGAAATCCATGGATTGCAACACTCCCGAGTCATAATTTTTCCATGCATGGGTCACGTATGCGTCAAGGAAAGGTGTTGGCGTGTAAAGACATAAACAGGATCCTACTTTGATTGGTGTCTTTTTCAAACCAATATTTCATTTCACTTGGTACTTTGGTTACCGTCATCATGCTTAAAACCATAAGCAAGATTTCCATGTTTACACCCTTGTTTTTAATTTAAATAAGTGTTAAGTGTACTAATTAATTTTGATGTGACATGTTTACCCTTAGTATTAATGTTTAATCCAGTATATACGTTAAAAATTAGATACTTAACACTTAAATTAAGATAACGATAACAATAATAATCAATAATTAAAATAAAATTACCTATTATAAAAACACATATTTTCTTTAATATGGTAAACATATTACGATGAATTAAACAAATACTTAACAAAATTAAATTAAGATATCAACAAAAATAGTAATTAACAATAAAATTGTCTGTTATAAAAATAAATATTTTCTTTAATATGGTAAATATATTACCATGAATTAAATATATTTTTAAATTAAAATTTATTTTTTTATGAAATTTGAAAATTAAAAAATTTCATAAATTTTATACAAACCATCGAAATAGTTAACTTTTGTATTGCCAACCACTGCCTAATGCCACTTATGTCAAGCATCCAGCGACACCTCCGATACCAACGTGACCAACTCTAGTCGATGGACAAGGATATTGAAGTGTTTTTTGGAGATATGATAGCGTTTGGCTGTTAAAGGCATATCAAAATATAATAGAAATTAACAACTCTCTTTGGTGTCTCTACTGACCTCACCCCACGACTTCTGTTTAGAAGTTTTCCTATGTCTGAAAGTAGTTGTTGAAGAGATGAGTTGGTCACATGGGTATTGATTAGAGAAATCTCATAGGGGTAATAATGTAGATCACTAAGAAGGATCCCTTGTTTTTAATATGACGCAAACCGCACACAGAAAAACCCCACTATGAGTCCTCCCGTCCTGGTCTACAAATCGTGGCGACAAAAACTAGTGTATAGACCTTTTATCATGAACCATCCTTCGAATTAAAACTTTCTTTCTTAATTTTTTTTTTCAAAATTACATCTAAAAAATCATTCTTAATTCATATTAGACTTGAGAGGTACATATGAGTATTATTATAAACATTATCTGAATTGAAAACTAAAAAAAAAATATTGGCTTTAATGTTTAATAAAATTTTGTTTCAATAATTAATATTTAAGGCTTTTTATAAATATTAGGCTCTTTGAAGACATGGTTAATGCTACAATTTAGTGATATCATTTTAATTATATCTAACCCAACATAAAATAAAAATGTACTATATAAATATGACGCAATTCAATTATAATAGTAGCATAGTAGTTCAATATATATAACTTTTACTACTGCAAAAACTGTTAAAAGACAACACTTAAAGATAACTTTTTTATTAAAAATGTTATTAAATATTTATTTTATCAAACATTATATTTCTCATTTATCTCATAACACAAATTTCATAAGTTTTATTGTTTTTTTATTTGATAATTTTCTTTTATAAATACTTAGTGATTATGTTCATTTGATAATGTTTTGAGCCGCTTTATTAACTGTAATTGTTAATTTTTATTTAATACTATTAATTTTTTAAAATTATTATTTATTTTTTTATTGATAATGCTTTTAGCCAAGTTTTTTAAGGGATCATTTTCCCCTCTGAGGTTCATTGAAAAGAAAATCCCCGTTGAAAGATTTGCGAATTGCTCGCTAATTTAAATGGTTAAACAGTGACATAACCAGAGAGAGAATATCATTCACAAGATATGACCAAAATAGCTTTATGTAATTATATTAATTTGACACATCAAAAATTATGTTTAAAATTAAAATTTAATATTATTAGAATTTAACTCATATATTTTAAAAATCTATACGCACATAGAACACCTCCTCCATCAACGCATTACGCCCCCTTCAACCAGCACCTCCATCAACGCTGGACACCTCCTTTCGGTAGCACGGATCTCGGCCACTATCTAATATCACACTGACTATTTTACCCTATGTAGAGACCAAACCCAAAGAGTTTGTTGGAAAAAAATATATATATTGTTTTTGTAATGTTTGAGGTGTTTGCGAATTGCTTTTGTGTTTGTTATAGAAGGCAAAGTTGTTGAGGAGGAGCCGATCAATGTACTTGTGAGGGTGGAGATAGAAGACTCGTCGATGGCCATTAATGAGCAGTAACGGTGGCAAAGCTTGGAGGACAAATTCAAGGGTGTTACGATAAGATTATTTAGATAATGGTGATAGAAGAAAAGTTTGATGAGGCTGGCCTGATCTGGGTTTTGGTGGTGGCAGTGATCAGAGACGTGCTTGTCGACGGCAATGAACAGTAATTTTGGCATGAATTTCATGGGCGTTGGTGAAGGAGGGGTGTGGTGGTCGTGGTGATCATAGACAGAGAGAGAGAGAGAGATTAGATGCTTTCCTTGGGAAGAGATTTGTGTGACAAGGGAGAGATTAGGCGGCGAAAGCCAGGGAATTAAAGGGAGAGATCAGGGGACAGGCCAAAGTATTTGGTTGTAAAAACGTGATGGAGCATGTGATCTTGACAGAAATTTTTTTTAAATATTATGGGATAATTCTAATTTGCTCTCTGATATTAGGCCTACAAAAATTAAGGTTTTGAAATATAAGAATATCTCATAAGGTTACTGTATCACCGTTAGATTTAACAGAAAATGTATTAAATCGTTAGATTTAACAGAAAATGTATTGAATAATAACTTAATGTTAATATTAGATTTAACAAAAAATATATTAAATAATAACTTAACGCTAATAAACAGTAAAATAGACTATAATATCTTTTTTTAAGTAGTTTCTAAAGTGTTAACTTACTATTTAATACATTTTCTGTTAAATCTAACGGTACTACGATAACCTCAGATGGTAATTTTGAGTTTCAGAAAATTGAGGTTCTCAATTTTCTTTTAGCCTAACCTCAGAGACTAAATTAGAATTAACTCAAATATTATTGATTATTTATATATTTTAATTATTATTATCGTCGTTAGCTTGTCTTGTGTATTATATTTATTCCATCTAATTTTCTTTTCCATTATACCCCTGCGCTGTTTAAGTTAACAATCGAAATTGAAAACTAGGGGTAATTTACAATATCTAGTTTTTCAGGGGAGACTTTTTGTTTTTTTCAATGAACCTAAAGAGAAATTTTAATTATCCATTTTTTTAACTGTATCGTATCTTCATTTGACAATACTTTCAAACATATTTTAAACGGGTTCTTGCTTATGTTCATTTGATAAAAGTTATTTCTTAAAGTGTACTTTTTTTATTTTTATTTGATAATGATTTTTGACATATTTTTGGAACGTTGATATACAACGAATGGATACTAAGTGTATCTCCATTGTCCAAAAGTGTTATTGTTTCTTTTATTCGCTAAAATTTATAATTATAGCATGCAATTATTTATTTTGATTCGAAAGCTCTTTTAGTCATATTTTCGAAAGTGCTATTGTTAATTTTTTTATAACATTTATTTTACAAACTGTTATTGTTTCTTTTTATTTGATATCATATATTTTATAAGTTGTTAATTTTCATTTTTTTATAATTTTTTAATCATATTTTTATGCATTATTGTTTATTTTTATTTGCTAATGTTTATTATACAAATTGTTAGTGTTTATGTTTATTTGATATTATTTAGTTTTTAAACTATTATTATTTATTTTTAACTGATAACACTTTTAGCCAATATTTTAAAAGTGGTATTATTTTTGTTCTTTTGATAATGCTTTTAGCCACATTTAATAAATGCTATTGCTTTTTTTATTTGATAACATTTATTTTTTAAACTGTTAGTGTTTATATTCATTTGATAGCACTTCTACTCATATTTTATAAGTGTTATTGTTTATTTCTATTTGACAACATTTAGTTTATAATGTGTCCTTTGATAACGCTTATAGTCATATTTTAGAAAGTGTTACTATTAATTTTTTTATGACATTAATTTTACAAAAATACTATTGCTTATTTTCATTTGATGTGATATATTTCATGGAATAATACCACATCTGCAACCCATTTATAATAAACTCTTCCTACAACATGAGTTGAGAAAATCCTATGAAAGATATAATTACCATATCATGCATTGTAACTTGTGTTATTCATTTTGTTTTTTACCTCTTTTATGAATTATAGCCAATGCAAATTATAAGAAGTTGGTTATAGAATTTGGTTATAAATGTAGCATTGCTCTATTTCATAAGATGTTATTGTTTATTTCTATTTTATAGTGCTTTTAGTCATTTCAAATATGCATTATTGTTTATTTTTATTTTCTAGATTTATTATATGAAGTGTTATTGTTTATAGTTATTTGATAAAATTTGTTTTACGTGATGTTTATTCTTTATTTTTTTTGATAGCATTTTTATAATATTTTATAAATGTTAGCAAAAGTTTTTTTTGTGGCTATTAATTGCAATTATTATCAGTAGTATTTTTTTCTCTAGTACTTTTTTGTGACTAGTCTATAACTATTTATTAATTTTTTTCAACTTGTAATAAATAATCCAACCCGTTTATCTGTTTAATATGAAGCTTATCATATAGTAATTAATTTAAATGAGATTTTTAATTTTATTAATTTTTAACTAATTTTTGGGAGAAAATAAAAAACTTTAATTGTTCTACCAAGTTGGCGAAATTACATTTGAACCATGGTGCAATCATAAGGTTAACAAAATAAAGTTGCACCTATATTTGCGATGAAAGTTTTTGGCCTAGTGGTGAACACCTAATCCTGACAATTTGTATTAAAGTTTGGTCATATGTTTGATTCCTTTGGATGGCATGTTGCTTGCAAATGAGTGGGATAAATGTGGAGGTTGAGGTGCTCTGTGCTAGGGGTTTGAGCCGGGGTGGCTAAATCACAATCGAACCATGGGGATGGTTGGTAATCAAGGGGCTAAGCTTAGGGGTGGTCAAATTAATCATGGTCAAAATATAAGCGGTTATGGTCAACCCAAAAAAAGTGTTTAATGCTCACACTTTTAATAAATGTTGTTATTGTCACTACAAGAAAATGGGCCTTTTACGGCGGGCCAAAACCGCGGTAAAAGCCCATCTACGGCAGACATACGGCGGTTTAAGCCCGCCGTATAAAATGACATCGTAAAAACTAATTTATTTTTTACCACGGTTTTGGCCCGTCGTAATAGTGGTTTTACCGCAGTCACAATGACTGCTGTAGAATTTCGTGGTCTTATGTAAAATTATTTACCGCAGGCTCATTGCCCGTCGTAAAAGGTTTATTGCATTAACTGCAGTCATGAGGCCCACAGTAAAAAAACTTCAAGTCCCGAACCCTTTTGGCTATTTTTTATGAAATCTAGGCTGTAACCATTTTTTAATCTATTTTTTTCTAATATATTTTAATCTATTTTAATCTATGCTCAAGTCCCGGAACCCATAGTGGTGGACCAATGTTGACATTCTATAGCAATTTTAAATGAAATGGATGTTGAATCACTTGAAATAATAAAATTGGCACACAAAAACTTTATGTACATTATAAGTACAAATTTCACACAAAGAAATCAGAGTATTCGTTACAACAAGAGATTTTGCCAATTACTGGACTTCTCTCCTTACAAATACATAAGAAGTACTCAAAAGACTCATAACTTTCTATTCAATTTATGGGTCCTCAGTTCTTTTACCTAAACCCACTATTCATGTGTTGAGATGTTCACATCGTCACCATCAATAAGATATAAAAATAAACACCATAATGCTATACGTATGAAATGGAACAAGCATCTAAAATAGGAAGAAACAAAAGTACTTCTTCTTAAGCCTTTTCATTCTGCTACCAGTAGCCTTCTTCTTCCCATTTGGAACTACTGTGTCGCTGTGAAGTAAACAAGTACTGTACCAACAAACACATCATTTCTCATACCTACTCTTGATAATATCATAGAGTTCTTCCCCCTACACTACAAGAAAATCGGCCTTTTACCGCGGGCCGAAACCGCGGTAAAAGGCCGTCTGCGGCGGGCCTACGACGGTTATAGCCCGCCGTATAAAATAGCGCCGTAAAAAATTTTTTACTTTTTACCGCGATTTTAGCCCGCGGTAAACGTAGTTTTACTGCGGACTGAGAGCCCGAAGTAAATATTTGTGGTCTGGCCCAATTTTTTAACGGCGGGCCTAAAACCGCGGTAAATAATTTAACCGCGGGCCGTCCAGCCCGCCGTTAATTTATTTACGGCCCGCGGTTAATTTATTTACCGCGGGCCAGAAAACCGCGGTTAAGTTATTTACCGCGGTTTTATGCCCGCCGTAAAAGAATCCCATATTTATCATTTTACCGCGGTTGGTTTGCCTGCGGTAAAAAAGCACTGTAGTTCCAGGATGTTGTGGTAGTTTTATTAAATCCGGGCCTAGAACCTTATTTTCACCTGTAACCATATATTTTCACCTGTATCCATATTTTCAATCTATTTTTTTAAATAATTTCAAAAATTCATAATATGAATACATGAACCAATAAGATGATATTCCAGTAGAAAATAAGTGTACAATATCAAAGTATATTTATTTGCAATACAACATAAATAATAAGTTAGACATTCACATACAACATAAGAGTACCATATTTATTTGCAAATTCAACAATAATAGAAGTTTAGAACTATGAAATATGTCTACAAGTCTTATTCCCATTGAAGTTGTCATATGAAAAAAACCTGCACAAATAAAATGTAATAATTAGATGTCTTACTATTACTAAGTTTATTAAAGAAGTTTAGGTAAATGTTATATGCCAAAATTTGTTTATTACTGAGTGATGATAAATAACTTCATATATACCTAAATCTCCTCATTCTCCTCTTCATTTGTTGTTGCAGCGTCTGTGTTGCCGCGATTTCGGTGTGCACTAGAAGCATCCGGAACTGAAGCCTAAGACAATGTAAAAAGTTCAGAAAAACTTTTAGTCCTAAACAGTTCATCATCAAGTTCGATTTTTTCATAGTTCATATACTTGTGAGAAAGGAACATCAAGTTAAAGTTAAGTAGATACCTGAGGTCGCACAGGTGGTGGCAGCTGCTCTTCGATGTCTGGAAATTTCTGTTGGAGAAAGTTGTACAACTAAGTATTGTAGTCCTTCAATTCTTTATTCTCCACCCGCATTTCATGCAACTCTTGATGCAATTTGTCCACATCAACAGGTTGAGAAGAGCAATGACTTTTAACAATAGATGGAGATGGACCGTGGCCATATGTACGAGCATAACCACGATGATCACGTCCCATTACATCATAAAATACTCGCTCTGCCGCTGCATCTGTTCGTTGATCATCAGGTATTCTCGACATTCCTTCTCTTAATTGGCTCTACAAAATGATGAGAATAAATCAAATGGTAATAAAGAGGATCGTGTAATCAATTTCATACAAAATGTAATAGGAAATAAGTTAAGTTAAAAAACGTACAATTATTTCGCCACTCTCATTATCAACCACATCTCCACTACTTGTAGTTCTAGTCTTAATAAACACACTGACGCGATCAGTTCGACATCTTAATAAAGAAAAGAATTATTAGTTTGCAATTACAAATGAAGAAAGTTACAAATAAACCGTGTTAACTACCATTGCAAAATCTCAAACAATTCATATGAATTTAGATGTTGTTAAAACTTACCTCTTCTCTCTTTTTTGCAAAAGAAGTGCGTCCAGTCCTATGAAGCGCAAATTGATGGGCACGATTTGCCTTATTTCTCTCTGCCTGAATCTGTAATTATGAAGAGTCAAAACAAACCAATAAATATACAGTTTATACATATATAATTTGTTAGGATGATTTGGTTAAAACGATTATGTTAACCATGGCTTTGATTACTTGAGCTCCTTTGCTGCTCCAATAAGCGACCAAAATCCTCCAATGCTCTTCAGTAATTTTTGGAGGAGTAATCTCTTTACAGCTTTATTACTTTAAGTTATAATTTTTTTTTTAATCAGTAAAATTTTCTGACTCTGCAATCGCATTGTACAGGAAGAGAAGATAAATTAAATGCTGATAACAGATCAGTTGTTAGCAATTTCAAAGTGCAAAATGTTGTGTGTCTGCACAAGGCGAGCTCAAATGACTGTTTAGATGAAATTTCAGCTTTGGCTTCTTCTAATGCACAATCTATTGAAGAAGTAAGCGGAAATTTCCGAGTACACTAATGGATTTGTCCAGAAGCTGTTGGAAGAGTCAAAAAAGCTAGAAAATTATGCGGTACAAGCTGATGAAATTCAAATGAAGTGCATTGTTGACTTTCAGAAGGCTTATGAGGTAAGTATGCATGTTTGTGTGCAAATACTTTATGTTGAAGTGTTTGACTTGTATATGGCATCTCATGCAGAAGCAGTCAAAATCAGATGCAGAGAAGCTTATTGCCGATATGACAAATCTAGTTTCAAATCACATGCGTCGTCAAAAAGAGTTGGTTAGTCAGGTTTGAAATTCCAAAATGCCTCAATTTGGGAAATATAGTAATAAGAGATGGCTTTTCTAAATTGAGTTTGGGAATGCATTTGGTTTAAGAGATGGGGAAGATAGCTTGTATATGGTAAGAAGATTTTTAACTTGTCTGCATACTGTTCAAATCTGCAATCTTCCAATCTGGTGCAGAATGACAGTATTGTTGAGCAACATTGCACTGTAATTAACAAATTGTTAAGAGTTTGTTGAGCACTGCTGTACACGACTATCAAGCAAGAGCAGTTTTAACTCATGACAAAAATGTTAATCCAGCCACAAACTCTCTTAAGAAGGTCAGTTTACAGTATCAAATTATCTATTTATTTTATGAATTAACTTAAATTTGTGTAAGCTTTTAGAATCTTACTTAAGCAACCAGCTTTTAGAATCTTACTTTTGCCTTACTTCAATTATGCAAATTTTGTTGCCTGACTTTAAAGAGATTTATGCAAATTTTGTTACAACATACAACGTTAAACACTAATAAAGCCTCACAATAACTGTAATTGTAATCATCCAAACAAACTTATCACATCAGAATTCCAAAACCACAATCACAGAGCAATCAAAGCACTCCCAAATATTCCATCCCGTCTCCCGAACTCCATTGATGAATACTTAAATATGTATGTTTAATAAGAGCTTAGTTCATCATATTGTATTAATAGTGTCATTAAATTCCTCAACTTAAGCATATTTGTAGTCTTTGCATCTTTGGAATTAACTTCCTCTTAATTTTGGTTTTGTTACAGGTTCGGTAAAATAGGCATAACTCTCTATTTATATATTAGAATGGTGCAATTCTTAATGTTTTGGAAAGCTGATTCAATTGTCTACAAGATTGCATTTCACAAGCATCATCAAATTCGGGCTCTTAGTGGACCAAAATTGGGCTTGAAGTGAACCCATCTACAGTCTCGACCCAGTCTAACCAGGCCTCAGTATTTGAACCGTATCTCTCAAAATACGTATCCAAATTGTGCAAATCAATATGTTCTAGAAAGCTGAGAGAAATATCTACAACTTTCATGAAGACATGTGATTAAAATTCTCAACATTTCAATGTCAAAATTGATGGTCAAAGTCGGTGCCTAATGATCCCAATTGTCAAAGATATTTACAACTAATATTTGACAATTATGCCCTTGTAATTTGACAAGTTTGCCCCTGGATGTATCTATAAATAGAGGTGCCTTGTGACCCATTAGGGCATCTTGGCCTTGGCTGGAACATTTTGGCTTTGGCTAGGATCTTGTATTGTGTTTTGTGTGTTTATGTTATTAATGAATTTCCTTTTTCTTGCATTTTATTTTCTTTCTATTATAATGTTCTTCTAATTTCTCTTTTGCTAAGGTGAAAGGGTGAAACCCTTGATATGAGAATAAGGATTCTCTAACCCTTAATATGTGCTTAATAATCTTAATCTTATAATGTTTATTCAATATGATTTATATTTAATTTCTTAATCAATCTTGACCCACTCGTAAAGTGGAGGTCTTGATCCATTGTCGACAATCCTTGGCACATCAAATGCTTAGATCCTTCCTAGATGATGTATGATTTTTCCTTACCGACATGAATCTAGTTAGGAACCTTGATTTGTTGTAGACATATGATGATTGGCACATTGGATGCTTGAACCCATTTACAAGAAGTGGTATAATTATTGGTAATGAAACAAATATAATTCATATAACTAAAATGGGTTAATTATCCTTATTTGAAATATCAAGGGCGGATCCCCTAACCTTAGCTTTCATTATTACTGTGTTAATTCCTTTTACTTGCACATTTTAATTATTCTCATCCATTGTTGATATTATCTTGTCATATCTTTAAATCATCCACATAATATTGCTTACTTTATAGTTTGTAGCGCTTAAATTCCCTTCCTCGTGGATCGATCCCGGACTCACCGGGTTTATTACTTCGACACTCCTATACTTGGAAGACAATCCTATTTTCGGATGTGTCAAGTTTTTGACGCCGTTGCCGGGGAAGGTAAAATTTGTCGTACAAAACTATAAGTATTTTCTTTTCCCATTTCTATTTTATTTTTCTTGCATACGTTCATCTCTTCTCTCCACATTTCTATTTTTATTTTTTCTTGCATGTGTTCATCTTTTCTTTCTCTTTGCATTAATTGGTAGAATTGCCACTCATCTTGTCTAAAAAAGAAAATCATGCTCATGCCCAACCAAGAACATTAATGGACTCCATAAATCTTAGGAGAACTTGTGCACAATCATGCATAGTCTTCCCTCATGATGCATTATACTTCGACCATGAATCGGATTTCATTCAATTCTTACCCCACTTTCATGGCCTAGATGTTGAAAACCCATTTTTGCACTTGAGAGAATTTGAAGAGTTTTGTAACGCTTATAGTGACCTAAATTGTAGCATAAATATCTTGAGATTCAAGCTTTTTCCTTTTTCTCTAAAAGATAAAGCTAAGACATGGCTACAAAATCTTAAGTCAAGATCCATTAGCTCATGGGATGAAATGCAACAACAATTTCTTAAAGAATTCTTTCCTCCCTATAGAACAAATTCTCTCAAAAATCAAATCATCAATTTCACTCAAAAACAGAAGAGACCTTTTACCAATGTTGGGATAGGTATAAAGCATTGCTTAATACTTGTCCTCATCATGGTTTGGAAACATGGGAACTAGTTTTTATTTTCTATGAAGGTCTTACACATCAAGCTAGGCAAATGATAGAATTATTGTGTGATGGACAATTTGAAGATAAATACCCAGATGAAGCCATGGATTTCCTAGACTTACTAGCGAAAAATGCCCAAAATTGGAATAATGTTGACACCTATGAGGTGCCAAGAACATCTAGTAGAGGCATTTATAACTTTAGGGAGAATCATGATCTTCATGCTAAATTTACATCCCTAGCTAGAAAAGTCGAGGATTTAGAAATGTGGTCTATGCAAGAAATTGTTTGTCACACTTGTAATTCTAGTGATCATCCAACGGATGATTGCCCAAAGGTGCCTACCTTTAGAAAAAGTCTCCATGACCAAACCAATGTTTTAAACACTTTCCAAAGGTCAAATCCTAATCCTTACTCACAAAATTTTGGATGGAAAAATCACTTGAATTTTGATTGGAGGAATGATAATCATGCACAATCTTACCAACCTCCCTTTTAATCATATCAAAATTTTCAAAAATCTCATGATCATGCATCATATGAGGATCTCGAAGAAACATTGAATTCATTCATTACAGAGCAAGAGGCTTTTAATAGTCAAATTGCTCATACTATGGCGAACTTGAATGATGCTCTTGAAAAGTTTGCATTTGCACTTAGTGCTCATGAGAAAGGTGAGTTTCCATCTCAACTAGAGCCAAACTCCATCAATCCACATGTGAGTAATCCAAGGGGCCAACATCTAGACGAAGATTCGGTAAGTACTCTTCACGAAGGTAAGGTTGATAAAGAACATATTCCTAACCTTTATGAGAAAGATGATGAATCAATCTCAAAGGGTAAGGAAGAAGTTATTAAACCTACATCTAACAAGGAAAAGACCGAATCCTCACTTATGCCCTCATATCATCATGAACTTAACCAAAATGTTGGCATTGATGAATTTTTCAAGCATGATGAAAATGAGGAAGCTAATGTGGAAGACTATATCCAAAATGAGAATTTTTCAAGTCCTTCCGAAATCGAGTTAACTAGTTCACTTGAACCAAGTATGCAACTAGTGCCCATTGCTTCTAAAGAATTTTCATTGCTTGATTTTGTACAGGTGAAGGAGATTAAGAGTTGGGAGCCATGTTTTAAAAAAAGGCAGGAAGAAACATCCGCACTAAAAAATGCATGCCTCAAGGACAAACAAACTCAACTATTGATAATCTTTTCCATTACCACAAATAAAGGAAAAAGAGAGGTACCACCTCAATGGCATATTTTTTACTGTGGTAAATTACTTTCGAAGAGATCCCTCTTTTGGCCTTTTATTATCACAATTGATCAAATTTCATCTGTTTGTGCCATATTTGCATTTTTTTTATCATTTATAGTTTGCTTTCACTTTATTTTATGTAGTTGTGTGTTTGTATTTTATTTCCCGGTCAAGTAGCGGATACGGTACTCCGTGGCTTTTAAAGTCGGTTTTTCAGTTCCCTAAAAACTGTTGCTCACCTTGCATCAATTTTCTTTTCTTCTCTCTCATTTTCTTCATAGTCATGGGAATCTGACTCAAAACGACCCTGTTTGCAAGTTTATAAAAAAACTGGATGGGAAGCATATCCCCAACTCATAGAAGGTGTTTAAGCCGTTTCTGGACGTAAAACCAGAGGAAGATGTGAGCCACAGTCACAACTACCTATACACATGCATGTGTGCCATCAATTTTAAATTTCTTATCTTTTATTTTATTTGTAGCATTTTATTTTATGAGTCTTTCAAGTCATCTCTCTTGAATAACAAAAGCTTCAGGTAATGTCTCTTATACTTTATCTCTTTACATTTAAACATTGAGGACAATGTTTCATTTGGTTTGGGGGGAAGGATAGTAGACATAAGTGTGTCTTGAATTTTCTTTTTTCTTGAAAAAAAAAAAAGCGAGTTAGTAATTAGATTCAGAGTGCGGTGTAAGGAGCTCAAATCTTCTTGAGACGCATTCTAGGTTAGGAATGGCAGAGTAGGGAGGGCCAGTTTGAACTCTTGAAACCCATTCTAACCAATTTGTCATTTTATTTTGATCTTATGAACTCATTTTAGCTAACTTGATATTATTTAGTCTTGATTTTTGAATTTTATAACAAGGAGGTCTTATTCATTTCACTTTGAATTATTCAAATCTATGAACTCTCACAACCTTATCATTTAAAAATTGTGTGCCTATGTACTCATTAAGCAAGTATTCATGAACCTTTCTTCACACACACACACATACCTTGATGCATGATTGTGGGTGGCAAAATGAAATATTGTAATATTGAGTTCTTTTATTTTGTTTAGGATAACAACACAAAGGAAAGGGAAAGTTAAAAAAAAAGTAAAAAAAAAGTGAAAAAAAAAGAAGAGAGCAATTGTGGATAAGTTTGGTCTCGTAGCCTCCTTAATTCGAGCAATTAAGCCCGAGGGGTGCCTCAACACCTAATACCCTAAGACCAACTGGTTTGGGAGCTATTGGCCCAAAGCTCGCTACATGGATTAAGGAGAAAGCTTAATGGGATTGAACATTGCACTATCCACAAGTTTCTAAGCAAAAATAAAGCATCGGCAACCCGAGTCGTTAAGCTCGAAGGGGTGTCTTAACACCTAATGCCCTAAGGCCAACTGGTCTGGGAGTCATTAGCCTAAGGCTCGCTACATGGGTTAAAGATGCATTCCTTCAAAAAAAAAAGAGAGAAAAAAAAAATATATATATATATAATGAATAAATGCCCCTTACCTAAGGTTGTTAGCCTTAACAAATATTATAACCGATATGGCTTCTTTCTAATAAGCCCCATAGTCATGTGTTGACTGAGCACAAAAAGAAGGTTTATAGATATCTTGACCGAAGGGTACATGAGTCATAAAAAAAATAATAATAATAATTGGTTGAGAGTTTGTTTATTTGGATAAAATCAAGGAGAGTGCAATAATGACCACCTTGGATGTAAAATTCTATAAATCACTTCTAAATAATAACGCTTTAATTGCTAGGGACTAGCAATAAGCTAGTTGGGGGGTGTGATGAACACTTAAATATGTATATTTAATAAGAGCTTAGTTCATCATATTGTATTAATAGTGTCATTGAATTCCTCAACTTAAGCATATTTGTAGTCTTTGCATCTTTGGAATTAACTTCCTCTTAATTTTGGTTTTGTTATAGGTTCGGTAAAATAGGCATAACTCTCTATTTATAGATTATAATGGTGCAATTCTTAATGTTTTGGAAAGAATTGTCTACAAGATTGCATTTCACAAGCATCATCAAATTCGGGCTCTTAGTGGACCAAAATTGGGCTTGAAGTGAACCCATCTACAGTCTCGACCCAGTCTGACCAGGCCTCAGTATTTGGACCGTATCTCTCAAAATACGTATCCAAATTGTGCAAATCAATATGTTCTAGAAAGCTGAGAGAAATATCTACAACTTTCATGAAGACATGTGATTAAAATTCTCAACATTTCAATGTCAAAATTGATGGTCAAAGTCGGTGCCTAATGATCCCAATTGTCAAAGATATTTACAACTAATATTTGACAATTATGCCCTTGTAATTTGACAAGTTTGCCCCTGGATGTATCTATAAATAGAGGTGCCTTGTGACCCATTAGGGCATCTTGGCCTTGGCTGGAACATTTTGGCTTTGGCTAGGATCTTGTATTGTGTTTTGTGTGTTTATGTTATTAATGAATTTCCTTTTCTTGCATTTTATTTTCTTTCTATTATAATGTTCTTCTAATTTCTCTTTTGCTAAGGTGAAAGGGTGAAACCCTTGATATGAGAATAAGGATTCTCTAACCCTTAATATGTGCTTAATAATCTTAATCTTATAATGTTTATTCAATATGATTTATATTTAATTTCTTAATCAATCTTGACACCACTCGTAAAGTGGAGGTCTTGATCCATTGTCGACAATCCTTGGCACATCAAATGCTTGGATCATTTCTAGATGATGTATGGTTCTTCCTTACCGACATGAATCTAGTTAGGAACCTTGATTTGTTGTAGACATATGATGATTGGCACATTGGATGCTTGAACCCATTTACAAGAAGTGGTATAATTATTGGTAATGAAACAAATATAATTCATATAACTAAAATGGGTTAATTATCCTTATTTGAAATATCAAGGGCGGATCCCCTAACCTTAGCTTTCATTATTACTGTGTTAATTCCTTTTACTTGCACATTTTAATTATTCTCATCCATTGTTGATATTATCTTGTCATATCTTTAAATTATCATATCGTATTTGCTTAGCTTATAAATTGAGCGCTAAAATCTCCTTCCTCGTGGATCGACCCCGGTCTCACCGGGTTTTATTACTTCGACACTCCTATACTTGGGAGACAATCCTTTTTTTTGGATGTGTCATCCATAGTTCAACTCCACCCATTACGGTGGCCACAAACACTTCAATATCCATATTCACTTGTTATATATTTCTCAATCTAAAATAATGTGATTAAATGCAAAGTAGTAAAACTAAGATATGAAGGTGATAATGAGGTAGCATGCAGGAGTTCACTTACCAGAACACTAACTAAAGCACTTCAATCTGTAGTTGTCCACGCGAAAAATCTGTAGGTGTCCATAATTACAATTGTTGATGTTGACAGACGCCCAAAGCACTTCAATCAACTCTCTCAAAGCTTGAAATTACGATGCTTTTACCCTGTTATCCCAACAAGTTTAAGTTATATAATGCTGTTATTATTAATCAGTACAGATGCTTTTATGCATGTTTGAGAACAGTTGTACAACCTCTTAAGTAATGCATTGCTTCAACCTCTTAAGTAATTTTTATTTTCACCGAAAGAGCATTATTAGAGTCAAAAAACAAAAAATTAGCATACAGCCTCTAAAGTAATGCATTGCTTCAACCTCTTAAGTGATTATGGGCAGCACCAATTAAATCATGTTCTATTACATGTCTTCACCAAAGAGGCCAAAACAAGTTTAAGCACTAGAAGCCAGATATTCAACTCATCTATTGCAAAGGGCATACAAATTAAATTAGCATACAGCCAAAGCTGTTCCATGTTCTTATCACAACAAAAAATTAAATTAAATTAAATTAAGTAGGAGCTCAACCATGCCTCCCAGCATTCTACAGAAAAGACACTGGGATTTTTAAAAAACAATTAATATAACAAGTATTATCTTGCTTATAGTATTTATTGCACACACAGAACATGCATACATACATGTCTAGATAAGAGAGATTTCTTTAAAGAGCCCATTACTGGATCTTAATAAATTTCTATATGAACCATGTACACAGATGGTATCACAATCACAGATGAAATTAACAAGATATCAATGATCAAATTAATACAGGCTCACTTGGATTATATTACAATATCAGGTCAATAATAGAAGATACGATATGGCTTCCAAAAATAGTTAGGCAATCTCTGGATATCACAAACGATGAACAATATTCACAAAAGTATACTTCGTACAAGAAAATGGACTCGATATATCATCTAAATGCAAAGTTGAAGGTGTTGTTGTTCACTGATACAAGCATCTTAAAGGACCATGACTTTAAACAAGATTCTAATTATAATTCCTTCAAACTGAAGATAAAGTGAAGTAGCCAATGGCAGCCTAAGTCTTATCAGTGGTTCCTTTTCAACAGAAAAAATACTAAAAGTAGCCAATCCATGTAAAGTGCACTATGATAACTAAGATCAAAGCTTCACCTGATTCCGTTGTAAAATACATATTTAAGTCAAACAATAGAGTGATACACACTCAAAATCAATCACTATTTATATACTTTGGCTTTATTATTTTCTCTGTGTCATTCTTTATCATTTCAATAATAAGAATCCAGAAATTATAGATCTTGTGATCAAATGAAAATTTCATTTATGAAGTATGTTAGCCCCAGACATAACATGAAGAGTACATAAATTCTTCCAGCTTCAAGAAAGTCATGATACACAATCAAAAGAGAGAGAGAGAGAGAGAGAGAGAGAGAGATTGTCATATGCTGAGAGATCATTAAAGTATTAAAAAAAATACAATTTCCAGTCATCATCGACCACAGGAAAGCCAGTTATTCTCTTCTCAACAAGACCCTCCAGTGCTGCAATCACAATAACTTGTCAACCAAAAAATGAATTAACAATAAGCTAGCAACAATCACCTTCGAGCATCATAATTACCTTCCTCAACCGTTGTTGTAGGCTTTACAACATGTAATACTCCTTTCTTGTCATAAAATCACCTATTGTGTACGTTCCATTTCTTGACTAAAAACCACCATACAAATATTAAAGGGCATACATTAAGAAGTTTTTCCTTCACTTGGCTAAAAGAACTAACACATATTATCATAAATCATTAAAATTTATTTTGATTTCGAGCAAATTCAAATCCATTTACATTTAGCAAAGATGTGAATATATCTACAAACGTTTTCAAATCAAAACAAAAGAATTTCTCAAACACTTGTCCAAGATCACTTTATTCACTATTTCACTTATTCATCTTTTTAATCTAAAAATTGCTTTCTATAGATAATATTTATATTGATCAAACATTACAAAAGCACTTATCCGCTTAAAGCATTTTTTCATGAATTCAAAACGCCAAAACAATCCAATTTTAATTTTTTATTTTGCGATTTTAAAATTATAAATTCAACTATACATTAAAAGCTTCATTCATATTTCAAAACGGAGCCAAACTAATGAGCAAATAAAAGCAAACTCACTGGAACGGAGTTGGTGATCCCGACGCCGCGCGTTATGTGCCGCAAGAGAAGCCAACACGGATTTTATGATTCGTTTTTGAAGTAGAAACAACACGGAGTTGGTAAAGCACGACCGAGGAACGGCGCAACCGAGGATAACAGCGACTGTGACCGAGGAACGACACGACGAAGGGGGAAGCACGAACGGTGAGGTTGAAGGATGAAGGATGAACGGTGCGACGAAGCTTGCTACGAAGGGCAAAGCAAAATTGGGGAAATAATTGGCCACTTGTTTATATTACAGCTTTGGGCGGGATAGATTAGAGTTTGGGCGGAAAAAATTGGGGAAGGGAAATTAGGGATTCAGAGGGAAAAGCGGAAGAATTGGGGCAAAATTTTGGTTATATTACGGGACTTTACTGCGGGCTACAAAACTGCAGTAAAGTCCGTGGAATCTACGGCGGGCGTTAGGCCCGACGTAGAATTTTTATTTTTACCGTGGTTTTGGCGGCCCGCGGTAAATATTCGCAGTAAAAAGCCATCTCTCTTGTAGTGCTAGCTTCCCCCAATTAACTCTCCTACCTAGAATATAAGATAAATAGTATGAAATATATCCCCAACAGAATCTCTAAAACATCAAAAAAGTGAAATATTAGAATGAATCACAAAATATGCATGGTTAAGAAGTTTCTGGGAAACAACTAACCTTCGGTACAAGGACATCCATAGTAGCCACAGTCTTTGAGTCATCATTCACCCTCATGTAAAATGCTTTAATTCCTTTAGGGTAGTTATACATAATAACAGGCTTTTGAAATATAACCTCTGTTAAGTATCTGCAATATAAGGAAAACTAAGGCATAAATACCCCATTTAAAAGTTTATAGAATATAAGCATAATTTATATACCTTTCATGCTCAGACGCTAAATCAATTCCCCACTCCACTTTATTCTCAAACTTTTTCCCCGCTTTCACAGCAGCCTCTAATAGTTCCACTGCCTCTGTGTATGATATGTGCTCAAAGGGAGTTGAAGAAACCATTCTTAGGCGATCGATGCAACTTTTATCATAATTTTTAGCCATAAATTCCATATCATCAAGGCATTTGTTGAGTAACGACTGACACAAAAATTTTACATATGCTTCCGCGCAGTTCATATCATCCTACAAATATAAGATAGCTGTTTCAAATCATCACCATAGATGTACTTCAAAGATAGAAAAACAGATGGCTACCAGTTCATAGAATCAAAAATTGGCAATTCAAGTAAAAGAGAGACTAATCTCTGCATAAATCACATAGTCACAATTAAAAACATAGACACAGGTATCTTCAATCCCATTATTTTTTGAAATACTATTCTCAATTTAATTTAATGGAAGTCACAGATGGGATCTTTCTACATCTGGTCTTTAACCTTAAAAGATATGAAGAACTGGATATCTACATCCTATCAAACTTTGATTCACTTTCTCAATTATTTTCCTAGTGCATCTTCAATTATCCCAACTATCCAGCAAGTAATCCGTCACGATTATATGTCAACTAAAAACAAAAATGAATTTAACAAGCTTCAATAATTTTAGGCTTCACAACTCATAATCCTCTTTTCAACTCAAACATGTAAAAATGAAAACGGGTCTGCTAGGTAAGGCTGATAGTAAACAAATCCAATCAAGCATAGCATTATGACCACAAATACATGCACATATGGGTCAACGAATAGCAGTTCATATTAGATAATCTAAATAGAGTAGGAGTAAAATTTTTCACATAAAGAACTCTAAGGGTTTGGGTTAAGTGCTTAAGTCTATTGTTTTAACTAAGAGATTAATGGTACCATCCTTACGGCCACCTTCTTAGGAATTTAATTAAATCCCAAGTAGTTTTGAGAGCGTAAAACTAGCTCTCATTTGAATTAATGACCAAAAATACTACCAAACTTCAAAGCTTCTCAAACACCTAACATAACATCAAGCATTCTCAAGTCTCTAACATACCTTAAGATCTGCGAAAGCTATTTTAGATTCCACCATCCAAAATTCTGCCAAATGCCTGGAAGTATGGAATTGTTCAGCTCGAAAAGTTGGCCCAAATATGTAAATGCTGCTAACAGCACATGCATAAGTTTCAACCTGGAGTTGGCCATAAACAGTCAAAAATTCTTGACAGGCAAAGAAGTCTTCTGCATAATCAATCTTTCCATCCTGCTGAGGAATTCCTGGTTTAAGCTTGGACCACTCCTCCACCTTTGCCAGATTCTTCTTTGCTTTCGTAACTTCAGTAACAGCCTCACCTATCACCTCCTTGGCTGCTTTGTCAGATTTTAACTTGGCAACAACCTCTCTTTTCTACTTTACAAGAACCTTGGCAGCTTCTACATCAGCTTCGGTTGGAGGAGTATTCTTGATCAGCTTCTTCTCTAACTTCTCAGCTTCACTAATAAAAGTTGTAACTTGAAACATCTTACCAACAACCTCACAATCACTAGTCGTCATAATTAGAGTGTGAATGTAGAGAAATCCATGCTCTTGAAAAAATGTGTGTGTAGCATAAGCAAGTGCATTCTGAATTCTAGCAACTGCAAATATCTAAAAACATTATAAAATAAGTGAACTCCACAAATCAATAAAATCAAATAAGAACCATTCATTAAATAATTCGGACAATTATAAGCTGATAACAATAAAACAACATGAAAAATATTAGAACAGTACCGTGTTTGTCCTCGATCGGATATGAATACGATCCCTCAAGAACTCTAGATTGAGTTTGGTCTTGGGGATTGGATACTTAGTCGGGTCAACTGTTCCCACATCGATAACTTTCTCTACATGAAGCTCGATCTTCTGCTTGGTCCCCTCAGGTGAGTTCTTAAACAATCCCTCAACGGACACAGAAGTGCCAGTCAATTCCAGCTAGTCCAGATCTGATATAACGTCGTCCGTAATAATTTGTAAATTTGTTGGACACGACCCGTCATTCACCTCTAAAAACGTGAACGATCTTTTGCCTTGTTCGCGGTCGGTTTTCACCCATCCTCCGACCCGCACTCGCTACCCTGCTAGGCCAATTAGTCATCATTCTGGTTTGCCTCATGCATCAATGGGAAATAGGACCTATAAGCAATTGAAAAAAACTTCTCACCAACCTATTTCCAATTAATTCGTCATACCTGAACAACTTTTCTTTCCTTTGTGAAATATAATTCAGAGCTTCGACTTGGTCTTGCCTCTTAGGGACTCGGGTTTCCAGACGCGTGCTTGAAACCAGATGCTTCAATTCGATCATGCTTGAGCTATGCAACAAAGTCGAGATAGAATTTGAAAGGGAAGGAAAGTGACTTTTGAGATTTGAGAGGGAATTTCTACCACCGGTGTGAGATTTGAGAGGGAATTTGAGAGATGAAATTAGGGATTTGAGGGAGAAGGATGAGAGAGAGGGGTGGAGAAGGGTGTAAAAAAGACGAAATCGAAAAACAAAAGATTTATATTAAAAGGGGATTTTACTGCGGGCCTTAGCAAACGCAGTAAAGTTTATCTTTTTTACTGCGGATGTGGTAGCCCGCCGTAGAATTCGAATTTTTACTGCAATTTTGGAAGCCCGCGGTAAATAGATGCAGTAAAAACTCTATTTTGTAGTAGTGTGTTAATTAGTGTCAAATGTGACACCATAACATGTGACATGTAACATTTTGTTAAATTCTTTCCTATATTCACTGCTTCTAGATGTCTTTATTAGGAAGTATTTGATGAATATTAAACATGTCTCATTAGATTAAGATATTACTCTAGTATCGTAGTTCACTTGAGAGTATATTTTATTACTATCCTAATTTACTTCAGAGTTTATTTATATCACTTCCTATATTATTGATTGATATCCTAAACTTACCATTTGAGTTTGATTGAAATTCTATAGGATATTGATGAGTAGGGCAACTGATCTTCACGCTATATATAATGTTATTTTATATAAATTATATGTATGTGTGTGGCATCGCATTTCTAGATATTGATAAGAGCTTCAAACATAAAATTGGAATGCATCTTTGATTACTCTTTTATGAGAGTTTATTCATGTATAAAAGGTTGTGATTGTGCATGAATTTTGTTTAAGTCTGTTTGAGTTAGTATCCACTCGAGAGAACTCGCGAGTTGAGTGTTTATGTAATTCAATGCTAGACATTGTTGTTATATGTTACTTAACAATGTTCTGTTAAGTTATCAACAAGAGAGAGTGAGTAGCGTCACTAGATTTCAAGATCTTGTTAGAATTTTATTTTACAAAGATTATGTCAGTGTGTGAAAGTGAGTCAACACTGATAGCACACTTAAAGTAAGAATGATAATGTTTGTGGCTATAGGTTTTTATTAACCAAATCACATAAATCCTCTTGTGCTATTTTATATTACAGTTATTGTTATATTATGTATAATTGATCTATACTTTCAGATCTCACAATTGATGTTAGAGCATATTCACTGACATACAAATGAAGAAAGATTACGTTGATTTGAAGGCATGGAGTTTGTATGAAATGGAGGATCTGGATCACAACCACCTATTCTTGATGATGGTAATTATACATATTTGAAAGTAAGAATGATAATGTTTATCAAATCTCTTGATGACAGAGCATGGACCATGTTCTTAAAGGTTAGACACCATTAATACAATTGAATCCTTTCAGAGCTTTAGAACTTAAACCTAAGGAGGAATGGACTACTGAGGAGTATAGACATTTTAGTTGGAATTCAAAGGCACTAAATGTGATTCTTGCAGCTATTGATCTAAACAACTTTGGTCAGATTTTAAGATACAAAGTGGCTGAAGAAGCTCGAGACATTCTTGAGATAAAACATGAAAGTTTAGCTTTTGTTAAAAGATCTATATTGATGAGATTGAATTCATAATTCAAGAATCTAATGATGTATGAGGATGAGTCAATATCTGATTTTTATTCAAAGCTATGTCATATAACAAATTGTGCATATATGCTCGGTAAAACTTTTACAAATGCAAAAATTGTTAATAAGATCATTAGGTCTGTTTCTAATAAATTTCAATCAAAGATCTTTGCCATTGAGGAAATAAAAAACACTGATGAAATGAGGGTTAATTAACTTATTGGCATTCTTCAAAATTTTGAGATTAATAATAACACAAGGAAGCAAAAAGGTAAAAGTACTACATTCACTATTAAAACTAAAAAATTTGATGATAAAGGTAATAATAAGTTTGATGAACCTAATTCAAAACAAAGTTTTTTTCTAACAAAGAATTATGTTAAGTTCATGAAAAAAAAATTCGAAAAAAAAATCAAGGAAAGGTATCAAACTCAAGTGATGACAAACCTAGAAAATTTAGCAAGGAGAATGACAAGAAGACTCCAAAACAACTTAATAGGTGATAGGTGTCTAATTATATATCATTTTCATATTAATTCGTCCATGTTTCTTTGCTATATTCCTTGGTATTTTTATGTTTTTGTGTGTTTTTTATATTTGTAGGAGTTTTGGAGCAACTTGCACAAAAATGGAGTAAAACCCTTCATTTTCACCTCTGCTAGTCAACCATCTTCTCGGATTTAATTGTATTGATATACAATGAACCCGATGACATATTATATACCGTTGGAAAGCTCTCGAAGTCTATTTTCTAGAAAAATTTACGGTTTATAAATCCATTCAGTGTACCAAAAGTTGTAATCAAAACAGTGTGAGAAGTATAGAAATGTAATTCCACAAATCACTGTAGCATGTATAATACGGGACACTGTAGCAGGTTACTGTAGCAGAGTATTTAAACACATTTTAGGGTTTTATTTTGATAACTTGAAGAGGGGAGAACGTGGAGGAGGCTGCATCTTTGGATTTCTCTCATCTCTTGGAGTTCTTGAAGGAGATTGAAGGCTTGGAAAGAGGAAGAACTACAAATCCTAAGAGATTACATCAATTTGCTAAGTTTTTCCCTTTCCCTTTCATTTTCTGGAATGTCTCCATGTTGTATTGTATTTGTATTGTTCTGAATATGTGTAACTAAATCTGAATTGGTTGAGGGTGATTTCAAAGCCCTTGATATGGTTTTTGTAAGTTGATTGTGCAAGAAGTTGTTATCCAATTCTCTAATTGAAGTTGCTTGTATTTTCCCATGTTTAATGCTTATGATTGCTTGCTGGATTGTATTTGGGTGGCCAACTGAATATAATCTGGATATTGTCTATTGCTAGACTAGAAATCTTGATCCGTAATTGTCTTGAATTTCTAATCATTAGTAGCAAAATTGTGATCAGAGATTGCAATTGGAGAATATAACCTAAGTTAAATAATCCGAGCTTGTGTGTTTATTGCTTAGATCAACCTGTCTTTCTTTTCGTAATGCATCCATTGAATTAAATTTAGAGAGCTTGTTCTAGGTAGTTTAATGGATAGAGATTAAATAAAGAGCCTGTTTTATTTAACAACAAAGTAAGGAAAGATTGGGATAACAGAGCTTATTGTTATCTACGGTTGATAATTTCAATGGTGTAATTGGATGATAATTCTACAATTAATTCGCAAATCCATATCTTGTGGTGGAGAATGATCCCTTAACCAGATTTCTATCATTGATTAATTCCCATTTCAATTAAGTTTGCATTGTGTTATTCATTAATTACCGTCGTATTCAGTTTTTCATCTAGTTAATCAACCAACAAAACCCCCCATTTAGTTAATTGTTGTTGGAAATAACAAATTCAATTAGAATCAATCCTCGTGGGAACGATATCTTACTTATCACTTTATTACTTGTGCGACTAGTATACTTGCTAGTTTCGAACGCATCAATAGGAAAGGGCAAATCCAATGCCATGAGTCTTCTTGTTATAGGCATATTCAATGTGAATGTGCTAATCTCAAAAAAAAAAAAAAACAAAGGGATGTCAGCTACATGGAGGGATGATTTAGATGACCAAGAATGCATAACCAACGTTGTGGCATTCATAGCATCTGCAGCTGATAAAGGAAAAGTTGTTATATCCATTATAACATAATAGTGTAGAACTAGTGATGGACATTCAAATGCAGAAAATGATCCTAAATATTATGAGGAGTTGCAAGAAACCTATAATGCACTCTATGCTAAATGGTCAAATCATAAAGAAGAAATCAAGCTTTTGAAGAAGGACAATAAAGTGCTAAAATGTAAAGGAAAAAAAACCTTTGTTGAAAACTATATTAGTGAATTGGAGTCTGCCTTAAAAGACAAAACATAATGTGTTGAGAAACTTATAGTTGAAAGTGTGTAGACCAAGTTAGAATTCGGCCTGCAAAACTTGACCAAGTTTTGAGTCTTGGAAGAGACAGTTCAAACAAACATGACTTAGTTTATTCAGAAGATAAAGTTGTATCTTCATCAAATACAGTGTTTGTTAAAGCTTCAACATCAGGTAACACTTCTGAACCTAGCTTGAAAAGGTCAAGTTCTAGTTCAAAAAGCAATGATGTTTTTGTGTCTTCTTTAAGTTCTTTCAAGACTAGTCCTAAAAAGGTATAAATATTTGTTCTAATATGCTATTTCTATGGTGTCAAAGGGCATATCAGACCTAGATGTTTTAAATTATTGAGTCTTTTACAAGAAAGTTGAAAACAATTCAAGCAATTACTAAGACACACCAATAGTAGGTTAAGAAAGACAAAATAACTTGCAATATTGCTCTTACTGCACCTAATGATCCTTCTAAAGACATAGGGCATTTTGACAAATACGAATCTTTCGAAAAAGTTTGAGTTATGCAGGGAAGGAAATGTCACATATGGTGATTGTGCAAAGAGCAAGGTAATTGTTAAGGGCACTTTAAATGTTAAAGGCTTACCTGAATTTCAAAATGTTTTGCTTGTTGATAGTTTGAAAGCTAATCTCATTAGTATTAGTCAGATATATGATGATAGATATATTGTTAAATGTAGTAAAAAAAAGCATGGTTTTAAATGATGCAGAAAATGTTTTTTAAAGAAAATAGATCTTCTGATAATTGTTACTTGGTAGCAAATCCATTTCATGCTAAGATATCAGACTTGGAATGGTCTCATCAAGATTTAGGACATTTAAACTACAAAGACTTGGTTAAGCTAACTAAGTTAGGTGTTGTTAGAGGTGTTTCTAAACTTAATGATAAAACTAATGGAATAGATAGACCATGTCAATTGAGAAAACAAATTAGAGGGTCACGTAAGTCTATGTCATATCTTAGCACCTCCAAAATACTTGATTTACTTCATATGGTTCTTATGAGTTCTATACAGATTGAAAGCATTTCTAGAAAGAGATATGTATTTGTTTGTGTTGATGATTTCTCTAGATATACTTAGGTTGATTTTGTTCGAATAAAGTTTGACACTTTTGAAGCTTTTAGCATTCTTTGTGTTAAGTTTGAAAATAAGCAAAATAGGAACATTGGCAGGATAGCTAGGATAAGAAGTGATCATAGCAAAGAGTTTGAAAATATCAGTTATGTTGATTTCTGCAAATACCATGGAATTTCACATGAATTTTTAGCCCCCAAAACACCTAAATAGAATGGCTTTATAGAGATAAAGAATATGACACTTCAAGAGATAGCTAGAGTGATGCTCAATAGCAAGAAATTGATCAAAAGGTTGGAGGCTGAAGCAATAAGCACTACTTGTTACATTTGAAATAGAGGTTTTCTAAGACCTAGCACTAACCAAACTCCTTATGAAATTTTGAAAGAAAGAAAACCTAATTGAAATATTTTTATGTTTTTGGACGCAGGTATTACATCTTAAATGACAGAGAGCTTAGGCAAATTCGATCCAAAAAGTGATGAAGGAGTCTTTGTGGGATATGCACTGAATAGCAAAACATTTCGTGTTTACAATCTTTTAATTGAGACTATAATAGAGTCTATAAATGCGTTTGATGATCATGATGATTATGCAAAGTATTCTCATGAAGAAAACATAAACAGCTTCACAAAAAATGCAAAAAGTTCAACATTAGTCAACAGTAACAACAAAGAAGATTCTGTTATGAAAAAGGAAACAACTGCTGTTATAACGGACATAACAACATGTGACAGCATAGACTTGGATAAAAACTTAATCAGAAATGATAATAAGAGAAGAGATCCACTTTCTTGGGTATAAAAGGTATATCCAACTAGCTCAATCATTGAAGCCTAGATAGGATAATAAAAACAAGAGTAAGGTAAAAAATCAGGTAAGATTTGTTTGTTATGTTTCATTACTTGAGCCTAAGAATATTAATGAAGCTTAAGAAAGGATGTTTGGATTCAAACTATGCAGAATGAACTTAATCAATTTAAAAGAAATAAAGTTTGGAAATTAGTTTGTGGGTCACAAAATGCAAATGTGATTGGAACTAAGTGGGTATTTAAGAGCAAAACTAATGAGAAGGGACAAGTAGTTTGGAACAAATCTAGGTTAGTGGCACAAGATTACACACAAGCAGAAGACATGGTCTTTGATGAAACCCTTGTATCAGTAGCTAGACTTGAATCTATCAGATTACTACACTAGTACAAAAATACCCACTAATGAGGGCCAAATCCTGTCGAAAATTAACAATTGCCCTCAGAAATATCATTTACTGAGAGAAAACGACCATTTCCCTTTATTCTATTTTCAAGGGTAATGTGTCATGTGTTGCTACCAAAATCCATTTGACAAGAAGCCATGTTATAACTAAATTTAACCCAGTCTTTAGGCCCCGTTCGATTGGAGTAATTATGGGGGTAAAGGACTTGCAATTCCTAAGGAATTCCAACTGTAGTGTTCAATTGCATGAATAGAGTGAGGAAAAAGGATTATCTGCAATTGTGTTTCCTCAAACATGAGAACTTCTGTTTCCACTCCTCAAGTAGAGGAAACCGATTTATCAAAGATATTTCATCATTTTTTTCCAAAAATACGCTTCACGTAAAATAAACACTAATTGGCATTTTTTTGTCATTTTTATGCTTTGACAAATTTTTTGCCAACTATTTTCTCTCAATCAACAATTTCCATATGATAATTTTCTCTTCAAATAGACACAAATCACTTAACTACTCTTCAAACTATTTAGGTTACTCACTCTTTGTACGGTTTCAACAATTTGTTTGGTGGTTATTTTCTCTCGATCACTGATTTTCCTTTCCAAATTTTCTCGGCAAACAAACAGAAATCGCATAAACACTATAACGTTTTTCAAGTTAGACGATCAATTTAACTCTTCGATTTCTTCAAATTTTTCAATTGGGAAATTTGGTTAGTCATCTAAAATTATATAAAAATTAATTTTTTCTATCTCATTAATTTATTTTTCTGCAAATAAAATTTGTTGAATTATTTGTTTCAGTGGGCACCTGTCAATTGCAGAAACAAATTAATCTCAAGTTCTCCTGTTTACATTATGTTAAGTTAGTTTATTATGTGTTTGATAAAAAATCAAGCTCAATAAATCTTAGTTTAGCTTGTGTGAATTTGGTTTTTGGGTTTCTGAAATTGGTGATGTTCATGGGTTTTTGCTTTTAGAGTTTTTGTTCTGTTTGGCCGTTGAGAAAATGGGGGAAACTTATTTTAGTTCAGTTCTAGAACATTTAGACAACTATGCATTTTTATTTTTGGTCTTGTGAAGTTATTGGATGGTTTGGAAATTGCAATTAGTGATTGTTGTGCTGATTAATTTGGGTCCCTATATATTTTTAGTTGGTTTTGAGTTTGTTGACAACATAACATGGTGCTCTTATCCTAATTATTTCTTTCTGATTACAAAGTTGGGGATACTTCCTGAGCCATATGAAAATTGGCTCCAAATTCAATATCAATGTCTTTGATTGTTCTAGTAACAAAGAGATTTGAATGAACTTTATCTGTGGAATGATTTTCAAGTAGTGTCTATCAACACTACAAGAAATTTGACTTTCAATAACAAAATTTTCTATAACGAACAGCGATTTCATTGCAAAAAAACTATTTTTGCAATGAATATGTCATTTCGTTGCCAAATGTACGATGAATAGTTCACAAGATTTTCGCAAGGAATGAGATTAATTTGAAGACAAAAAGTTTTGTTGTAGAATGGTAAGATTAGAGACGAAATATGAGTTTGTTGCAAAATATATGTCATTATTTTTGTCTATATCTCCCAAAACTTTTAGCGATAAAATAAGTTATTTGGAGACAAAATTTTCGGTGGGTCAAGAGTACAATTCACAACAAATATTTTTAGTTGCAGATAAGTAGATATTAATTTTGGACACCTATTTTGCCACAAAGATGACACATTCAGCAACAAAAAAAATTTTGTTTGTAAATATATTGTTTTGCAACAAAAAACTTTTGTTGTAAGTTAGTCAATAATTAATTTGTTCAATTTTTTTTAAAAAAAAATGAAACTTTTAGCAACAGAAAACAAATATATGAGGAGACAACTTTTTTGTTTTAATATTTAATAGGCAACAAAATTAATTTTGTTGCGAAAAGATTTTACATGTTGTTGGTAAACTTTGAGTGCATTCCTCCCACAAAAATAAAAAAATTTTGAAAGCAAAATTGTTAATAGAGACAAAACAATATTGGTATTAATTGTTTTTAAGATTTGATCAAGAATTATTCCCAGTTATAAAGAGGGTTTGCTAATGCTTATTGCTTCTCTTAAAACGACTACTTAATTGGCGACGAAATTGATTTTGTTGTTAAATACTAAGTTCCATTCCTTAAATTGTAACGTATAATTAAATTATACTTATTTAAGTCACGTGACATATCCCAAATCGCCTGAAGAAATTTTATGCTGCACAAACAGCAGGAGATGAGCTTGAGTCCAGCGTCGGTCCTGTTTTGTCCTTATCTTCTTTTCCTTTGACAACTAATTTCTTCTCTGAAGCAACAATTGGCTTGTACGGTCAAATGGTTGACTTTAGATGGCCTTTCTCGCCATCTTAGGTTCGAGCCGTTTCACACAGGCAACCTAAAGGCAGGTTTTTTTTTTTTAATATTAATTTGATCAGTTTTTAAGCGAAACATTGCTTATATTTTTATCACATTAATCATACTCTATCCTTTATACTAATTAATTAAACTATATATAAAATAATTAGACTAAAATAACCCTACATTAAAATAATATTAAGTTAATATATAATAATTTAATGTTAAAAGTAGTATAAATATTTTAAATTACATATTTGTTATTTTATTTTAGAAGGTATATAATATAAAAAATTATATGAGGATCACGTTCTATTTAATTCATCTATTATTTATTAAATTTATAAATAGATTTATATACTTTTTTATTTAAATAATTACTATTTATTATTTATAATTTTTTAAAATTATTTTATGTTTGATGTATTTATATATTGTATTAATTGATACGAAATATAATATTTTTTTAAAAAATATATCCAAAATCATAAAAATATTTTTATTTTATGTTATAAAATTAATTTTTTATTAATTTTTTATAAAAAGGCATCGGACTGCTGCCAGATCGTCGCTGTCGTTGGTTGTCCGCAAAATTTTACGGCGAGTCTAGAGCACCACCAATATTAGAATGACTAGCGTGAGGCGATCTACAAATTGATATGACTGTCAAAGTCTCAAACCTTCGTTTTTAGCCGTAGAAGGAACGAAAATCCTGACCGTAATACATGTTTGCCGCTACCGCCGATAAACGACAGCTCCGGTGACAAAATGATCACCACAAAAATGTAGATCGGCTTCTCCTGATGATGCTGGAGGCAACATACACGTGAGCTCCGACCGCTGTTCTGGCGGCAATTCTGGTGGTTGGATGACACTCCTCTGATTTTTTTTATAATTTAAAAAATATTAAAATTACAAATACATTTAAATAATTTTTATAAATATTCATTATGTGGAAGATAATTAATTTAAGATGAAAAAAATTATAATAATTTTATTAGTAATTGTAAGACTTAATAGCTAAGAAAATAATTAGTAGATTGCCAATTAATTAATTGATGTTGTTAAGAAAATTATCTTATTTAATATTAGAATTGTTAGTTTAACTGTTAATGCTAATGTTAAGAATTTAAATATAGTAATTATAATGATAATTTTCATTCTAATCTGAATTATACATAAATTAATTATTAATTCCTGATATAAGAAAGCATTATATTAAATTGATGAGAAATTAATCAAATTACATATGAAAATCGTGACTTTATTTAAGTTAAATTGATGGCTAATTAATCAAATTAAATAAATAAATTAATAATTAGATTAGATCTAATTCATTTGATTGATGATTAAGTAATCAAATTAGATAAGATTGTGTTCACACATTTTAAATGATGTGATATTAAAGTTTTGGTGAAACATAAAATATCTAAAATTTTAGCTCAATAATAAATTATGTAAAAGTTTGCTTAAATTAAATATATTTAAAATATTTCATTTATTAAATAATCAAGTATTTTAATATTTATTTGAAGAATAAAAAATAAAAGAATTAGAGATTAAATAATATATAAATCGCTCAACATGTACAATAATAAATTAATTAACTACACATAATAGTAAATTAAAAAATAGAGATTAAAATTAATTTAATTTGTTTCAATTGAAAATAACTTAATTAAATAATTATTATAAATGATTTCCCCACAATCAATTATTATTATACAGAAAGCCTATCCCGGTTAGGATATTTTACAGATTAAAGTCATAAATTATAATTTTAATTAGTTGCGGATGCCATCGATAATGTGTAACCAACATTTCTTTAATATCAATCTAACAGGCGGAGAATTTAAATTAACTTTAATATATTTTTATACACAATAATATATCAATTAATTTATTAGCTATGTATAGAATAAATTGTAATTTAGAATGGAAATATTATATTAGTTTCAATATTAATTGTAAAAGTTAATAGCTAAGGTCATCTTTAGTAGATTGTCAACTAATTAATCAATATTATGCACAAAAGTATCTTGATTGCATTCGTCATATGAGCTTTCCAATTCGGTGAAATGAAACCTAGTTATGGAAATATTTTTTAGCGTGTGTTGTTATTTTTCATTTATATGTATTATTTATTGAATAAATCATATATAGAAGATAGTTAATTTGAAATGAAAATATTAGATTAATTTCATTATTAATTGTTTAACTTAATAGCTAAGATAATAGCTATTAGATTGTTAAGTAAATATTGTACATAAAACTATCCTTAGAATGATTATATTAACTTTCAATAGAGTTAAACCCAGCTATGAAATATTGAACATAGTTTATTTTAAATGTATTAATTAATAATTAACCAATAAGTTGCTTTTTATTTTAAATGTATTAATTTACAAGTCAATCAAATACGGAAGACAGTTTATTTAAAATGGAAAGTTTAGATTAATTTTATTAGCAATTGGAATAGGGCTGAATCCGATGGTTTTTTTATATGCTTTGTGAATTAATTAATGATTAAATCAAATAAGGAAGGTAGTATTACTCTTAATAAAACCTATGGATTTGTTAATAACCTAATACATACAAACTGATTAAATCAATTAACTAAGGAGTAATGCTACTCTTACAAACTACTTATACAAACTCACCTATACAAACTGACGTGGCATGATGTGATTTGATAAATAAATGCAGTGATTTGATAAATATATATTAATAATGAATGGCATTAATTAACATGGATGATGTGGCAATCATAGAGAGATGCCACATCAGTTTGTATGGGTGAATTTGTATAAATAGTTTGTATGAATAACATTCATACAGGTCCATCGTGCACATTTGTGACAAACTTATAATTTATTTGCTCTCCGCTTTTTTGCGTAAGAGCTTTTACCCAAACCAGGCATAAATGAAACAAAGGCTTTTGAACATTCACCAGATAATCGAACTTTGGCTTCAATTAACCATCGTAAATCAACATGTAAACCCATGAGCATTAGCAATTTTAATCTTGCAAACCGTGCTTTGTAAATTTTGAGTAATGCATTTGGAGGAAGAAAAGGAAAATGTCTATGAAGGTTTGAAAGAATCGTATCCATTTTGAAAGATAAAAGAATGCACGATTTTTGTTTGGGTTACAGTTTTTAGGGAACTAAAAAACCGACTTAATTAGTCATGGAGTACCGTATCCACCACTTTACCGGGAAGTAAAATAAAACACGCAAAAGAAAATAAAAGCAAAAACAAAAAATAAAGTAAAAATTATAGGAAAAACATATAATAAAAGCAAGACAACGAGATAATGAAAGCAAAAATAAAGTCAAGATATGATACAGATAGATGATAGAAGCAAAGACAATGTCAAGATATGGGGTGGATAAATAATAAAAGCAAGGACAACCAAATAATAAAAACAAAAATAAGATCAAGATATGGTACAAAAGTCAAGATATGGTACAGATAGATGAGATAGACAGAACCTGATTAATTAGGATAGACAGGAGGCTCAAGAAAGGTCTCCTCGAGACACATAAACTGACTTTCCCTTTTCACATAATTTTTCAATCGTTGCCCATTAACTTTGAAAATTCGACCATCAGTAGGGTCCTCAATCTCCACCGCTCCATTGGAAAAAACGTGCTTTACAACAAATGGTCTAGTCCATCGAGATCTCAACTTTCCAAGGTGTAAATGCAATCGAGAATCATAAAGATAAACTCGTTGATTTAGCTCAAAGTTTTTTCTCAAGATTTGTTTGTCGTGAGCCGCTTTCATCTTAGCCTTGTAAATCTTGGAGTTGTCATAGGCATCATTTCGCAATTCTTCTATTTCAGACAATTGTAGCTTTCTTTGAAGACCTGCAACACTCAAATCAAAGTTAAGGGCTTTGACAGTCCAATAAGCTTTATGTTCTAGCTCAACAGGTAAATGACAAGCTTTCCCATAGACAAGGCGATATGGAGACATCCTTAGAATAGTTTTGTACGCAGTGCGATAAGCCCATAATGCATCAGAAAGGTGTAAAGATCAGTCTTTGTGATTCGGGTTAACAGTCTTTTCTAGAATCTGCTTGACCTCCCTATTTGCGAGTTCAGCTTGTCCATTTGTCTGTGGATGGTATGCGCTGGAAATCTTATGAAGAACACCATACCTGCACATCAAAGCCTTAAAAGAACGGTTACAGAAATGTGTCCCTTGGTCACTTATGATGACAAGTGGCGTACCATACCTAGACAACACGTTTTCTTTCAAGAATTTTACCACAGTTGTGTTATCATTAGTACGACAAGCCACAGCCTCCACCCATTTGGACACATAATCAACAACTAGAAGAATATAAAGATAACCAAAAGATAGAGGAAAAGGTCCCATAAAGTCAATACCCCAACAGTCAAATATCTCAATAACAAGAATAGGGCTAAGAGGCATCATATGACGGCGAGATAAAGCCCCCAACTTTTGACATCTTTCACATGAACGACAAAAATTGTTAGTATCTTTAAACAAAGTGGGCCAATAGAGTCCACACTGTAAAATTTTTGCAGCAGTCTTTTTTATTGAGAAATGACCACCACAAGCAGTGCCATGGCAAAAGTTTAAGACACTAGCAATTTCACTATCAGGAATGCAACGTCGCATAATTTGGTCAGTGCAATATTTGAAAAGATAAGGATCATCCCAATAAAAATTACGCACCTCAGCCAAGAACTTACGCTTATCTTGTACACTCCAGTCAGATGGAACTTCTCCGCAAACCAAGTAATTTACAATATGGGCATACCAAGGTACTTGGCTTATAGTGAAAAGATGTTCATCAGGGAAATCATCTTGAATGGGTTGGACATTAGTGGAATCATGGAACTCAAGACGGGACAAATGATCTGCTACAACATTTTTGACGCCCTTCTTGTCCTTAATGGTTAGATTAAATTCCTGCAAAAGAAGAATCCATCTAGTTAGACAGGCCTTAGCATCCTTTTTAGAAAAAAGGTACTTCAGAGCTGCATGGTCAGTAAACACAGTAATAGGTGAACCAATTAAATAAGAACGAAATTTGTCCAAGGCAAAAACAACAGCTAATAGTTCCTTTTCAGTAGTAGAATAATTCATTTGAGCATCATTTAAGGTTCTACTAGCATAGTAAACAACAAAGGGTTTGCCCTCCCTTATTTTACCAAGGACTGCTCCTACAGCATAGTTACTGACATCACGCATAATCTCAAATGGAAGGCTCCAATCAGGTGACTGCATAATAGGGGCAGTGGTGAGTTTGGCAATTAATGTCTGAAATGCGTCCTCACAAGCTTGAGTGCACACAAATTCAGCATCTTTCAATAAGAGGTTACACAATGGTCTAGATATAGAAGAAAAATTTTGTATAAACCTCCTATAAAAACCAGCATGCCCTAGACAAGATTGGACATCTTTTATCATTTTAGGTGTAGGTAATTTAGAGATCAACTCGATCTTAGCCTTGTCAACCTCCATTCCTCTTTCTGAAACAATGTGTCCCAAAACAATCCCAGAAGACACCATGAAATGACATTTTTCCCAATTAAGCACAAGTCCTTTTTCTTCACACTTACTCAAAACATATTTTAAGTTAAGTAGCATGAATCAAAAGAGTTACCAAAAATAGTCAAATCATCCATAAGAACCTCCATGCATTTTTCAACCATGTTTGAGAAAATACTAAGCATGCAACGTTGAAAAGTAGCTGGTGCATTACATAATCCAAATGGCATCCTACGAAAAGCATAAGTACCAAAAGGGCATGTGAAGGTAGTCTTATCCTGATCCTCTAGAGCTATCTCTATCTGGTAATATCCTGAGTACCCATCGAGAAAGTAATAAAAGGGATGACCAGCTACACGTTCCAAAATTTGGTCAATAAAAGGCAATGGAAAGTAGTCTTTTCGGGTGGCTGTGTTTAATTTCCTATAATCAATGCACATTCGCCATCCGGTTACTACTCTAGTTGGAACAGACACTCCTTTATCATTTTGAATTACAGTTACTCCAGATTTCTTAGGCACTACCTATGTTGGACTTACCCATTAACTATCAGATATTGGATAGATTATACCTGCATCTAATAGTTTTAAGACTTTTTTCTTTACCACTTCTTTCATTGTTGGGTTAAGTCTTCTTTAGGGGTCTCTACGAGGTTGGGTACGTTCCTCTAGATGGATTCTATGGGAGCATATTAATGGAGAAATACCTTTAATATCAGCTATAGTCCAACCTAGTGCAGACTTATGTTCTTTTAACAAGTTTATCAACTTTTCATCTTGTTCAACACTAAGTTCTGAAGAAATAAAAACAGGAAAGGTATCACCTGCTCCCAAGAAAACGTGCTTCAAACCTTTGGGCAATGGAGAAAGTTCAACTTTTGGAGCCTCTAAGTTAGAGGGTTTTGGCTTCTCTCTTCCACGAGGCAATTCTTCAAAGCGTGGTTGCCAAAATCGAGTCCTTTTATCCTGTGAGTCAAAAACACTAAACACATTAGTCGTATCATCAGGATAAAATAAATCTTCAAATTCAAAATCAAGAAGGTAGTCTAAAGAGTCAAAATCCTGTTTTCTATAAGCCTCCTCTGAGATAAGTGGGTCTATCATATATCAATGGTAGCAATCGTCCTCCTCTCGTGGTTGCTTTCCAATATGGAAAATATTCACCTTAAGAGTCATATTACCAAATGATAATTTCATAAGACCGTTCCTGCAATTAATAAAAGCATTAGCAGTGGCAAGAAAAGGTCTCCCTAAAATAAGAGGAATTTTGGACTCCATATTAACCACAGACTGAGTATCCAAAACAAGAAAATCAACAGGGTAATAAAATTTATCAATTTGTAATAAAACATCTTTCACTATTCCCAATGGTTCTTGACTGATCAGTCGGCCAATTGTAGAACTACGGATGTGGGTTTGATCTCTCCAAGTCCTAATTGTAAGTAAACCGAATAGGGCATGAGATTGACACTTGCTCCCAAGTCTAACAATGCTTGACTGATTTCATGTGTCCCAATCTGGCAGGAAATTGTAGGACACCCTGGATCTTTGTACTTGGGTGGGGTTTTCTGTTCAATGACTGCACTTACCTGTTCCGTCAAGAATGCAGTCTTCTTGACATGGTGCTTTCTTTTGATGGTGCATAGATCCTTGATAACTTTGTCGTAAGCCGAAACCTGTTTGATTACATGCAACAAGGGAAGATTAATCTTAACTTGTTTTAAGTGTTCTAGAATCTCACCTTGAACTTTCGAGTTTTTCCCATTAGATCTGAGAGTTTGGGGAAAAGGCACTGGCCTCAAAAATTTCTTTTCAAGTTCTTTCTAAAAAATGTCCTCCTTTTGCGGGAGAACATCTTTGTTTTCCATGGTAGGATTGATTGGCAATGTAAGCTCATTTAAGATCTTACCACTTCAGGTAGTGATGGCATTTACCTCTTCGAGATTGTGTGTCAGAAGTAGAGGCTTATGCCATGTGTTGCCCTTTTGGATTAGATTGAGTTTGAGATGGAAACTTACCTCGCTCTTGTATGGTCAAAGCACTAGTTAGCTTAGTGATTTGACTTTTGATCTCCTTGTTCTCTTCTACCACTTGTGCAAGAACTGTTTCAAATTTTTGGTTACTCTTATTTTGGGCCTCCATAAATGCTTGTAAGGTGTCCTCTAAGGAATTCCTAACTTGTGGTGCATTGTATTGAGGTGCTTGATAAGACTTGGGTGGTTGTTGTTCCTGTTTCCATTGGTTGTTGTTTTGGGGGTTAGATTTCCAACTAAAGTTTGGGTGGTTTCTCTAGCCAGGGTTATAGGTTTCAGAATAGGGTAAATAAGACTTTTTGTACATCCTTAAGGCGTTACATTGTTCCTCGTACACCCCTCTTATCACACTGTAAGTTGGACAATCCTGAGCTAAGTGTTCCACCCCTCCACAAATAAAACATGGATCTTGTGATTCAACCTTAGCAACTATATGGGTGACCTTCCTATCTTTGGTTTTCAAGACTTCCAATTCCCTAGTTAAGACTTCTAATTGGGCTTTAAGGTTGTCCTCTTCCCTAAGATGGTAAATTCCACTAGATCGTGACCTATTTGCGCTATCTGTAGCACTAGGTCCAGTCCATGTGTGGGCTTTTTCAGCTAAGTCTTTGAGGAATTCTAAGGCTTCCTCAGGGTCTTTTTGAAGAAACTCCCTGTTGCACATCATCTCAACAAATTGGCGCTCTCTAATTGTGAGTCCCTCATAGAAGTAACTAACCAAGCGCCAATTTTCATACCCATGATGAGGATACATGTTTAACAACTCTTTAAATCTCTCCCAAGTTTGGTACAAGGTTTCACTATCTTTTTGGGAGAAAGAAGAAATTTGTCTTTTTAGGCCGTTAGTCTTATGTTGTGGAAAATATTTGTTAAAAAACACTTGGGTCATTTCTGTCCAAGTTCCTATGGATCTCGGCCTTAAAGAGTATAGCCAACTCTTTGCCCTGTCTTTTAGAGAAAAAGGGAAAAATTTTAACCTGACAGAATCTATGGCATTGGCCTGACTATGAAAGGTGCCCACTACTTCTTCAAATTCTCTAACATGCACATACGAGTTTTCACTATCTAAACCATGAAAAGTTGGTAAAAGATGTATCATCCCAGGGTGAAAGTCTAATTTTGGTGTATTAGGTGGAAATATGATACATGATGGTGTGGCTGTGCGGGTAGGATGCAAGTAATCTTTTAGAGTTTTAACGGGGTTGTCCTCATGTTGGCTCATTGTATCTGAATTAGAAGATGAAGATGAACCAAGAATTGATTTTTCTTCGGTTGCAAAATCTTGTTGTGGTTATAGTTCTGATTTTTTCATAAATCTTCCTCGTTTGTCTCTAGATTGCTTCATACATCACTCACAATTTGTCTCTCTTTTTGTTTTTTTTTTGTTTTTTTTAAACAAGAAAATTCTCAAATAAAGTCAAAAAGCAATAAGATAACAAAAGTTAGAAAGAATAATAACAACAATAATAATAAAACAAACAAGGTGGCAAAGCCAACCTTTGACAAGTATATATAGAATATAAAAAAATAAAACAAACAAGGCGGCAAAGCCGACCTTTAACAAGTAAAATAATAATAACAATAATAATAATAAAACAAACAAGATGGCAAAGCCAACCTTTGACAAGTATATATAGAATATAAAAAAAAAATTAAAACAAATAACAAGTAAAAGAAATAAGGCGGCAAAGCCGACCTTTAACAAGTAAAAGAAATAAGGTGGCAAAGCCGACCTTTGAAAAGTAAAAGGAATAAAGTTAGTCAAAGTTAGGAAAATTATGCCAAGTTAGGCCAAAAAAAAGGAAAAAAAAGAAATGAAAAATACAAACCGTCTTTCATTTATTTTACCTCCCCGGCAACGGCGCCAACTTTTGATTACACCTAAAATATACCGCGGTTATTGTAGTATACATTGAGGTGTCGAATCCACAAGGAGACCTTTAATAAAAGAGGTTAGTAAAACAAAAATATAAAAGATATAAAATTTAACTTTGAAGTGATTGGTTCTAAAGAAAATACAATGTTTAATAATTGGAAACAATCGATGGTAAATAAGAAGTAAGGCATCGAGAATCACTTATATGTTTTGTAAATCTATCTCCATTTTGATTCAATAATTATAACTCAATTGAAAGTTTCACATCCCAAACAATCAATCGAAAAATATGTATAGTATAGCATAAATGACAAACACATGTATTTGATATGCATAAACTCTTTACAAGCAATATTTACCAACAACATTCATCCTTACAAGTTATCCAAGAGCGACAATATATCACATGACAATATTGCAGTAAAAGACTAACTCATAAAACAAAACTACCAGTAACAATTATAATTCAACACGGATCATATAAAGAAAGCATGACTGAATTTATATGAAATTGAGAATTATAATTTCTGGATTAAAAAGAAATCACAAGATGAGAAAGAGTTTAACACATAAACAAACATACAATCTTTATAGCCCTTGAGGTAGAATGAAAGTGGAGAAATAGATAAACTACACATACAAGTTCATATCTAGCCTTACCAAGAGTTCTAGCCTAACTTACAATTCATTCTTATTATTTCTAAAAAGAAAATACAAGAGAGAATTGTAATATACAATGATAAAATGTGAACTCAAATGATTTTTCTCTCTCCCCATTTAATTCCTCAAGTTGTCCTTAAATAGGTGATGAAATCGAACTGTTATACCAAACCTCCACCAATTTTTCCACATTGGCGGCTACCAAATATTCCACCAATTTGCAGCTGATTTTTTACCACCAAATGGACCGAATTGGGCTTTCTGGAAAACATGAAAGTTGTAGCATTTTGTCTCAGCTTTCCAGGGCCACCAGATTCATGCAATTTGGACAAGTATTCTCTGAGATATGGTCCAAAAACTAGACATGGGTCGGGCTGAGAAACAACTACAATTTGGTTTTGTTGTGTCTCAATTTCGGCCCATCAAATATTAGATTTGAGCTTTTGATTGTTCTTCAACTTTGTATAAAATTGAGACATGTTGCTCCAGGTTTAATAATCTCTCCATTTTGATCTATAGATTGAGAGTTGTGTCCATTTTATTAAACCTGAAAAAATGATTTCCACTAATCACAATTTAAGGACAACATTTTATTTCAAGATAAAGACTAAAGAAAATGCAAAAGAAATGAAACAAATGTAAAAGAGGCATAAGCAAAATAATTATTAATGCGTTCGAAACTAGCAAGTATACTAGTCGCACAAGTAATAAAGTGATAAGTAAGATATCGTTCCCACGAGGATTGATTCTAATTGAATTTGTTATTCAAAAGCAACAACAGAATAAATGAGGGGGTTTTGTTGATGGATTAACTAAATGAAATATTAATGTAAATGCACAATAACACAGCACAAAGTAAAATGGAGTGAAAAATCAATGAGAGTAACCTGGTTAAGGGATACTTCTCTGCCACAAGTTATGGATTTGGGAATTAATCATAGAATTGTCATCCAATTACACCATTGAAATTATCAACTGTAGAAAACAACAAGCTCTGTTATCCCAATCTTTCCTTACTTTGTTGTTAAATAAAACAAGCTCTTTATTTAATCTCTATCCATTAAACAACCTAGAACAAGCTCTCTGAGTTTAATTCAATGGATGCATTACGATAAGAAAGATAGGTTGATCTAAGCAATAAACACACAAGCTCGGATTATTTAACTTAGGTTATATTCTCCAATTGCAATCTCTGATCACAATTTTGCTACTAATGATTAGAAATTCAAGATAATTACGGATCAAGATTTCTAGTCTAGCAATAGATAACAACCAGATTATATTCAGTTGGCCAGCCCAAATACAATCAGCAAGCAATCATAAGCATTAGATATTGGAAAATGCAAGCAACTTCAATTAGAGAATTGGATAACAATTTCTTACACAATCAACTCACAAAATCCATATCAAGGGCTTTGAAATCACCCTCAACCAATTCAGATTTAGTTACACATATTCAATCAGAATAACAAATACAATACAGAGAAATTCCAGAAGATGAAAAGGAAATGATAAACTTAGCAAATCTGATGAAATCTCTTAGGATTTGTAGTTCTTCCTCTTTCCAAGCCTTCAATCTCCTTCAAGAACTCCAAGAGATGAGAGAAATCCAAAGATGCAGCCTCCTCCACGTTCTCCCCTCTTCAAGTTATCAAAATAAAACCCTAAAATGTGTTTAAATACTCTGCTACAGTAACCTGCTACAGTGTCCCGTATTATACATGCTACAGTTATTTGTGGAATTACATTTCTATACTTCTCACACTGTTTTGATTACAACTTTTGGTACACTGAATGGATTTATAAACCGTAAATTTCTCCAGAAAATAGACTTCGAGAGCTTTCCAACGATATATAATATGTCATCGGGTTCATTGTATATCAATACAATTAAATCCGAGAAGATCACTGACTAGCAGAGGTGAAAATGAAGGGTTTTACTCCATTTTTGTGCAAGTTGCTCCAAAACTCCTACAAACATCAAAACCACACAAAAACATAAAAATACCAAGGAATATAGCAAAGAAACATGGACGAATTGATATGAAAATGATATATAAATAGACACTTATCAAATTTCCCCCACACTTAGACTTTGCTAGTCCTCGAGCAACTACGACAATATGAAATAAAACTAAACCGAAACAGAATCAACAAAAAATTAAAACACACAAATGCTTCATCTTGCAAATAGGCCTCAAAGATTGTACTTAATTATAACCCAAGGAAAACTTCAAAATAATGCACTTGATCAAGAATTTCATCTCAAAGATTAGTTTCGCTTCACTTCAATTCCTCAAGTGTGTGTGTGTAGAGCCATTCTCACCTAATCACTTGTAACCCGGATGAGTTTATGCATAAAAATGAATCATATTTAATAATGAAGATGTGTGTATAAATGAACTCCATAGGCCTGCTTTTCAAGTCACTCTCCACTAATGTAGACATGCACAACACCAAGGATCAAGTAGGACTTTATTAAGCTTGTAACGTTTGGCTTGGGTGAAGGTATGATAAAGGATAATAATTTGGCTCAAATCACCCACAAACACATAAATCATTCAAGATTATGTAGAGCTCAACCCTATAACACAACTTCATTTCAATTCACCAGGTTACTCCCCAAACTTATTTAGAACACTCAATCTTTTTTTTTTTTTGCAGAAAACAAAAGAAAACTACACCCCCACACTTTGTTGTTTCATTCTTTTTAAGAACACTTAAGGGTATAGATCTCTTATTCTTCTTCTTTTTTTTCTTTTTTTTTCTTCTTTTTTTTGTTATTACACTTCCCGTCCCCCACACTTAAACAACACATTGTCCTCAATGTGTAAGTACGTGGACGATAAGTACAGATTGGCTTTTTTTTTTCCAAACACAATAGTGTTGACCCAGGTATGACAACCCAAGAGGGGGGGTGAATTGGATTTTTATTTATCAAAACTGATTTAGAAAACTTTTCTTTGAAGATCAAAATTATTTAACTCTTTCTTTGAGAATAAAGGTGAAGAAGATGAAAATAGAATGCAATCAAGAGAATAGCAATAAAGAACAATCACAAGTGCAGTAAATGTAAAGAGGATAGGGATAGAAAGAGTGCAAACTCAATTTACGTGGTTCGGCAAACCTTGCCTACGTCCACGGGCTCCTAGCTCCACGAGCTAAGCTTTCCACTAAGTTGTAGAAATCTTTACAACTTGCTTGATGAACAACCTCACCAAGACTTTTTTCTTCAACTCTTGATAACACCACACCAAGAGTTCTTCTTGATGAACAACATCACCAAGGAAAGAGTTCTCTCAAGGATAACTCTTTATCCTTTACAAGAATATCTCACTCCACACAATACAAGAACAAAGATAATTTTTACAACAAAAGTATAAATCTCTTCAAAGAGTAGATAAATAATATAAAAGCTCTCTAGACTTGATATTTCTCTTGCTTTTTGCTTGATAAAATGCTTCTCTTGCACTTCTTGAATGCATGGGAGAATGGCTCCTTTTATAGGCAAATGAGATGAACTTAATCAAGTGAAGACTCCAACTCCAAATTTCTGCCCACCATAAAAACCGTATCTTTTCTGCCATTTTGTGTCAACGTTTTCGTTTTTTGTGGGAAATTTGAAAACCTTGTGAAAACATAAAAGTCGCGCAAAATGTGATAAGCCTTCCACCGCTCATCAGAAACCAGTCATTTGGATACTGTAGCTCATGATATGGCAAAACACCATTCGGTGCTCAAGTGACTGATTTTTCTTTTCATGTGCCTGTCCCTGACTTGAATGATAATTCTGTCAGCTTTCCATTTGAAATTTGAATTTCTTCAAAACATAAAAGATCTTCATATTTGAATAATATTTCCAAAACATTAAGAATCAAAGCAATTGGATATCTCTATCTTAAGATATGGCCAAAACACCATTCGGTGCTTATGTGAGTTGATTTTTCATCTCTGTGTCAGTCCACCGAATTTCATGTCAATTATGTCGGTCTTCCATTTGAAATTTGAATTTCTTCAAAACATATGAAATGTGCCCCATTAAGTCACCTTTCTAATGCCACAAGAATCAAGTCATTTTGATTTTTCTAGCTCAAGATATGTCCAAAAGAGTATTCGGTGCTCATGTCAGCTGCTTTCATTTGTCTTTCAACTTGCATGATGATTTGGACGATCTTACACTTAAAATTTGAATTTCTTTAAAACATATGAAATGTTATAAATTGAGTAAGTTTTTCAAAGGCTCAATAATCATATTATTTGGACATTTGTAGAGAAATATATGACCAATTGATAGAACATTGCTCATATATCACATTCCTTGAATCAAACCTTGTACTTAAACATTGATGCCTTTAACATGTAGTCTTCTCCTAAGCTTCAACACTTCATTTTAATAAACCCCTTCTTGATTTTATAATTATTTCAATGATCTTACTCTTGCACATAAATAAACATGTTAGTAAATCTCAATTAATCAATGTGTATTGTTATCATCAAAATTATCATGTAGCCTTAGGGCTAACAATCTCCACCTTTTTGATGATGACAAACCATTGATTGCTTTAAAATATAATCTAAAATCAAGAATGAAAATAAAATCAACAATAAGCAAAAAGAATGGCACTTGTTATGAATATAAGCAATCCAACTATTTCTCCCCATTTTGTTATCATCAAAAAAATGTAATCAAATTAACTACTCCCCCTAAATATATTCTCCCCCTTAACATATGTTACCATTCAAAGATTATCAAATAAAAGAAAAATTAAGATATATCCAACATGCCTAATTCTCTTCTAATTATGCAAAATCTATCTGGACTAAGGGGTTTAGTAAATATATCAGCTAATTGTTTTTCGGTGGGAACAAATTCTAAAGAAATATTATCTTTTTGCACATGATCTCTAATAAAATGATGTCTAATCTCTATATGCTTAGTCCTAGAGTGTTGTATGGGATTTTTTGAAATGTTAATGGCACTTGTATTATCACATTTGATGGGAATGTGATCAAATACCACACCATAATCTTTTAAAATTTGTTTCATCCAAAGAGCTTGTGCACAACAACTTTCTACTGCAATATACTCGGCTTCCGCGGTTGATAATGCAACAGAATTTTGTTTTCTACTAAACCATGATACTAATGCATGTCCTAGAAAATGGCAAGAGCCACTAGTGCTCTTTCTATCAAGAAGACTTCCAGCAAAGTCCGCATCGAAATAACTAATTAGATCAAAATTATCGCACTTAGGATACCAAAGACCTAGATTTATGGTTCCAAGAAGATATCTAAATATCTTTTTGACAGCCTTAAGGTGAGATTCCTTTGGACAAGATTGAAATCTAGCACACATACACACACTAAACATAATATCAGGTCTACTAGCAGTTAAATACAAAAGAGAGCCAATCATACCTCGATATTTGTTACCTCAACATCTTTTCCTTTCTCATCTTTGTCAAGCTTGGTTAATGTACCCATAGGTGTGTTATATGTCCTTGAATTATCCATGCCAAACTTCTTGAGAAGATCTCTGTGTATTTAGCTTGATTAATGAAGATCCCATCTATTGATTGCTTGATTTGAAGTCCAAGGAAGAAATTTAATTCTCCCATTAAGCTCATTTCAAATTCTTGTTGCATACACTTGGAAAATTCTTCACACATAGAAATATTAGTAGCACCAAATATAATATCATCAGCATAGATTTGAACAATTAATAAATCATCATTTTTTGTTTTAACAAAAAGAGTAGTATCAACTTTTTTCATTTCGAAACCATTATCAATGAGAAATTTGCTCAATCTAGCATACCATGCTCTTGGTGCTTGTTTCAAGCCATAAAGTGCCTTTTGAGTTTGAAAACATGGTTTGAAAAATCATGATTTTGAAAACCAAGAGGTTGCTCTACATATACTTCCTCCATAATGTAACCATTTAAAAATGCACTTTTGACATCCATTTGGTATAATGTAAAATTTTTATAACATGCAAATGCACACAACATTCTAATGGATTCTAATCTAGCAAACGGTGCAAAAGTTTCCTCATAATCAATACCTTCTTCTTGATTGTATCCTTGAGCAACAAGTCTAGCTTTGTTTCTAATAATGGTGCCATTTTCATCTACTTTATTTCTAAAAATCCATTTAGTGCCTATAATAGAATGATTTTTGGGTCTAGGAACTAATTCCCAAACTTGATTTCTTTCAAATTGGTTCAATTCTTCTTGCATAGCCAAAATCCAACTTTCGTCATTTTTGGCTTCTTTAAAAGTTTTTGGTTCAAATTGAGAGACAAATGCAAAATGATTACAAAAGTTCCTAAAAGAAAATCTAGTTCTCATACCTTGTGATGGTTCACCAATGATAAGATCTTTAGGGTGAGCTTTTGCATACCTCCATTCCTTTGATAATTCTTGGGAAGAATCATTTACTTTCTCAAGCTTTTCTTGTTGAAGTTGTAATTCATCTTGGCTCTTTTCATTAAGCCTTGATTCCTTGATTTGCCTTTCTACTTCAACAATATCATAATCTAAATTCTTTGAAAAAATCACATTAGTTTCATCAAACATGCATAGATTCTTCAATAGCAAGAGTTAAAAACTCTATATGCTTTTCTATGGTTGGAGTAGCCCACAAAAATTCCAACATCGGCTTTTGCATCAAATTTTCCAAGGTTATCCTTAGTGTTTAAAATAAAACATTTACATCCAAAAACTTTAAAAATCCAATGTTGGGTTTTCTTCCTTTCCAAAGTTCATAAGGAGTTTTCTTTATTAAAGCTCTAATATGGACTCTATTGATTATAAAGCATGCGGTATTAACGGCTTCGTCCCAAAAATATTTTGGCAAATTATTTTCAAGTAACATGGTCCTAGCTATTTCATTTCTTGGATAGTCCTATTTTTCCTCTCAACAACACCATTTTGTTGTGGAGTTCTAGGTGCGGAAAAATTATGTTCAAAACCATTTTCATCACAAAGATTTTCAAACGCGACATGGTCTACTTCACCACCATGATCACTTCTAATGGATACAATAGAATGCCCTTTTTGATTTTGGACTCTTTTTGTAAATTTTGAAAAAGCTTGTATGGCCTCATTTTTAGTTTTCAAGAATAACACCCAAGTGAATCTTGAATAATCATCCACAATAACAAAAACATAATAATTTCCACCAAGACTTTGAGTTCTTGATGGTCCAAATAAATCCAAATGAAGTAATTGTAGAGGTTTATTTGTTGAAATAAATTTCTTTTGTTTAAAAGAAGTTCTCACTTGTTTTTCAAATTGACAAGCATCACAAATTTTATCCTTTTCAAATTTTATTTTTGGAAGACCATCAACTAAATCATTTTTAGAAATTTTTGAAATTGTGTCCATGCTAGCATGACCTAACCTTCTATGCTATAACCAAGTATCATGATTAACAATGAAACAATTTTCTACATGATCATTAACATCAATATCAATTGTATATTACCAACAAATAATGTCTTATTGTTACTAACATCCTTAATCACACATCTATTAGGCTCAAAAGCAACAAAATATCCATTATCACATAATTGACTAATGCTAATCAAATCATGTTTCAAACCATGAACAAGCAAAACATCTTTAATAATAGGTGAAGAAGGGTTACCAATATCACCATGTCCGATTACCCTTCCTTTGGAATTATCACCGAAGGTCACATATCCTCCTTTCTTCATGATTAATCTTGAAAATTTGGAGGCATCTCCGGTCATATGCCTTGAGCATCCACTATCTAAGTACCACTTGTGTTTGCTACTCCTTTGTCTCTACAATCAACATTCAAGGAGTAACTTTTTGGTACCCAAAAGTTCTTGGGTCCTTGGGGGTTAGTTATGATACTTTTTGGAACCCATATTTGTTTTAAATTAGGATTTCTTTTAATGGAGCAAGAATGCACATTGTGTCCTTTTCTTCCACAATAAGTACATGAATGATTAGGATTATTCCTAAAAGATGCATGAGCAAAATAATTTTTAAAATACTTTTGATTTTATGAGTTTTATATCCTAAGCCTCTTTTATCAAAAAACACACCTTTGGTTTTGTAACATAGAATTCAAATTTTTTGTGCTTTTTGTAAAACTATCAACAATATTTCTTAAGTCATTATTTTCCTTTTTCAAAATAACATTTTCTTTCTCTAATTTATCAAAATCCTTTTGTTTTAAAATCTCATTTTCAGTTTTTAAAAAATATATTTGACTTTCCAAACTTTCAAAATCTTTTTGCTTTAAAATTTCATTTTCATTTTCTAAAGCTTCATTTATTTCCACCAATTCTTCTAATTGAGATAACATGATTTTTGACTTCTTTTTGAAAGCATTGATTTTTGAATTTTGCTTATCAACTTGCACATGTAAATTTTGGAATGCTTCAAGTAATTCATCATATGAAAGTTTAGGATCATAGTTTAGAAACTTACCTCATCTTCATTAAAGCCATGAAGCACATGTTTGCCACTTCGCAATCTTCTTCTTCGGTGGAGCTAGCTTCACTATCATCCCAATTTGTGGCTTTCATTGCTTTGGATTTCTTGTTTTGACTCTTGAAGTAAGGACAATCCATCTTTACATGTCCCGGTTTCTTGCACTCATAGCAAATGACTTGATCATTTTTCTTATCTTGCTTTGAGCTTTGCCCTTTGTACTCCCTTCTAGAGTTCTTCTTGAATCCTTGGTTTCTTCTAATCATCCTTTTTAGCTTTCTTGTGATGAATGCAAGATCTTCATCATCTCCTTCATCGTTGGACTCATCATCTTCTTTTGTTGAAGATTTGAAAGCGATATTTTTCTTTTTCTTGAAATCTTCTTCGTTCTCCTTCAAGGTGATTTCATGAGTCATGAGAGAACCCATAAGTTCTTCTAATGGTAGTTGGTGAGGTCCTTTGCTTCTTGAATTGCCGTCACCTTTGGCTCCCAAGATTTTGGTAGACACCTAAGAATCTTTCTCACCATTTCAACATTAGAATAAGATTTACCAAGAGATTTCAAACCATTGAATATCCGTAAATCTAGTAAACATTTCAGAAATTGATTCATCCGATTTCATCTTAAAAAGCTCATAACTATGAACTAGCATACTAATTTTAGATTCTTTAACTTGACTAGTTCCTTCATGAGTTACTTCAAGTGTGTGCCATATTTCTTGTGCCGTAGAACAAGTAGATATTCTATTAAACTCATTTCTATCTAGAGCACAATATAACACATTCATAGCTTTAGCATTCAAACTCAATTTCTTTTTATCATCTTCACTAAACTCTTTAGGTTCTTTAAGCATGCATTCCCCATTTTCAATTTTGGTAGGAACAAAAGGTCCTTCCAAAACAATAGACCACAAATCATAATCAAAAGATTTCAAGAAAATACTCATTCTAGTTTTCCAATAAGAGTAATCACTTCCATTAAAAAATGGAGGTCTAGAGATAGAAAGTCCCTCAACATATGAAGTTGAATTAAAAGTTGCCATAGCTCAAAAATCGATTAAGATTTAAAAAATTGAGCAACCTTGCTCTGATACCACTTGTTGACCCCGGATTAACCCAAGAGGGGGGGTGAATTGGGTTTTATTTATCAAAACGAATTTATAAAACTTTTCTTGAAAGATAAAAATTATTTCACTTTTTCTTTTGAGAATAGAAGTGAGAAGATTAAAATAGAAGTTATCTAAGATGCAATCAAGAGAATAGCAATAATAAATAATCTCAAGTGCAAGTAAATGTAAAGAGTATAGGGATAGAGAGAGTGCAAACTCAATTTACGTGGTTCGGCAAACCTTGCCTACGTCCACGGGCTCCTAGCTCCTCCACAAGCTAAGCTTTCCACTAAGTTGTAGAATCTTTACAACTTGCTTGATGAACAACCTCACCAAGACTTTTTCTTCCAACTCTTGATAACACCACACCAAGAGTTCTTCTTGATGAACAACCTCACCAAGGAAAGAGTTCTCTCAAGGATATCTTTTATCCTTTACAAGAAGATCTCACTCTCACACAATATAAGAACAAAGAAAAGTTTTTACAACAAAAGTAAAACTCTCTTCAAAGAGTAGATAAAGAATATAAAAGCTCTATAAACTTGATATTTCTCTTGGCTTTTTTGCTTGATAAAATGCTTCTCTTGCACTTCTTGAATGCATGGGAGAAGGGCTCCTTTTATAGGCAAATGAGATGAACTTAATCAAGTGAAGACACCATCTCCAAATTTTCTGCCCACCATAAAAACCGTAATCTTGTCTGCCATTTTTGTCAATGTTCCGTTTGAAATTTGAAAATCTGTAAAACATAAAAGATCTGCAAATTTGAATAAGCTTTCCAACGCATCAAGAACCAAGTCATTTGGATATCTGTAGCTCAAGATATGGCCAAAACACCATTCGGTGCTCAAGTGACTTGATTTTTCTTCCATGTGTCTGTCCACTGACTTGAATGATAATTCTGTCAGCCTTCCGTTTGAAATTTGAATTTCTTCAAAACATAAAAGATCTTCATATTTGAATAAGCTTTCCAAAACATTAAGAATCAAAGCAATTGGATATCTCTATCTTAAGATATGGCCAAAACACCATTCGGTGCTCATGTGAGTTGATTTTTCTTCTCTGTGTCAGTCCACCGAATTGCATGTCAATTATGTCGGCCTTCCATTTGAAATTTGAATTTCTTCAAAACATATGAAATGTGTCCCATTAAGTCATCTTTCTAATGCCGTAAGAATCAAGTCATTTTGATTTTTCTAGCTCAAGATATGTCTAAAAGAGTATTCGGTGCTCATGTCAGCTGCTTCCATTTGTCTTTCACTTTGCATGATGATTTGGACGATCTTGCACTTAAAATTTGAATTTCTTTAAAACATATGAAATGTTATAAATTGAGTAAGTTTTCCAAAGGCTTAAGAATCACATTATTTGGACATTTGTAGAGAAATATATGACCAATTGATAGAACATTGCTCATATATCACATTCCTTGAATCAAACCTTGTACTTAAACTTTGATGCCTTTAACATGTAGTCTTCTCCTAAGCTTCAACACTTCATTTTAATAAACCCCTTCTTGATTTTATAATTATTTCAATAATCTTATTCTTGCACATAAATAAATATATTAGTAAATCTCAATGAATCAATGTGTATTGTTATCATCAAAATTATCATATAGCCTTAGGGCTAACAATAGTCTTCCCTAAAGGTTATATATGCCTCTATTGGATGTCGAGGGTGGGGCTTTGCTTGGTACCTTATAGGTGTCAGTAGTGTCCCAATTTTTGGCTTTGTCTGCTAATGAATCTAGGCAGTCAATTGCTTCATCAGGGTCTTTATCTCCAAATTGTCGGTTACACATGAGGTTCATTAGTTGTCTTTCTTAACTGTTAACCCTTCATAGAAGTGTGCAACTATTCTCCAAGTTTTAAAACCATAGGGAGGACAGGTATTAAGTAATTCTTTATACCTATCCCAACATTGGTAAATGATTTCTCCTTGTTTTTGAGTGAAAGTAGTGATTTGTCTTTTAAGAGAATTTGTTTCATGGGTAGGAAGAAAATTTTTCAAAAATTGTTGTTTTATCTCATCCCATGAACTGATGGAACTTGACCTCAAATTTTGTAGCAATGTTCTAGCTTTATCTTTTAAAGAAAAAGAAAAAGCTTTAATCTTATGGTGTTTATGCTACAATTTGGGTCACTATAGGAGTTACACATCTCTTTAAAGATTTTTAAGTGTGAATATGGGTTCTCCATATCAAGGCCATGAAAGCTGAGTAAAAGTCGAACGAAACTTGGTTTGAAATTGAAATGGATTGCATCGGGAGGAGAAATTACACAAGATAGTGCACTAGTCCTTACTAGATTCATGTAATCTCTAAGGGTTCTTGGTTGGTTTTGGTCATTTTATTGGGAAAGATTGTCCCTTTCATCCGTGAACCTTTCCACTTGATTGTCGATCATGTTTTCTAAGGAAGATGATGTTGTCCTAACAAGTCTACCACTATATGTGCGTGACCAAATTTTCATGCAAATTTGAAAAAGAAAAGAAAAGAAAAGATGAACACACGACAAAGAAAAAAATTAAGATCGAAAATGAAAAAAGAGAATATTTACAATTTTGCACGCCACATTTTAGCTTCCCTGGCAACGGCGCCAAAAACTTGACACATCCAAAAATAGGATTATCTTTCAAGTATATGAGTGTCGAAGTAATAAACCTAGTAAGACCGAGGTCGATCCACAAGGAAGGGGATTTAGTGATACAAACTATAGAACAAGAGAATAAGATATGAATAACTTAAATAAATGACAAGCTAATGTTAACAAATATAAGTAAAGATGGTATGTGGTACTATCGACCATTCAAATATAAAACAAAAATAAAAGGTGGTAAAACTATCCATGGAAATAGGAGGTAAAACCTACCATAGCAAATGAAAGAAAAAGTTCATAGGTAATAAACAAGAATAATTAAAATACACAAGTAAGAAGAATTAATGTAATAATAATGAAAGCCAAGGTTAGGGGATCCGCTCTTGATATTCAAATAAGGATAAGTGACCAATTATAACTCAATTCGAATCCACACATCAAAGAGGTTCCAATCAAAAGATATGTCATTTAAGCCCATTTTAGTTATATCAATTATATTTGTTTCGTTACTAATATTTATACCACCTCTTGTAAATGGGTTCAAGATCTGATCAATTACCCTTCGGGCTTTGTGAGCAGACATACATATATATTGACCTACAGCGTATACTTCATCTAGTTGCTTCTTTCTCCTCTTTAGTCAAGTGAAATCCAATCCACGAAATAATTTGATCTATGGACAGCATCGTTGTGGTAAAGGTCGTTCTGTTGCTACCGCGGGCTTTACGCAATCGATTGGATCATCTGTAATCGTTGACCCCTTGCCAATTGATTCTGAGTAGCTTTATCGAGATCAGAAGCAAATTATGCAAAGGCTTTCATAACGAGATATACCTTATACAGTAACGGTATTTAATTATGAAGCTTGGTTAATCAGATGATTCACGAATCGTCTATTCAAATTCGATCTATGAATTGGACAAATTTCTCACTGACAGAAACAAAACGGAAAGATCTGACTAAATCCCCCAGTATATGAAAGAGTGAAAAGGTGCTTTCGTTGTTGTGGAATAAGAAGCCTTCGTATGTTAATGCATGTATTTACTTTATTCGGGGCTATTAGAGATAAAGCTTGAAGAATTCCCAAAGGGCTGGCGTATTCAGGCCCAATACGTTGTTGTATTCCTGCAGATATTTCTCTTTCTAACCACACAATTACCAGTACACCTATTGCGATTCCTAATATAGGAGTAAAAATCCCATTCCCAGTTTGGGCGGAACAGATCTAATAGTTCTTTGATTCCAGTTAGTAAGAGAAAGAAAAAAGGGAGGTTTGTGATGATTTTTCAATCTTTTATACTAGGTAATCTAGTATCCTTATGCATGAAGATAATCAATTCGGTCTAACATCTATACAAAGGATTACGTATGGGCAATATTGAAACCGTTCTTTCCAGCAGTGCTATTGCATTATAAAGTCGCAATTGAACAGATCGAGCAAGTTCAAATTGACGGCCGGTTATTAATGGAATTCCTTGTCGGCTCTCTGTAAAATACTCGTTTGGATGAGGGCTCCCAAACACATCGTAAGCTAAACCCATGCTGACGAATAACCTTCCGGGAATAAATCCAGTGGAGACGGGGCGGGGCCTGTAGCTTAGAGGATTAGAGCACGTGGCTACGAACCACGGTGTCGGGGTTTCGAATCCCTCCTCGCCCACAACCGGTCCAAAAGGGAAGGACATCCAATGTGCCAATCACCATATGTCTATAATAAATCAAGGTTCTTAACTAGACTTATGTTGGTAAGGAAGAACCATACGATATCTAGAAAGGATCCAAGCATTTGATGTGCTAAGGATTGTCTATAATGGATCAAGACCTCTACTTTACAAGTGGATTCAAGATTAATTAAGAAATAAATATAAATCATATAAAATAAAAAAATATTATGATTATTAAGCACATGTCAAGGGTTAGAAAATCCTTATTCTCATATCAAGGGTTTCACCCTTTCACCTTAGCAAGATAGAATTTAGCAAGACATTAAGCAAGAAAGAAAATAAATTGCAAAAAGAAAATTTATTAATAACATTACGAGAACAAAACACAAGAGAGAAAAACACAATAACAAGATATCCCAGCCAAAACCAAGATGCGCTAATGGGCCACAATGCACCTCTATTTATAGATACATTCAGAGGCAAACTTGTCAAATTACAAAGAGACAATTGTAAAATATCTTGTTGACAATTTGGATCATCATGTGCATCGACTTTGACCACCAATTTTCGACACCAAGTTATTTAGGATTGGGATCATATGTCTTCATGAAAGTTGTAGATATTTCTCTTAACTTTCTAGAACATTTTGATTCATATGATTTGGATACGTATATCAAGAGAGATGATCAAAATACGGAGGCATGGTCAGGCTGGACCAAAACTGTCGATGGGTTCACTTCAAGTCCATTTTCGTTCTGCTAAGAGTCTGGATTTGATGATACCTGTGAAATACAATCTTGTAGATAATTTAATCAGCTTTCTAAAAAATCAAGATTTGCACCATTCTAATCTATAAATTGAAAGTTATGCCCATGTTACCAAACCTGCAACAAAAATTGAAATTAAGATAAAGCTAATTCAAAAGATGCAAAGACTACAAATATGCTTCAGTTTAGGAATTTAATGACACTATTAATGTACTATGATGAATTAAGCTCTTATTAAGCATATATATTTAAGTGTTCATTATAGCCCTTTATTGTAACCCATTGTACCATAACGAATATTTAGTGCTCGCATATGTCTCACCAGTTTTTCCAGTGGGAATGAGTTCAGATTGGGTTGTTCCAGATGACATTACATCACAAGTTGTTCTTGCACCTATTAGTTGGGTCCAAGCTGGCTGATGATGCACATAGTGACATCATTCGAAGGGCGAGACAATTAGACAACTATACCACAACTCCTCATCCACCATGTCATACGTCTCTACCTCATGCAACATAATGTTAAAGACTAATTTCCCTAGAAACGTCAACTTACTGATCTTTATCAGGTATTTGAAGCTCGTCTTCTTTTTGAAGATCTTCTTCTGCTTTTTGCTTAACTTATTGTAGACTGCAACGCAATCCACGGCCACCATAGTCATAATCACCATATTTTAATGGGTGGTATCTGGTGTTTTGAGGTCAAAAGTGATCTTCCACTCGGAGGGTTTCCATGTGTAAACTTGAAATGAAAGGTAAAATTGGTCAGAAAAAAGCAAATCTATCTAAAATTTTGACAAGAGACAAATCGAACTGTCGAGTTACGTATTTCGACAATTGGATAAACATTATGATAGTTCGATGATGATTACAACAAGTTTGACAGGAAAGTTCAATAATTCGACGGCACTAGCAAGAAGTTCAATGATAGTTCAACAAATGAACAAATTGACATGAACAACAACACATTCAATTTGACAATTCGATGAAATCAACACTTTGATAACTAAGTTTGATGGTTTGATTAATCCATAGCTCATTGTTGAACTATCAAATCAAGATCTTACAAAAGTAACAAACTTCGATAGTTCAATGAGGGATAGTCAAAAGTTTGACACGTGTTTGACAGTGTGATCATTCATTTCGATAGTTCAACCACAGGATTCAACCAACTCAACAATCAGTTCGACAATTCAACAAGGTTCAACAGTTCAATACCATCAAACCATCATCTTTAACCTCCAAACCAAAATCGGAATCCATAAAGCAAAAAAAAAAAAAAGAAAATAACCTACAATCAATTTTAGCATGCTATTAAGATATCAGATTGCATATAATAATCAAAATAACCCTATAATAGTAACTAAAGCATTATTCGACAATCATATAGCCTACATACATTATGCAATCTCTCTCTAAACACAAATTTAGCATAAAATACACACACCCAAATGTTTTATAGCATCAACTGAAGGTTTCTTCGAATTCACTTGGATCATATGTAGATGCTTCATTGGAGTCGGGAACTCTCTAATTTCTTCTCTCACGTCTCTGTTTCTCTCTCTCTCTCTCTCTCTCTCTCTCTCTATATATATATATATATATATAACAACCACGAACTACCCTTATTCTTCTAGAAAACTCTTTGCAAGTTAACTTTGTGTGATCTCTCTAATTAAAAATGACTGTTTCATAATCGAAAAAAATCATTGAAAATGGCTTTACTTTGAATGACTTCAGAGGAGAGAAGAGGGAAGAAAGAAGAGGAGGTTATGTGTTTGAATTATAAAAGGGGCATTAAGGTAATTTTAGGGATAGAAGGCTACTTGGCTAAAAATAAAAAGGGCCCTCATTTGGGGGCCAATCCCATTTTTGAGATGTCAGGAGTCAATTTGCATCAACCAAGGCAGCCTCCATCTTGGTTAAAGAATTTGGTCTTCATATTGCTCTAAATAAAATCAAATAACAACGAAGATGTTAGTAAAATAACCAAAAGTTATCACCCAACCAACTAAATTAATTAACCTAAATACAATCACAACTTAAAGACTAATTGAAGAATAACTTTAGTAAATAGTCCTATGCTACAATAGTGATGACCAGGACTTTGCTGCAGTATGATTTTTAACAGTAACACCATTATAATGATGATGAATAGTAAATCTGCTACTGTGGTCATGAACAATGAATCTACTATAGTAGTTATGAACAATGATTTTGTTATAATGATATTGAACAATTAACTACTACAGTATCTCCGTTAACAAACAATGTCTCTAACAAGACAGTATGAGTAAAGTGTTTGAACAGTCTCAGATGAATAGACTACTTATGAACAATACCCTCCTTGATACAATGATGAACTATAACCTTGTTGAGTAGTATGTTGATGAACAATAGCTAATGAATAGCATGCTCATAAATAGATTAGTGCTAAGGTATGCAATATTGCACTGACCTAAAGACCAAATTCTAACATTTGGGAAACTTATTCTGGTGTAATTTAAGTCAACAGTAGTTTGACCTCCAAGCATCAATGGCAATGAATTTTTTGTCAAGATGTACTCCTTTCCAAAAAATATAGAATAATTAATTACACAAATTTTTTGTGGTGTTTGAAGGTTGAAGTAAGAAAGTTGAATAGAATGATGAGGGTATCACAAGTGGAGCCATGGCCAATCATTTATATTACAAAAAGTTACCGTTGCTCCCTCATCCTCAACCTCAAATAGGCTATGATAATATGCGATTATATTTGACCATTGATTTGTACAAACGTGCAAAAATGGTATGATATCTTTAACTTCCACTATTGAATTAAATAGGCTTTAAAACAATTGATAACATTAAGCCTACCTCTAATATATTAGTTAGGCATGAGTTAAAATTGCTATTAGGCCTATTTATTAAAATCCCAATTTGTTTATTTATTGAAATAAATATATAATAGTAAGAAGTGATGCCCTTTTAGAACGAAATACTTAATTTTATCTCGACGACAATCCACAAATAAACTTCCGTTTCCAACCCTACCATAAGAAAAAGCTTCATTCAATCATTCATTCCAAAGGCACCTATCTTTGTTAATCCTCATTCTCTTTCTTCAATCTCTTGCTTTATCCCTCTTAACATTAAGAAATTGAGAAAATTGGAATGAGATCAAAGAGCATTCATAATATTTATAGGATTAAGCTCAAATGTAAGATAGTATAGGGTATATATATACTACTATGATTCACGCTGTTCTAACTTTTATATTAATAAATATATAGACTTGCCGTAATTTATAGTTAGGAAAGGAAAATAATAAAGCAATGGATCATTATCATATATATTTGAGTTAAATCATATATGTATTAGAATATCTTTAAAAATTTATATGAGTTAAAATATATATGTGTTACAATATCCTTAAAAATTTTGTTAGATAGAGTCATTAATGTATTTAACGCAAACTGCTAAAGAGAAGAAAATATATAGCAAAAAAATTGATGCAAACTTAACTAAATTTTATGTGTTCAAACCCTTTGAATAATTATTGCAGTTATTCACTTTGCAACACATAAGGAATATTAATGGGTAAGACGAAACAACCCAAAGAAATAAAACTAAGTCTCTACCAATAACAACCCTTGATGAACTGGAATAGTTAAAACTCTTCCTATAAACCTGTTCCATTATTGACTAAACATTTTATCAAAAACTTTAATTGTTAATAAAATACTCATTCTTAGCTTTTTTAAAATACTTACAAAAAAACTAATAGTGGTATAGCTAAAGCTCAGGGATCTTATATTACTGTCTTTTCTTTTTTAAATTATACTAACCTACATTGCAAGACTGACGATGTGATTATTTAAAATTTATTTGTATCGCTTTATGAAGAAGCACGCAGGATTTTTCTAACAGTTTTATATTTACTAAATTAAAAATAAGCTCCCTTCAACGCAATATAGAAATTCATGTATGCAAAAAGTCACATTGCAATTGTGGGTAGAATTGTAGTGTGATTTTGAAAATCAATAAATGAGATAGTATTCTCCAAATAGTGATTTAGCAAAAGATAAATAATAAAAAGTATTTTTATTTTACAAAATTATCCTAATTAATTATGATTCTATGGAGATGGGCATGGTTCTTATAAATGAAGGTTTTGAATAGCAACACTGGGTTTCTTATACGAAAATAGTTTGGACTAATAATTATATATCAACGAGAATTTGTTAAGCTATGAAAACTTATAGGATCCAATATGATCGTGACATTTACATTTGAAAATCAAGAATAACTTTGAATTTTGATGCCAACTTACTATGACAAATAAAAGCCATGCATCTAAAAATAATTGAAGAATATTTCTTTGTCATATATTATTATCATCAATGTTGTTATTATTTATGTTTCAGGACTATTTCATCTACCAAGTACAGAGAAAGTAAGACTTTAATTTCATTAACCCAAATGACAGTCTAAGACTATGACTAGTATTGGTATTTATTGATGTTGCATTTGATGAGATTCATTCAAAAATTTATATCTTGGTTTCCGCTAGCTAACATTAACAATATTTGGTTTCACACATTGTAAAAGATACACTTATCAAATTACAATGATTAAGTGAAAGTTCATCTTTTACTTTTCTTAAAATATCCGGCTATATATGGGAATATTTATTCCGAATGAAGGATTTATAATGTCACGCCCCTACTCATTCAAGGTATCAATATCAACTCTCGCTTTGCTAAAAGACACAATAACTTCATAAAAATCAATTTCCATTTCTATGAAAACAAAGTTCCAAGTCACAATCATGGTTGTTCATCATATGTACAATAATAAAAAATATTCTATCAAAGAACAGTCACAAATAATGTTGCACTGGTCCATGGTTGTCAAGGGAACCTTGTCAGTCTTGCCTAAAATCCTCCATCAACCTCCATAACTAGTGATGACCTGAGGTACACAATAAATTTAATAAGTATAACTCAGTACATAAGCTATTTAGAAATACTACTGTAATCAATTAACAATAAAAATTGAGTTACTGTGTGGTTACTGTTTATTTCTTATTATACAAGTAATGAATACCTTGCTCAGAAAGTTAGAAAACAGTACTACTAGTGCCTAATTTGCACTCCTATGTGAAGGAACCGGCGTGAGAGCGCCAAGGTTCTGGTTGCACCTATGCCAAAGGGATAGCATGCTTGCACCAATTCTCTACCCACAATTTGTTAAGTTAGTGCAAGTTGCACTCTTGCGCAACATATATGGCACTCCTGCACCAATTCTGATTTTTAAATTTATAAATTTACCTCTATTCTTCACATATACTTATTTACAGTAACTCATCTTGCATTTCATTCATGCTTTTCCCAAGTCATTAACACTTAATATACACGCTCATAAGTACATACCTCATCTCCTACAAGCTTTTCTCAATCCATTCACTATATTCATATACATATGAGCACATTATATCAACACAACCTTAAGGGCATACATATCTATCACATAACATTACATTGTTGAGGCTAGTCCGACAAATCGGGTTATACCGATCCCATACGACCGATGGTTCGGACATCCCCTTAATAAATCAATCACAAATCTTACGTGTGTCACTTTGTATTATGTGTATGGCACTTTGCGGTCATTATAACCCCCAAGAGGTAGCCCTTACACAATTTCAAGAGTGAATCCCATGTATGAGTGTACACATTCACATTTCCCATACTTCCACATATAACAATTTGTATTGTGTGTAGCACTTTGTAGTCATTGTGACCCCAAAAGGTAGCCCACACACAACTTTAAGGGGTGCCCCCATGCCTAAGTGTACACATTATGAACATTACAATGTCCCAAAATTTGGCATGTCATTCATCCATATATCACAATTTCACATTGCAATCACAAGTGAAGCTCTAAGGTAAACTTTTCAAGTATCACAACACCTCACATTCAATCTTAGAGCTTTTCCAACTATCACACACATCATATTCAAATCATGGATTCATGATTCCAATCCCATAACTCAAGATCAAAATCCAATTTCCTATCCATCAAAAATACCACAATTGATCACATTATACAATCAACACATAAAGCATAACAACATTTTATTGTGTTCTCAGAAGATTCAACTTACTTACCTTATGAAATTTCGTCGTTGAATCTTGAGTTCAACCTAAAAACATAACTGAAATGCTTTGAGGTTCATATACCATATTAGCAAAATAATCCCCTTTTACTCCATTTCAACACATACTCCATTAAATGATTTCTACACAACAAATTGCCTATCCAAAGCTTACACAATTTGATAGAAAACATTTGCACACTCACAACATGTCTCTCTAAAATTTTTGGAGCAAAATAAGGTGATAGGTCCTCTCAAAAGTCACTTAATTTAGTAATATGTCATACCTGCCGAGGCATCTTTCAACTGAGCAGCATGTCTTTAGAAATTTATAGGAATTTCAGTCTAAATCAAATTATTGCAAAACTTTACAATCCAATGAAAAACACATAGAATAACCATCATACCAAAAATCACATCCTTTTAAGAGGTTTTCGCCACTCAAAAACAATTGTTTTCATTTGCTCTGTTCTAAAATTAAAATTTTCAATTTTATCAGCCTTATATTGAAAAATTCACCAGAATTCATACAGAATTTGACGTTCAATGAAAATTTATAGTCTAATAGAAAACATGTTTAACATTTAATATACCAAAAATTAGGTGGTTTCATGAAGATTTGGCCCCTCAATTCAGATTATTTTCTCGTACTCTGTTTTAAAATAAGGGAAGTATAATTTTCAAATTAGAATTTCAAAAATTCACCAAAAATCATATATTTTGAATTTTTGAGTGATTCAAAATTCTAAAGACTCCTAAGCATGTCTAGTTTCACCTGTAAAAATTTCAAAGCCAAACATAACTCTATAATTTTTAGGAATATTCGTTCTTCCTACTACTCAGTGTAAGGACCCCACAGATCAATTTAAACTCAAATCTTATTTCTTGCTCTCTAACTTCATCCTATCCTCCTCACTTTGCCATAATTCACTCTAAATCATATTTCCAAATGTTTATAATACTAAATACTATAACTCATACTTTAATACCAAGAATTCTTTCAAATACACATGTACAGATACTAGAATTCTAGAGAGGGAAGGGAATTTACCTCTTTCTTTCTTCTTTCTCCTTGAATCTTCAACCAATTTTATGAAGAGAATTGAGAGAAAAAGGGGCTCGATGTTTTGAGCACAAGAGAGAATGACAAAATTCTAAAGATTACCACATTATAGATAAGCATGCAAAGCAAAATTTCACTTCAGCCCTTGACTTTCATGGTGCTCCCATTAAACCCTCCAATATTTTAATTCATTACACACCCATATATATATACAATAATACACATACATTTTAATACCATTATGTCATGGTCATTTACAAAATTTAGGATATCACATATAACATATTGGATATTTGGTAATTATAACAATTAATGCATTACAAATTTGATATTAAGGTTTGATATACTTCTACATGTTTCTTCAAAATGAATATGGCTAGGTTAATTTGAAGATTTTTCAATTCATTTCATTCCACTCCAATAATCAAATCTCATCAAATGACACACAATTAAGATCCAACCCAATCTCAAAAAACATCTGCCTAAATTTTATTATTTAATTTGAAGACATAAAATTAATATAATATGAAATAAAATATATTATCTATTATAATTAGATTTTCGTTTCAAAAATACGCAGAATCGTTATGCTCCGTTTATCTTTTGTATTAAATTCTTTAAAATGGACTACATGTCTCTGGACTATTATTTTTTATTTAGATTGAATTATTAGCTTGATTTCTATAGTATAAAATGACTAACTTAGTTTTTTAATTTTTAAATCTAATCCGATTTCTATAGTATAATCCAACAATTGATTTATAGCTAATTGGGTTTTTTTTTTGTTTTTAAATCTAATCACTACAAGAAAAATGGGGTATAGTGCCATTTTTCGGCCAAAATGTATCACCATGACAAGCATTCTACTTTGTGTCGTTTGGTCAAACTGACATTAATCACTTCTCAGGTAGGAGCTAACACATATCTTGGTATGGAAAACGACATAAAGAGTGCAATATGTGTTGTTTTCAGATTTGTTTCTATCATTCGATAGCCGACACAAAGTTGTATGTCAGTTTGAGAATTGACACGAAGTTTATTACCATAAAGCCGACTATGTCAGTTACCAGTTAACAAGATGTTATTGTTGTGTCGGTTTTTAGCTAACATTTTAATAAAATTAATTTAAAAATATATATACTACTTGTCGTTCTTTTATTAAATTAATGACCGACAAGTAGTATATATTTTATTTTATTTTTTATTTTTTTTGAAAATCTAGTTTTTTTTAAATTACTAAAGCATGTCAATGCAATTATCAAAATGGTCATATGTTAATGCATAACAAATAAGCAATAATATTAAAAAATGATCCACAACCCAGAGCAAATATAACGCACACAACTCTTAGCAACAACACCTAAACAACTCAACTGAAGCTTTATTCAATTTATCAACAATACAAACAAAAACTAACTTAGCTTTTTTATGCAACATATCAGCAACCCAAACACAAATCAATTGATCATTTTATCACAACAACACAATAAGAAATTAACTGAGCAATAGAAACACAATCAAACAATAATGAATCGACAAAACTAATCATTTTCCCTATGTCATATTCTCCTACAACCAAACAATAATGACCAACAAAACTATTTTACATAAATGACATATCATTCCATTCACTACAAAGATATCATACATACATACATACATATACATAATATATATATATATATATATATATATATATATATATATATATCCAAAATAATTTAAAAAACATGTAATAAACAAAGACCACAATAGTTTTTTAGAAAACATGATCCTGCATCTACTGCCTCCCTCTATTCACTATCTACAAAAAATTTTCAACCAGCTACATAAAATTTCTTCCCAATTAATCCCAAAAAATGCATCTACTGCCTCCCTCTATTCACTACCTACAAAAAATCTTCAACTCACTACATCAAATTTCTTCCCAATTAATCCCAAAAACCTATACATGATCCAATATACTGTAGTCAACAACCTATACACAATTAATTCCAAAAAAACCTGACAACTTGCTCAATTGTCACTAACTATCCATATCTTGATCAACCTGCAAAAATTTTGATGACAAATGTTAGATAGGACATTGTTTATCCTCCTTAGGTTTCAGACATTGAATGATGTTACCTGCTTTCTTTTTCATCTTCTGTTTTCTGAGAAACTCCTTTAAAATCTTGGAAACTTGGGTAGCCCATTCTGATCTAATCTCATTCATTTCCTCCATAGTATAAGTTTCCTTGTTGTTATACTAAGAACAGAATAAGATTTATATATGTTAATAACAACAATCTAAACAATTAAATAATTACATAACATATATCTCTACCTCACCTTCTCACAAAGGACTTTTGGGTCTTCAATAATTTCTTTCATATATCTAAGAACATAATACCCATATTCCTTTGAACCTGACTGTCTTGGAGCCTACACACAAACAAATACCCAAACAAATACCATAATATTTGTTTCAATAACACTATGTTCCAATCGTAAAACATTATTTTATCATTTTAATTTCTTTTACCTATAAAACTTACCTTGATGTCTACCCAATGGTTAATCCTCTTCTTTTTGTCCTTTGCACTTGACCTTAGTATTATCCCTCTAATAAAAAAATGCAAAAGAAATATGATTAATCTATATATGATAACCAAATTCCCAATGATAATGACTAAACACAACTAAATGGAAGAACTCTTACTGTTTGATGACCTCCATAATATCCTGCTTCGCTACTTTTCCCATTGAATCAAGGTAGAAGATGTCACACAATGACATATCACTGACAATCAATGTCCAGTTGTAGCTACAACAGGGATTTGACACAAGTCAATAAGTTTAAATTATAAACAAATTACAAACCAATGAAGGAGAAGTGGTTTCACATTTAAAACATACCTTGGATTATATGGCATTAATATGTAGTTCCTATCTTCAAAATTTTATAACTTTTCAGCCAAAGAAGAATAAAGAAACAACTATGGCATTGATTAATGTAGTTCATGAATTTTATTAACGTTTGTTAATGAATCTTCGAAATCCAAGGTTTAAATATTGACAGGGATAATATAGACTGCTCTCTTCTATTTGTCTTTTTCATCAATGGTAGATCTAGAATATGTTAAAAGAGACACTTAAAAATGTATATAATATTATTTAGAATAATACATTATCTTTCAATTTTTATCTAATTAAGACAAGAATCAATATTTTACTATAACGCAGATTGATCAACATCATCACACTATTCACATAAATAACAACTATAGCTAGCTAGGAATATATATGATAACAACAACAAAAAAATGATAAATTTAACAACATGCATGATTCCATCCATATTTGAGAATTGAGATATTATCCTCCATTAATAAGAACTTGGAAGAACTTTTCTCCGCTAAATATTTGGCCTAGTTTATTAATCATTTTTATCAATCGTTTATTTCTTAATTATAATGATTTCATTCCCTTTTTGGTAATTAAAATCATTTTGATTGGTTTATGTTAAATTTTTCGAAAAGAAATAAAAAAGATTTTATAACCCCGATTCATCAAGTCAACTAGACTTTGACTTAAAAATATAAGATCCAATGAATTGAATTGAAGAGATCCATCAAATTAGCATCAATTAAGATTGAATTAATTAACTAAACCAATTAGTTTTACGAACTGTTTCAGTTTAATACACAAATCTATATATAAAAATAAAACATGTGCGTCTTTAAGTACTTTGGTTGGATACTTTTCTTTGTATATTTGTTTATTTCCAAAAGCAACTTCCACCAAGTCATGAGCAGCAATTAATTTAATTTCTCTATAAATGTTGGCCTCTTACATTGCTCAATATAATTATCATCTCACAATTAGGGTTGGAACCGAGGCGGGGGGGGGGGGGTATAGGGCAGCCGATATCCATCCCGCCCCGTTGCATTATTTTTCGCCCCGCCCCGCTCCATTGCCCTTGAACTGGGCGGGCCGGGGCGGGGCAAAGAAAATTTAGGCGAATCCGTACCCGCCCCGGCCCGCCCCATTCATTTATAAATTTATAGGAAAAATTTTTTAAAGTAGACACACCATATTTAAAAAAATTATTTATATACATATGTGGACAAATTTTAGTGGAGTGGACCCATTCTATTTAAAAACTTTTTTTTATATACTTTATACAAGACACTCATATATATATATATATATATATATATATATATATATATATATATATATTAAAACTTATCAAAATCATCTTTTAAAATTTTATCAGTCCTTATATTTTATAATTTTTCATATACACCCTTTTATAATGCGAGGCGGGGCGGGGCGGGTCAGAGGGGTCTAGAAGCTAGACGTGGCCCCGGACCCGTCCCGACTGGGGCAACATCCCTTGGGATCCGGACCCACCCCGAATGAGCAATGGGGCGGGGCTTGTCTCACGGTCGCACAGGAACTCCAAACCCATAGGATCAAATGCCCAAACCTACTCACAATCATCACTGAACATGCTTTTATTAAAAATATAGTAGGAAAGACATAAAGATAAGTTACTACCTACATGGTAGAAATAAAATAAGTTAATAAAAACATTAAAACAAATGAAAAGGGCTAACAAAAAAATAAAGAATAAAAAAAAGAAGAAGAAGAAAAGTATAAAAAGTGAACACCGCTAATAAATGTTTCAGAAGCTATTAAAATAAGCTTATTTGGATGGCACATAATAAACAAAATTCAGTTGAATATAGTAAATAATAATAAAATGCTCACCTCCTCTAATGAAGCATTTCTAGCTCTCTTATCAATGCCATTAATTGTCACCTCCAGTTGTCTAGCACCTGCACACGCACCCTGAATTCCAAATAATTGAGACATGAGTACATTCATTAAGTGCCCCATGCATTGCGCTTGTAAGAGATTCAAATATATACAGGTATAGTGTTGGCAGCAGTCCAAGATCATTTTAGCAGTGTGTTGAAATAACTACATTCTTGATTCCAGAGGCACGGTTGTACCAATAGTATCGGGAATGTTAAGTGTTGTTACCCCAGCCTTAATAACTCCGCCGAAGATCTCATACAGAAACTCTCTCTCAAATCTAGTAGAAGTCCAAAAAGATAAGGATATAATCAGACAAGAACCATCATGCTCATAAGAAGCTTTTTGATAACGCGAGGAATCCTTATTCCATGATCTCTAATCAAAAAAGAAAAAAATGATTTGAAAAAAAAGAAGAATAAAGAAACAAGCTGTTACTGAGAACTAATGGTTTTATGATACTTCAGAAACTAAAACTATTCTTCATTTTCTCACTTCACTAGACACTTTGACAGACACGAAAGCATCCTTGCTTGAAAACAACTTCATCTTATCTCAAAATCCAAGCCACACAACTATCTTTATACTAAGAATAAATTCTTTAATATCAACAATTAGGACACAAAACAATCGGTATATAGCAATCGGTATATTCCACACAATTAAACTTGTAGCCATCATAAGTATTAAAATAAACTACTAAATTGTCAACAAACTAAAAAATTCCTAAAATATCATCATTTCTCGCTTCACTGATAAAAAAGATTCTCTTTAAGTGTGCCCTAAGATTTCAAGGTCGAACCTAGGAGGTTGTGTAGTATCTATCAAAAACAATATTCAATTATCAAAAATTTAAAGTATCATTTCTTAAATAAAAAAACAAATTTGAAACTCTATTTCTAATTTCTGTTGGCAAAATTAAAAAAATAGACATAATTAGGGACCCTAGTTGAAATTTAGACACATCCTGAAAAATTTTCATACCATAGACACTTTCTTGGTAAAAAGACTCAAATACCCTTATATAATCAATTTTTTTCTAAAACTTTATTAATTTCCTCTTCTGACAAAAATAAAGAAAATAAGTAAACGAAACAAAGAACAAAGAAACCAATCACTCTTCCATACACTTCACTGTCTAAAATAACTTCAACAACTGAAGCTGAGCAAATCTGATAAGAACAACTTTCCTTAATCTCTCTAATTGTGATTTATTTGGTTGTTATTCGCTAGATTTGATTTAGTTTTTAGGGAATTTGAATTCGAGATTTGAGTTTCCGACGGATTTGTGAACTTATTTAGGGATAAATCGAGTGTTATATGTGATTTTTGTGATTTGATGCGCGTGAAAACTGACGAAACGAGTTTGAATCAAGTGTTATATCGTGCTGAAGAAGACACTCGACACTCGACAACCACTTGTCGAGTCGCGTCGAGTTGTGTAATATTGAGTGTCGAGTGTTTGTCGAGTGGTCAAATGTCGAGTGTCGAGTGTTTGTCGAGTGGTGAAGTGACGAGTGGTGGTGTAGTGTCGAGTATCGGATAATTGTTGAGTGGTGTAGTGTCGAGTGGTGCAATGTCGAGTGGTGAAGAATCGAGTATCCAGTGTTTGTCGAGTGGTGGTATAGTAAAGAGTGATTGTGTAGTATCGAGTGTCGAGTGTTTATCGAGTAGTGAAATGTCGAGTGGTGTAGTGTCGAATAGTGTAGAGTCGAGTGTCAGATAGTTATCGAGTGTTGTCGAGTATCGAGTATCGCGTTGTGTTGTGTCGAGTGTCGTCACAACACCACTCGATACTACCCCACTCGACACTCGACAAATATTTGACACTCGATACTACACAACCACTCATCACTATACCACCACTCGACAAACACTTGACACTCGACACTGCACCACTCGACATTACATCACTCGACAATTATCCGATACTCGACACTACACCACCACTCGTCATTTCACCCCTTGACAAACACTCGACACTCGACATTTCACCCCTTGACAAACACTCGACACTCGACATTACACAACTCGACACGACTCGACAGGTAGTTGTCGAGTATCGAATGTCTTCTTCAGCGCGATATAACACTAGATTCAGAACTCGTTTCGTCGGTTTTCACACACATCAAACCATAAAAATCACATATAACACTTGATTTATCCCTAAATAAGTTCACAAATCCGTCGGAAACTCAAATCCCGAATTCAAATTCCCTAAAAACTAAATCAAATCTAACAAATAACAACCAAATAAATCACAATTAGGGACCCTTCGTGTCGATGAGTGCTTCTCTCTGCGTCGTCTTGCTTGATGCTTCTATCCTCAATCGATACTCGTGTTAGTTTACGTTTTGAGCAATGTCGATGGGTTTCAATAATTTTCATCTGAACAAAGGGAGATGGGTTTCGGTAATTTTCACCTGAAGAGAGAGACAAATAAGGCTCTGGGAAAAAAATTGAATACATAAGGGTAATTGGGTCTTTTTGTCAAGAAAGTGTCTATGGCATAAAAATGTTTCAGGATGTATCCAAATTTCAACTAGGGTCCCTAATTGTGTCTATTTTTTCAATTTTCCCTTTTCTATTCTCCGAATTGAATCAAAGTATAAAAAAATCAAATAAGTTAATAAAAAAGTAATTCTACGACCAAAAAGAAATGGCAGAAGAAATTCTGTTTGACACCATTGGTAGACTATTGGAAGTCAAATTATTTGATAAGTGAATATAAAATAATAGTAGGAAAGACAAAAGGTTGAGGAGAAATTGAGCATAGACTAAAAACAAACAAAATCAAAGGACAAAAAGGGAAAGCTGCCTGATTTATCTCTTCCTCTTTCTATGATAAGGTTAGTGAGTGTCCTGAGTTTGGGCTTTTTTGCAGATTGAGAGTTTCTGAGTTGAGAGGAACATAGTTGAGGGAGACCACTGCATTCACATCCATTAAACTTTCAACCACAAACGAAGATCAAAAAACACGGAGCAATCGAAGATGAAATCGAAGAATAGAGGTCACTGATGAAGAGTGGAGGTTATGAAGAAAGAGTTGTTAGGATTCATTCAAGAGGTGGCTAAGGAAAAGAAACAGTAAAAGAGAAAGACTTAGGTTTACATTTGATTTATACACTAAGGTAGTGTTTATTTCAATCACTTAACACTTTTTAGATCTAAACACTTTTTAAAACTTAATTTATACCACTTAATAGGATGTTTGTTTGTTTTTTTAGATGCCACTTAAAAAAAATTGTAAGAGAATATTTTATTTTTAATGTGACTTTTTTTATCCTTATTAAAATGTAAAATGTTTATATTTATATTTATACAATCCTTTAAAAATTAAATAGTTAATAAAATTAAATCAAAATTCTTTTTCATTTAAATAATTAATATTATATTTCTTACAATCTTTAAAAAATAATTATTAACTAAAATTAAATAAAAATTTGTTTTCATTTAAATTGTTAATATTATATTATATAAATTCATATGATATTATTGTATAACTACTATGTCATTAATATTATCAACTTTTAAAATTCATTCCTCCAATTAGATCAAGTTTAAGTCATATCAGTTTGTATAAAAAATATAAGAATAGTATTTTATCCATTACATTTTGAGGACCATATTTTGAATCATAGAAGAATAATTATATTAATTAAAGTGTTTTCCATTTCATAAACTTAGAAAGAAAAAAAACTAATATGATCTTTTAACTGACAATATTAAATATTAATTTTTTATTTTAAATTTACACTATTAAATAAAATAGAATGCCCTTAGTAATCTAATAAATAACTTTTGAAGTTTCAATAAAACTGTCCCTCTAATATGTAATAAAATTCTATCAAATATATTGTCTATTTTAAAACTCGTTATTTATAATGATATCAAATTTTTCAATAGTTATTACTCAACATATTATTAGCTAATTAATTTGAAATATTAATAGAAATAAATGAAAGTTTACCAATTATAAAAAATATTTATCATATTTTAATATGGTAATTATAAATATAGTAATAAATAATATAACAACTTGATAATAAATACTAAAACAATCACAAATATACCAAAAATTGTACCTTTTAATAAATTAAAATAATATTCATAAATAAAAATTTGATAAAATTTATATTATTTTAGTGTTGAGGGATATTTATGGAATAAAATTTTTAACACCTCATTTGAACAATAATAATTTGAAAAAATTTATATTATTTCAATATGTAGGGATATTTATGGAATAAAATTTTTAACACCTCATTTAGGCAATAGTGATTAGAAAAAGTGAAAATTTTTCACTTTTTCAATTAAGTGATTTATCATTTAAAAAAAAGTGTTAAATGGAAAAATAAACAAAAATTTTAAGATTGAAATCTAAACACTTTAAGTGTTAAGTAATAAGTAGAAGAAAACAAACTGTCACTAAGTCTTTTATTAATTAAGATAAATAGATGTCACATTTTGTAAATACTGACAAAAATAAACCCGCCTTTTGTAAATACTGACAAATATGAATTTGACCAAACGAATGGGTTTGCATACGTGTTAGTTTTCTAAAAACTAACATAAAAATTGTAACACGTATACCCCTATTTCTTGTAGTGAATTCAATCCAGTTTATCACATGATAGAATTCAATTAAAATTATATTAAAGTGATCAGTTAGTTTCAATGAATTGGCTTATATTTTAAATACCCTTTTGAGTATTATTTTATATATATAATTTCACCCACTTTGGAAGGAAAATATCTTGATGTAGGTGTTAATATATAATTTCAAAGTATTCTTACAGAAGAGGATTAGAAGGAATTGAATTAGTAAACTTGGCATTCGATGAATGTTTTTTGAAGTTAGGTCCAACTTTCTCATCAATTGAAAATTGCATGTCTATATGTATATATAAATCAACATAAAAAGGCGTTATAAATCAACATCACCATCGTTTTCTCAAGTATCTTCGTGAAAATTATTCATAAATTAAAGCAGTTATAGTGTATGGTAACCACTAAACAAGTACAAATTTAATTATCAAAACGTTGATGAGAATGAGAGGGCAAACCCCACTACTCTTGATTTGGAGTGAATGAGGCATGGTTCGCCGCAATGAAAGCTTTTAATTAGCTTAATTTTCCCAAGCAAGTAGCATGTTGCAAAATGGACCACACCGAGAAAGATCATTGCCTTGCCTAGCTATTCTCTTTGATGAGTGTTTTTCTTGTGTTAATTTGTTTTCGTTTGTAACAACAACATATACCAAAATGATCATGCCATGTGACATGACATGACTATCATCAATCTTTCACCATTATTATTGAACCCATCGTGTGTTTCACGCTTTCGTATAATTAAACTCTTACTATTTAACTAGCCATTTCAGTACCAAGTGCCTTTACGAAAACTTAAATTAATTTGCTTTATCAAATTGGTCTTATTAAGCTATCGCATTGACTATTCAATATTATCTTGCGTTTTTGCCTACCTGTTCCGAATGTCGGTCTCAATTGGTCATGTAATTTCCTAAGATTTCTTCTAAATCAAGGTTTGATCCAAGGGCGTGAGATCATCCACATGACGTTGACATTTCACCTTGGGGATTGGAGATGCGAGAAATTTTCTGGGCTTCGATTCTTGAAATGGGTACCCACATGTTGAACACGCAACGCTTCTTCAAACTTTGACATAGACTCTTCATTTGTTTACGCAATTTCCTGTTTCTCTTACTTAGATTGCTTGGTCAATTTATGTTAACTCCACCTCTGCCCAATTATTAAATATCACATAGACTAGTCTTAAGACTCTTAACGTGTGGTGCGGTCTCAATTTACATAGTCAATAATTTATTTTGGTTTTCAAATATTGATGGACATACGCTAGGATGGTCTGTACTTGAGTATTTTATTATTTATCAAAGAATATATGATAGTTGAAAATTTAATAATTAAATCTATATAATATCAATATGATAGTGATTAAGACTGAGATTTTGTAGAAAATAGATGTTAATTGCGCATCAAAGTCAGTTAGCGAGGGTTGAATCTTAAAAAGGAATAGTGGACCCTAAGAAGTTCTGTGTTGTTAATTTCTTGTAAAGGCTTCGCACGCAAAAGATATTCTTAATATATATACAATTGCCTCTTCTTGAATCTACTAATCCAAAAATTTAATATATTCAACAACTACACCTAATTATGATGAGATAGATGAAGCCTAAATTTGCTGGAAACGGATTTGCATTGCTTGACTATATGTATAAATAAAATACGGAACTTGATTGTATTGGAAAAGCCAGGGCTGAGCCTATGTTATCATGCTTGATCGCTTCACTTTTATTCATCGATCATCTATATATGTTCACATATAAGCGTCTGATTATGATGATTTGATTGAGAATTGTGGTTCAGAAACACTAAATATATAGCTATAGAGCCTTGCCTATGCATGCTTCTCTCTTGGGAAGCAAAAGAGTAACGTATTTAGGTTCATGTCATTCTAAAATGCCCATATAATCACAGTGGGTATTGATATTGACAAAGTTGTGTAAAGAGAGATCATGAGATTTAATAAGTATAATATATGTACATGTATTTATAGACATAAACATTCCTGAAACATATTTAAAATGAGAGAAGGGAAAACAATTGGTCATGTTTTTCTTTCATTTTCAGGACAGAACGGCAAAACACAGTCCATTTCACTTCAGAAAGCAGCTTTGGTCACTCGTGAGTGGCATTTCCCCTCAAAAAAAAAAAAAAATATTCACTTCATTTCTTATTCCTTCTCTAACACATCTACATGAATCTTTCAATATCACTAGCCTAATTTGTAAAAGTAGATATAACAATAAAGAACTAACACAAAGAATTTCACCAATTCATTGATTGATCATCATCTCGTAGTACCCATCCCCTGTTCTGCGTGCTCCATGTATCATCCATACTTGTCGCCTATAAATTCTGCTACAAGTAGATAATGGCAAAGAGATTGACTAAAAATTGGTTTGGTTACTCAAAACATTGAAACAAAGCAGGCTTGAGATGAGTTGAGTTGAGGTTGAGCCCAAATTAAATTAAACAGTGAAGTGGTTAAAGGTCTCTGGTGATGGGGAGGTATTTTCCACGCCATTGACATGTGGGTACCCAAATTTCATGTCCCGTAAGTACACGTTTGCATAGTTTCAAAGAAATCTCATCAATTGACCCAAAATATATAGAAATTATAATAACCCAAAATCAAGACCCAGGAAGCCAAAAAAGAAAAAAATAAATATATCAAAGATAAAGTCTATGCCGGCACCAAATACTAGCAATATTAATTCTCAAACGTTGACATTCAGAAACTAAAATAAAAGAAAATTCCCAATTAATAGTCTTTAGCGTGCGATTCACTTCAATCTCTCCTCTCTTTCCTTCTCTTTGCAAAACCCCTTTTCTCCTTCCCCATGCACACATATATATAAAAAAAAAAAAAAAAAAACTAGCCCTCCCAACTCCAGTAAATTTTCAAAAAAGAGAAATTATAAGAAATCTCATATTCATCGTCTCCTTAAACCCTACTTTCCCACAACACAACATTAACATCTTCTTCTTCAATGGCTTCCATTTCTTCTTCAAGATCTCTGCATCTCTCATGCAAACTCGTATCCTTTATTTTCCTCATTTTGCTTCTCATACCAAGCTCTTGCACTGCCACAAGACCTGGCGCAGCAATGTTTGAGGGTCACCAGAGAAAGTACGTGACCGGTTTTCTACATCAAAGGTCAGGCCAGATGTTCAATTTTCTCCCCAAAGGGACTCCTATTCCACCCTCTGGGCCGTCCAAGAGGCATAACGCGGTGGTGGACTCTTCGCCGCAAAACTGAGTAAACATTATTATTTCTCTCTCTGCTCTCTTATCTGCGCGCAGATTCTCTTTTATAATTATATCTTCTGGGATTATATTGTTTTGGAAAACAAAACAAAAGGGGGGCCGAGGAGTTACAGGGTTTTTTTCAATTGTATATGAAGCCCAATGGGATCAGATTACAAGGAGTTGGATTTCTTTATTAGTTTTGTGATTCTTATAATTAATTAGTTATTATACTGTATAGAAAAAACTAGATTCAATTATTTAGTTGTTGAGATTATATATACCAGCAAGTATTCGTTTTGATATTTCAAGGAAGAAAATTTATTAAGTTGTAATGTATACTTAACAAAAAGCTTATTATCAGTTTTGTGACGATCAAATCGAGAAATAAGAGTATTATTAATTTTATTGTTATATGGTTTCATTATTTTATTTTAATTTTTTTCTTTAATGCATTCGTTCATTCATTCATTTATTGATGATTAGTTGATTTAATTTGCTATTTAACTGTTCTCGGCTTCTGTTTGGATCAAATTAAGATTATATCATCTTCCCATCTCCCTCTTTCTCTGAAATTCCAACCTTTATGACCTGTAAAAGCTAGCATTTGGATCTACTTAGCTCAATTGCTGTAGATGAGAAGCCTCCATGACTACCCAGCTCAAATTTAATTACCCTTCCCTTAATTCAGTTTTGATTAGACTTTTGTATTTGGCCCACTTATTTCGATTTTTTTGGATATATCAGATATATCATATCACCTATATAGTCAAAGAAGGTAGGTTGTTTGGTGTTACTTAGTTTAATTTTTATGTAATTTAAATATTTAAAAAGCTAATAGAGTTTTGAATATATAGAACATATCACGTTATTCATATTTTTTTTTGTATACATATACGTATTATATTTCATTTTAATTTTGATTTCTTCACCGAATGGGACAATAAATTTGGTGATCTAATTCGAAGTGAAAGATGTTGATGTCGGGTTTACATTTGGCTAAAATCGTTTTCATTTTGAGTGTAATTCTATAATTTGATTGCATTTACTCCATATAGAGGCCCCAATGGAATGATTGAAATTCCATCTCTCAATATTTGCAACAAGGAAAGGAGGCTGCTGAGAACAGAAGAGGTCCAGTCGAGGCATCTTTAAATTAATTAAAAGCAAAATATAAATAATAAAGCAACGATGATGTGATGGATAAATAAAGAGAATAGTTGTTTTAAATTAATATACCATGAATCTCATGTGTCCAAAAGTCCCAACCCAACATCACTTGCAAATATTAAAAGTATTTGATGCAATACTTGTTCTCAACTTTCAACTCTGCGTTTCAAATTGATCATCTATTATTATAATTAATTAATTAATTAATTATGCATATTTGTCACCTTGGCCATCCTTGATATACTTAATTAATCAAGTGGCTAACTACCTCTCATAATAAAATGGAAGTGAATGAATTGGATAATTGTATGAAACGCCACCTTGACAAACACTTCTATTAATTTAAGAAAATGATAAGATATGAATATCCCCAACCTAGTCCCTACAATTGCATAAACATATATATAATTTTTATATAGAAACCATATATAATTGGTAAAGTATTTACTTAGCTAATTTGAGAGGTATGAATTTTGTCAAATTTGTTAATCAAATTCAAACGCTACCCATATCGATTCAACATATAAATAGTAAAATCTAGTCATTTTGACAAGTATGTATATATCCACATATATTCGAATAAAATCAAATAAATGAATATGAGATGCTTGTTATAATGAGTAATTCATATAAAAAATGACTTTCAATAAAATTACGTTGAAAAATTAGATGATGGTGTTAAATGATGATATTAATGTTGTTTGATAAAAATATACCATATCCCTTTTCTTTTTTAACTTAAAGTCAATAGGATTAGGTTTGAATACAATTTTAAAAGAAAATATACCAATAGATATTCACTTACATTATATTCTTAGATTAAACTAATTGGATCAACCTAGACAATTAATAAGCATTAAAATTTAATTATATAGATTAAATTTGATGGATTTGATTGGAATATCGAATTGCCCATATAGAAGGGAATAAGGCCAAAAATTAGTGCCACAATATGCTGCCGTGTCGTTGTTGGGTTGATGGGAAAAGTCTAAAAGATCCAAGAGATGATGCTCAAGTTCAAGAATCCTGGAGCTGACTTTTGTTCGTAAATGGTGGGTCCAAATGCGTATACAAAGAAGGAACACTCTCGTCTCGTCAATGCCTTCGAGGAGATCAAAGTCCTGAGCTTTTGATAATCAGAATTGGTCAAATTAACCTCCATTTTCAACCCTTTTGGCTTCTCTCTCTCTCGTTGTACCTTCTTTCAAAACGAAATTTTTTACCATTACTAGTATTACATTGACGGTGTTACAGGCTATTTATGTCAACTTTTTCATAACGCTAATGTTACATTATTATTTGCCGTCTACTTTAATATATTTTTGTTATGTTAAAGCAGTTTGTGTGGAATAATTAGTATAGATAATTTACATGTTTAATTTAAGATTATTATTTGTAAACCATTTGGAGACAGAAAGATATGAAGCTATCTATAGCTATATGTATTTTATTTGTGGACAACAAACCAATTGTCAACATATTATGAGCTGTAACCAGATTTTCTTTTGGTCAAAATTAAAAGAAATAATGCACTAATAACCCTAAAACATGGGATTTGGTGTATAAGCTAGTTATACATACTTCAAACTTCTACTTACTATATATTATATAAATTTGCAATCATCCTGTTTTGCAAAACCCAAGTAATATAATAATGATGACACTTTTTTAAAGTTTAATTAAAAATTCTACCATAAATTATAAAGTTTTCTTGTATCCAAATTAATTGTGTTAAAACATTAGAAGTATGGATAAGACAATTCTCATCTTGCTTTCTAGAATAAGAAAAAGCAAGTGTGAACACCTAGAGAAACGTGTGAGGTCTAAACGCTGATTACTAGCCCTACAAATACTAACTCATACTACAAAAATTAAAATAAAATCTACTAAAAAGTTTATACCCAACAAAACCACGACAACCTTAAATTTAGGTTAACTTAACTTTGATTTTAAGAATTTCGGAAATTAATACTTTGATCTGATATTTTATATGTACTTTTGTTATCTTAAGAGTGTTATTATTAATTTTTTTTATAAAATAAGGTTTGAAGGTTAATTTTAGAGACCTTTTCGTGTGAATTGATCGTAAAGATAGAGTCAAATATCTATGCAAAAGCCCCAATTTTTAGACAAGTTTTCTCCCCCGGACCTGAAGTTTTATAAGGGAACATAGCCCCTGTTTTCAACCCTTTTGGCTCCCCTGTGCCCTCTTTTGAAACAACAAATCACCAAAATTATTAACAAAAACCACACTATTTGCTATCGATTTCTCAATATCTACTATGAGTTCCTGTAAAATATTATTTTCTAGACAGCTGTATATTTGAAAACAAACCAATGTCAACATGTTAGGAGATTTTGCTGCATTTTGTCATTTTTTAACCTTAAATGCAAAATTATACACAAAATAAGCATCTTTATTTAGGGATCCAAAATGAGTTTCCTTCAACATCCCATACCGTATGTTATTTCTAACTTTCTCATCAGTTTCTTTTACACACAACCAAAAAAAAAAAAAAAACACACACGCACGTACGCACGCACGCGCACACACTTTTTCATAGTAATCTTAGTGAGTTGCTTTCAAGGTTTAGTAAAGTTTATCTTTTTTTTTATGATAATTCCATAAGTATGGAATTGTTTTTTGTTTGGGTTTTGTAATAACGAATAGGACCAAAACGAGATAATTGTTCTCTAACTTTCTAGAATAAGAAAGGAAAAAAGGAGTGTGAACACTGGACAATCAGTGTAAGGATCCAATAAAACGTTGATCACTTGCCCTATAATGTTAAGTACTGCTTGTTAAAATCTACAAGTACACAAAATCAAGAAAAGTACATATTAAAAAGAAAAGAAAAGAAAAATTCCCCGGTTCTTGTTCCAAAAACACTTTCACAAGCACAATACATTTCCTTCGATAATGGTAAGGTGAGCTTAGAAGTGTGTGAAAAGCTTCCCCTTTTGATGAATTCCCAAATCTCAAAACCCCCAAATCTGCATATTTTGAGCTGTAAGTTTTGATGTACGTAATGGGTTCCTTCTGGGAAAATAAAATTACAAAATCAATGATCATCTCCATTTCACAGACAGGTTGTAATGTACCTTTTCCTTTTCCTATTTTTCAATCAAACTTAGATGTTTATCGGTCGCTACAATGATGAGTTTTTGGAAAATAGAAACCAGCCCCATGTTTATAATTAACACTTTGATTTATAAATAGAAAACATGTATGAATTGTAACACATTTTCCTTTCACTTACACTGTTAAATTTGAAATAAAATTCAATTGTCCATGAGTGGAGTTCATGGATGAGCTTGTAGAATAATTTTTCGTACGTGAATGAATAATGATTTAATTGCTAAAAATTAAATAGAGTTCGCTTATTTATATATATAATTAAATACATTCTCATTATAAGTGCGAAACTCCTGGCTTCTATAATCATAATAACTATAATCTACACAATTTTTCTGTAAAAGCCACTTCAAATCAAATTTCTCTCTGCAGCTATTTTACTCCACATTTATAACACCTTTCTCCACCACAATCATCATATGAAGTAATGGAATTTTTGTTTTTGGGCAGATGAAGTGAATGATTCATTTAGTTCATCCTCAAAATGGAGACAACACATTAGGAGTAGTTTGGTTTTGTTTACTAAATTATTTTTGAAAAATGAATTTGAACAACTATATAAACAAAAAATTGATTTCTGTATTTCCAAAAACAGTATTCTATAATAAAAGTTGAGAAAATAAAATCGTATTTAATTTTCTTTTAAGTGAAAGCACTTTATGTTTTTATTAGATTAATGATGAGAATAATTGAGAAAGAATTATATTTCATTTCTTTTACAAAAGCTTAAAAAGGATTTCTTTTCTTTTTTTTTTTTTTGGGGAAAGGTTATCTGCACCTAAAATTTTAACCTCAACACGTATTTTCTAAATGCACCCCGTTATTAAAAATTTTAGATTAAATTTTAATTCAACTCATGTTTAATAAGCCTAGAAATATTATCAGTAGCTAACATAAATTCAGTACCTCAAAACTTGGTTGAATGAAAATAAATTTACTAATTTTTTGTGATCAAAATTTTGCAAAATTGCTATTTATTTTTATACATTTTTATTAACGACAAATTGATCTATTGAATTTTATTGGTTATTTGATATTATTTTCAATTTTTGAAAAATAAATTTGGTAAAGATTTAATTTTTATAATTCTAGTAATGGGTGTACCTAGTATAAGGGGTGTAAAGAGACATTTTTAAAGTGTAAATAATCACATGTTTAAGCAAGGAAAAAAAAATAACAAACATGCTTTTGCAAATTAAAAAAAAAATTTGAAAATGAAAGCGAATAACCCTTGGAAATCCCATAAAGTAGTGCCGGATTTTATTATACATACTTAGGCGGCATTTTTTTTTTAAATGAATAGATTTGAATTAATCTGAAGGTTAAATAGGTTTGAATATAAAAATCTAAATAAAATATTTGTTTTTTTATTTTAAATATCTAAAAATTAATGTTTTTGCACATATAATCTAATTCATATATATTATTTTTACTTGTAATTTTATTTGACATAATAGAAGTATTTGTATATAAATAGTTATTATGAATCTAATTTGTTTAAATATGTATAATTAAGTAAAAAAAATTATTTTTTAAAGGATTCGATATGTGGATGAGGTAAATAACCATTAAATGATTTTAAGGATATTTAGAGAATTATAATATAAAATATAAAATATGTAATAATATTATGAATATAAAATATTAGTTTATATATAAATCAGTAACAAATGAATTACACATGGGCATTTTATAGAATTAGATGAGTATTATACAATTTAAATATTTGCATTTAAATAAAAGTCATAATTCTTTGTTTTTTTCCATTCAAAATAAATTGCTTGAGAACCAGACTTAAGTCCAAAAAACAAAAACCTTAACTTTTAGAATAAGTCGAATTTATACTTCACATGAAAAAACAATCATCCTCTTGGAGAAAGTATCCTCTAACATTCAATTTCTTAATAGAAATACAAAATATTAACCAAGTTGAGGATTTTTTTTTAATTTTAGTCGAATAGTAATTTTTCTTTCTTTGTTATTAGATAGTTTTCTATTAAAAATACTATTATATCTGTTAGGTTTTGCAGCGTATGGAAGTTACGAATAATATAACTAAAAACAGTAATGTAAATCGGAACAGAATTTTTACGTAGTTCGGTTATAACCAACCTACATCCACGGACAACAAGAGTTGCAATCCACTATGTTATATGTGTTTACACTCGACTTAGGACTCTTTACAATGATAGACACCTACTCACTCAATAACATAATCAATGTAAACTTGATCAACCCCGATTACAACCATAGTCCTTCACACACTATTCTGATGTTGCTCTTTTTCTGTTACTATTATCTAAACTACAGACAGTTAAGAATAACATAACACCCATAACTAGTACAGACTCGTAACTGGTATAAACACATGTGATTACTCAACTCCCTTAAGCTCACACGATCTATAACAATTAACCAAAGCTTAAAGCTTTACACAAGACATAAAAATAAATAAATAACGCACTCAAACTTGCTCTTGCTTACTCTTTCTCAATTTGCCTTGAATGCATTGAATGCCTTGAATGCCTTGAATACCTTCCTCCAAAGCTATGAAGATAGCTTTATATAGTATTTGATATCAATTATAATCCTTGTCAAGATCCTGTAGAATCTCAATAAAACTCATAAGAAAAGTCTGGATAACAACCAAACATTATAGGAAGTGATAATATACTTCTCCTAAGTAAACTAGAATACTTAAATAATATCATAATATAATAATAGATAATTAATGTAAATATAAGACTCCCCATTTCAACTAGGATACCAAATTCAAACTTATTCCTATTCAACTAAGATACTATATCAAAACTTATCTTATTCTAATTAAAATTCTCCTAATTCAAAATATCTATATAAAATAAATGAGATTAGGAAAATATCCACATTTAATGTTTTTATCACATGATGACAAAATACTCATGTACAATACACATACTATGTGTGCCACCTCTAGAACCAATAATCTCCCCCTTTGGTATCTTGTGATGAAAACATCTAAATGTTTCAAGAAAATGCATGAGTATATGTAATGCAACTAAAATGAAACACATAAACAAAAACTATAATGACAACCTAAAAAAAATAAAGAAACAACCAAATAACACCAGAAACATCCCTACTTCTCCTCCTTGTTTTCTGAACAAGTGCCAAAGTATAAAAGAAAATCAAAATGACAAACAAAACTCCCCCTGACTAAATGTTCACCTATTCAATTTGTGCATAAATGTAAAAATAAAAATTTTAAAAACCAAGAAACTAATTAAATCAAGTACTCCTGCAACTGAACAAACTCCCCCTCAAATCAATTTCGCAAACCTGAAACTTTTGACATGTCAAAATATACCTAAGAGGATCAAACTGAGTCAAACATAAAGCACTGATCGTAAGTTGTGCAAACCGTAACTGAAAATAGTCGAAATTCACATAATAAAAATATCTGGACATCATATAATCTTTTATAACTAAGCATGTATCAAAGCTGTGGATAAACATAAATAATTTTTCATTATTTTATCATTTAATCCAATTGAGTGGTCAACTTGAACATGCTTTTTACACACACAAAAGTTAATCTCAATGTAAAGTTTTAGAATGGACACAGTAGCTTTCACACATGTATTGAGGTAGCCCTTTTTCATTTAAGTGGGTGAGCTCAACATATTTTCAAAATACATTGAAGTTACTCTCAATAGATGGTTTTCACACATCATATATTGGTAGCCCTCTCTGTATTTGACATATAATTGCCAGCAAAATTATGCCAATAGCTTAAACATGCTTGAAATATAAATAGACTAATGATGCTACAGATGAAAACAATATAACTAAACACTGTTATAATTCAAGTAACTGACAAGTGCCAATGTCCTTTCTCAGTTTTTCAAATCTCAGTGCATCTTAGTGCTTTATATGAACAGGTCAACTAGATGATTCTCAAATAAAACATACTCAGTGTAGATAATCTTTTATTCAATAAAATCTAAACAAACAGAAAATTTTCAAACACTTTTCATTTCCTGTCACATGTTTAGAACAAACACAATCATTATTTAAAGAAACATTAAGTGCAGCAACTTTGCAATGAGTTTCATGTTTTTTAACCTAAACTGTCGTGTCTTATGTGACTGTCTAAATTGACTTGCCTTTTTCTTTAAAAAATTTTGCAATTTATAGTACCTAGGTCTAATGTGACCTTTAACACCACAAAAATAGCAAGTAGGAACAAATTTTCTTACATTTTCTAGATTTGGAATGAAAGAACTCATTGAGGAAGCAAAATCAGTCATATCTTTAAAGCTTGATTAGAAGTGTTACCGGAATTTGAAGCTTTAACAAACAGTGTCTTTAATGTTGAAGCACCATTCTTTTCATCATACCCTAGCCTATGTTTGATGGAGTTATCACAGCCTAAACTCAGAATTTGATCAAGCTTTGCTGAGCCTATCTTGAGTTGATTAATACACTTGTTTGTCTCATCCAATTCTGTAGTAATTTTTTGGATACATTCTGTCTTGTCTATCACAACAGCTTCCAGTTTTATGATTTTTTCATCTACAGATTCTATTTCACTCTTGAGCACTTCTTGTTCATTTTGAAGAGTTTTGATCTGTACTTTCTGCTTCTCCCACATCTCATAAAGTGCATTATATGCCTTTTGAATTTCTCTATAGTATTCAGCATCTGACTCATCAATGTCTGATCTGTTATGTTATATTAGACACAACATCTTCAAGTATGTCAGATATAACAGTTTGCTCTTTACCTGAAATTGTCCCATTGAATGCTAAAAAATTGTTGGAGTTGTCTTCATCTGTTTCTGAGTCATCATCACTCCATGTTGCACACAAACTCGTTTTCTTCTTATAATTAGGACACTCAGTTTGAATGTGTCCAAATCCCTTGCATTCATAACATTGAATACCTTTTCTCTCAAGCTTCTCTTGATTTTTCTTTGCAGGTTCTTTACGAAATTTTTTAACATCAAAGTTCTCAGAATTTTTCTTCTTTAGATTTTTCTTCTATATTTGACAAAATTCTTTGTCATATGAGCAAGTTCATCATCGAAATCATCAAGATTTTTGTCATCTTTTTCTTCTTTTTCTAAAAAATAAATAAAGGCAATACTTTTTTCCCTCCTTCTTGACTTTAAACCCATCTTATATGCTTGAAGAGACCAAATCGATTCATCAACTGGCAACGATTTCACATTATTGCTTTCTTCGATAGCTATGACCTTAGGCTAAAATTTTTCTGGTAAAGGTCTAAGCATCTTGCCAACAATTTTAGCCCCAGTATATTCCTCACCAAGCATATAAGCAGGGTTTGTAATTTCACAAAGTCTAGTATGAAATTTACTAATGGTTTCTTCTTCATGCATAACTAAGTTTTCAAATTTAGAAGTCAAAGTAAGCAACTTAGATTCTTTAACCCTTTGAGTACCTTCATTCTTTACCTCAAAGATATCCCAAGCTTCTTTTGCAATGGTGCACTGTAAAATTAATCCAAACCGTCGAAGGTTGACAGCATTAAAAATTGTCTTGATGCCTTTAGAATTCCATCCAGCTAATCGATATTCATCTTCGCTCCACTCATTCTGTGGTTTCTCAATCTACTTCCCAGCGTCATTGGTTTTTGTTGGGGGTGTCCAACCATAAACAATGCTCGTCCACACTCTTTCATCAATTGATTTGATGAAAGCTCTCATCTTGACTTTCCAATAAGAATAGTTTGTGTCTTCAAGTAACGGTAGTTGAGTGACTGATCCTCCTATCCGAAATCCTTCCATACCTACATAAAAAATCTGATCTGCAGTAGTATGTCAGTGTACCTGCTCTGATACCAATTGTTAGGTTTTGCAGGGTATGGAAGTTACGAATAATATAACTAAAAATAATAATGTAAATCGAAACAGGATTTTTACGTGGTTTGGTTATAACCAACCTACATCCACGGACAGCAAGAGTTGCAATCCACTATATTGTATGTGTTTACACTCGACTTAACACTCTTTACAGTGGTAGACACTCGCTCATTCACTAACCTAATCTCTGTAAACTTGATCAACCCCAATCACAACCACAGTCCTTCACACACTCTTCTGAAACTGCTTTTTTTCTGTCACAATTATCTTAACTACACACAGTTAAGAATAACATAACACCCGTAACTGGTATAGACCCGTAACTGATATAGACACATGTGATTACTCAACTCCCTTAAGCTCACACAATCTATAGCAATTAACCAAAGCTTAAAGCTTTACACAAGACATAAAAACAAATAAAAAATGCACTCAAACTTGTTCTTGCTTGCTCTCTCTCAATTTACCTAGAATGCGTTGAATACCTTCCTCCAAAGCTATGATGATAGCTTTATATAGTGTTTGATATCAATTGTAATCCTTGTCAAGATCCTGTAGAATGTCAATAAAACTTACAAGAAAAATTTGGATAACAACAAAACATTATAGGAAGTGATAATATACTTCTCCGAAGTAAATTAGAATACTTAAATAATATCATAATATAATAAGAGATAATTAATGTAAATATAAGAATTCCTATTTCAACTAGGGTACCAAATTCAAACTTATTTCTATTCAATTAGAATACCATATCAAAACTTATCCTATTCTAATTAAAATTCTCCTAATATAAAATATCTATATAAAATAAATGAGATTACGAAAATATCCATATTTAATATTTTTATCACATGATGATAAAATATTCATGTGTAATACACATGCCATGTGTGCTACCTCTAGAATCAATAATATCCATAATCCGAGGATTTTTTTTTTCACATCCTCTCATGCCATCCAACTAAAAATTTCCAGACGCAATTGAATATTGGGGGCTTATCTCCAGAGTAATAGGTGGAATATTAAAAAATTCTCCAGAGGTAGTAAATAAAGCTCTCATTATTTATTTGGATTAAAAACTCAAACGTAAGTATTAATAAACAATTAAAATTTGAAAAAAGTTAGAGAATAATCAATAATTTATTGTATTAAATTTGCAATTCTATACAGAATTCAAAGACTTGGTTTCGATTGCTTTCCACCCCCGCCAACAACACCTATAACTCTATGCCAAAAGGTGCTTTTGGCTGTGAATCAAACTAGCTATGATATGAAAACTGTACTTTTCAAATAATTATATAATATTGTTGATATCACCATCTATAGAATTACAGATAATTGGAAACACATGATAATGCATTTAAAACATAATTAGTTATTATTTCCTAAAACCACTTCTAAGTATTTATTGAACTTGGTTTTAAGGACTTTTTTTCAATTTCTTTAAAAAAAAAAAAAAACTAATGGTAGAGATTTGTAGGGTTTGACCCGTTCATGGGCTCATGGCCCCATGCCAAAAAAAATTCTTAAATTAAAAGGTAGAAAATAATGTTGCTTACAACTCTACCTGTCAAAATCTGTCGTCCCTTTGCGCCTCTCTAGTTGTCAGCTTCTGCGATGTGGCCCCTTTAATTCCTCTCTCATTACACATTATTAACTCTCTCTTGAACGAAACTAGCTACCTCCCACATATTATGATAATATCCCCTTTGAACTTTAACCCACATAGTTTTTTTTTTTTTTTGGGTTTCTACCAAACAGCCTCATATTAATTTGCTGCATTTTCATAATAACTTGATGAATAAAAAAATTTTAATCATTAAAATAAATGTTAACTAAAAATATTATAGAATAGAGACACCCTCTTGAATTAATGACCTTTTTTTCTCCTTAACACATCAACATGTTAGTTATAAGGGAGATAGAAGATGTTGGTTGTTGTTTGGACACCAACAAGTGAAAGTAATTGCTTTAAATTCCTGATGGGAAATGTCAATAATTTCCGAAGATTAGTTAAAGAGTTTGAGACCATTTCTGACTTTAAATGCATTAATATTGTTCGGTATTAGGTAGCATTATTTCTTTTTGATGGATCATAGTTTCGATGTGATTAATATTATTATTATTCATGAAATTAAATTTTAAATGTTGTTTTCTTTGTAAAATTATTAGATTAAACATAGTTAGGCGGGTAAGATGAATAAGATTTGATGAGACAGATCCAACATGATTGGCAAGGATTCAGATTAGATCAAATTTGACAATTGGGCTTGAGAAGACCACATGCCAAGTTATTTTGGAGATGGGTTGGAGGCCCATAATCTAGTATGTAATACTATTTACGAGTTATATTTTTACTGAAAGAATGCATATGCCCCTGAACTAAGCCCAAATTAAGAGTCAGAATGCATGTTTTCTAAACTAGCTTTTTTGCCCCCCCATGTTTGTCTGTTACTGTTAGCAAAAAAGCTAACAGAAGTAAATTGGAGAAGGGTAAAAATGTAATCTTATTCTATCAATTTTGACACATCATCAAGTAATTATCCACTTAGTTAAAAATTAAATTAAATTTAAATTGAAAACAAAAACATAATTTTTGTTTTTGTATAGTTGTGATTGTGCAATTTAATTTGTTATCAGTATTCAGTTTTTTTGAGATCAAAAGGGTAGCGATGGTGGTGGTGTGGCTTTGTGGTTTATTTGATTCCTTTTTTTTTTTAATGAAGTAAATGAAAGATTAGGAATTTTGAATATTTCTACAACTTAATTTCTTTTTGGTTTTATAAATTTTTAGAATTAATTGTTTTTGAGATCGAGAGAGAAACTGTATACACTTATTTTAAAGGGCATTTTCGTCTTTCAGGGGTTGCTAGTGACAGTCACATGTCAGAATCAGCTTTTCTGTTAGCTTTTGTTAGCATTTCTATTAAGAGACAAACACAAGGGGGCAAAAAGGCTATTTCAGAAAACATGCCTCCTGACTGACAAGTAGGCCTTAGTTCAAGGGCCAATTTTTATCCCTATTTTTAATGCTCCTACGTTAATTCTATTCAATAATTATAATGATAAATATTATAAGGATGAGTTATTTGCAATCAGAACTTACTCAACACACCCATTTACTCAATAACCCAACATAAAAATTTTTTGGTTTTTTTAATACTCTATACTCCCATTATGTTGCCAAATATGGCATTTTAATTTTATTATTCTTTTATCTCTAAAACTAAAAATTTAAGACTAAAAAAGTCTCCATGTTGTAGATTTAGAAAACTCATATGGTTCAGAGGTAGGAAAGCTTTATGTCTTTATCTTCGTAAACTCTATCTAAAACTTATATGCATTTATTCGTCTATATTTCTAACATTTTAAATCTGTCACCAAATGAAACTATCTTTGGTCATTGTTCAAAAGTAAATTTCAACGTAATTTTTCGATTCCTTAGGTTACGATTTGAACATGTACTAAACCATTTTTCTTTTCTTTGAATTTAAACTAAATCAATACTCTCTTATAAAAAAAAAAGAAATGTTAAGAGTTCATTGGTTTAGAAACTTTAGTGGCTTGCATGTTCGGGGATTTGTAATAAAAAGATTCTACTAATTAAATATGGGATAATATCATACACTACCGTAAGGTTTGCCATAATATCATCTAGAAACGTAATTTTGTATTTCTATCAACTTGGTTCTTAAGGTTTGTTTATTTGTATCATCTAGGTATAATTGATTAATTTTGTCTACTTTTTTCATAAACTAGTAAAAGCATTTTCATCAAAGCATTTTGTAGTATCTAGTAGAAGCTACTTTTGATTCGTTGCTTTGACAAAAATGCCTTTATCCGTTTGTGAAAAAGTGGACTAAATTAGTCAATTAAACCTAAGTTATACAAATATGCAAACCTCAATGACCCAAATGGTACAAAAGGTATGTTCATTTTATGATTTTATGTTTTTATTTTCAATTGGATTTAAGAATATGTAGTTGATTTTGAATTATTTTAAATTTTGAAAATGATATGTGGTTGATATTGAATGTAAAATGCATTGAAAAATGTGCGGCATAGAAAATAAGATTTAGATTAAAAAACGCTCACACCCTTCATTTCTGGGTGATATTTTGTCAAACCTTAGGAGTAGTGCATGATATTATCCCAATTTTATATATATATATATATATCATTAAACCCCTTTTTTAACCGAAAAAGAGAGAGTTTTTATTAAAAATTTATTGAAGATACAATGTAAAAGCCTCATTTTACCTCAAGGCCAAAGTCCTAACTATCCAAAACATTAAAAAAAAAAAAATGTGTGGAAGCAGTTGGCAAAGTATTTATCCATAAGGTAACAAAATAGATGGAGATCCTTTAAAAAGAATCAATAAAAGTGGCAGTGAGGAAGTCTCCAAATATCATGACGGAGTTCTTCGAAAATCTGTATGGGAGGTTTTTCCTACCAATGCAAACTAGAAAGAGATAATCTCAAGTTGGTCAACTTGTCCGCAATAACATTACCTTCAAGAAAAATTTGTGACAAAAGTAAACTTGTATGTGCTCCATTTGAAATTAATAGAGATACCAATGATCGATGAGAGGCCAAGGAGGTATAAAATTTTTATTAGAGAGAGCTGACAATTGAAGCCAATATGTGTTTACAATTTTTCTTGAAAGACAGCTTATTAGATACTATTACTATGTAAAGTTCTGCATACAATGAAGCTTCGGAGAGTCCAGGGAATTGCAACCCTGCTAAGCCCGTTTAACATTTTCCAAGATTTGTTAATAAAGCCCATTAACATTTGCTTAAGTTTGTGTGCTTTTGAAATAAAATATATATTAAGAATTTGGTTATTCTCATGTCAGCCTCAAGACTATGTTATTAATTTTACATATTAAAAAAAAAAATCCTAAAGAGAAAGAATTAACAGTTGGGCGAACCACTCCAAGAATAGCCGAATGCCAACATGTCTCAAATGTTGTGGTTTGTAATCTTAAAAAATGTCTTTTATTTTCTTTTTAAATTTTTTATATATGAAACGCTTTTAAAAGAATAATATCTACTTTATTAGACGATAATATCAATGAGTACTGAAAATTATCAGATACATGTATTAAACAAAATATTATAAAGGATGAGACTATTTACACCCATAAATTTTAAGGTAATACTATATCTATAACTCATATATAATCATTTTTTATATAACATGAGTTGATAAACTATCAGTGAATGGATAAAAAAATAAAAATAAATAAAAGAAGTTAAACTGAATGATATTATAATTACTAATCTAATAATATCTTACCAACTCAGATTATATAAAACCTAGATTGTAAATGAGTTGCGAGTTCAATATTATTTTAAATTTTATCCCAACACTCATATATTCTCAACCATTTTTATCTCCAAAACAGGCCATAAAATTATTATAAAACCGTCCAATTTCATCTAACTTTATTTTACATTACTTTCAAGTTTTCTGTGATCTACATTTATGTAAGTGTACAGTGGCACGAGTTTCCCATAATAACTGGAATTAAATTAATTAACAAAATTGACCGAGTTTTTCCCTAAAAATTGCTTTAATCTTGAGGCTTGGCTCGCAATGGAACTGAAAATTTTTCTTTTATTTACATCTTGTTCTTTAGGAAGCATAAAACGGTCAAAGTTTTTCAACTCGTAATTGACCAACTCGAGAATATGAAAAGCTTATTCCCATAAGCAGAAGCATTTGTCTTTGGCTTTCTCATTGCAAATAGTAAACATTCGATTGTTTTATTAAAGAGATATTCAAGTGCCATCTTACTCCTCTTCTCGAGGATTTGAGTTGTAAGCCTGTAATTTTATGCTGCGTTTGGCTGCCCGGATAATCAATGGAACGGGTCTGGGTTTTAAAATACTTGTCCAGGCCCTTTGTTTGCAAGATTTTTAGGGACTATTTAATAAAGGGGATAGAAATGTTAGGAATAAGAATCAAATTATTGAAAAAGTACTTATGAGAAATTTGATGTCTGAAAAATCAATATTACTATGTCTGATTGCCTATAGGAATCTTATCATTGATTACTGTAGGAAGCAAATTACTATGTTTGATTATACACGGAAAATGTACTAATTTTATTTAATACGTGGATAAACTTTATAATTAAAATTTTTTAATATATGAAAAATACTTATTTTATTTTTGATATTATAGTATGAAATAAAAAAATTAACATAAAATTCTGAAGATTTTTCTAGTGTGTTAATTTGAAGATTTTAAATATGTAATATATATTATTGTAAATTCTATATTATAAAAATATGAAAATAATTTTTGTTTCCTCATTTCTTATTTTTCTTGCCTAAGAATTTTAAATATATTATATATATATTATTGTAATATATTTTTCTTGTCAACCAGCGCCACCTCTCATCGTCGCCACCTTGTCACTGCCAGCACCTACCAACCTCGCATCATCGCTGACCAACAGCACGTTTCAATTCTTCCTTGCCTTGTCATTGCTAGGGGTGGGCATAATTCCCCGACCCGACCCGACCTTATCGCGTTTATCCGACCCGATTCGGGTATGATCGGGTAAAAGAGGAAAAATAACCGATGACGGGTATAATATTGAAATACCTGACGATATCCGACCCGATATCGGATGTCATATAATAAACCCGAGTTATACCCGACCCGAATATTTTTTATTAAAAAAATTAAATTTTCTACGTGGCATAATTTAATTGGATATGTGAAAATTATTATTGTAGACCTTACCGCATAGAATCACTGTATATATATATAACTTTATACTTTTCATTGTTTCTTAGCCCTAGCAAGCCGACTTCAACCATTCAATTTTCTCTCTGAACTTCAGTTTTCTCTCAGCCCAGCTGACTTCAACCATTCAACATCCCCTCTTCAACGACTCTCACGGCCTGACTTCAACACGTCGGTGACTCGATCAACGTCCTGAACCTCAACGACGCCTGACTTCAACGACTCGTTCACAGCGGCCAACACATGGTGGCTCGCCAGTTGCAATGAGGCCCACGACTCCAAGTCTCTGACTTCAACGTCCCCTCTTCAACGACTCTCACTGCCTCATTTCAAGGCGCTGGCGACCACAGTGGACCTCAGAGGCCGACAGACAGTGGCTTGCCAGTCACCACAACTCCACGTCTCCGACCATCTGCACCCCTTCGTCTGTTTCACGTGTGAATGGGAGCTGGGTTTCTCTCTTTGACCAGGTAATAAAGTTTCATGTCTTTGTGAAATGTGAAGCCAAAAATTGATTACAGTAACTGGATTCTAAGGAAAAACATGTGCGGATATATAGCCTTTTACTGCATTGAATATATGGTGATGAATTTCTGCTTCAATTAATTGAACTTTGCTTCTGCTTTACGAGATTGTTAGCTAGTTTTCAAGCTGCTGCATAGCTTTTTCTTCTGTTGAGGTACCTCTTTCAAGTTGAATCACATTGGTGATGCGATGTCTATTGTCTAGCACTAACGCTTAATTTTTTTTTATGTTTCTGGTTTTGGCATCTGCTCATTTGGCAATTGGAGATTCTATATTTCTACTCTGCCGTAGTTTGCTACTATTAATTTCTGCTTTTTTGTTTTGTTAAAGTATATTGCTTTTGAACTCTGATTTGTTTTATTTGTTTATTTATTTAGTGAAGGATGGATCCTTTATTGGTTAGGGACTTCTATTTTTGTGGAGCTGGAACTTGGAGTTGGGGCTTCAAATGTGAGAGTTTGTGGAATTTTGAGTTTGCGGACAATTGAAATTCTAATATTTTGTTTTGATTGATTGTTATGGAGTTTGCTTCATCTCTTGGAGTTTGTCTTTGTAATTGTTGTTTTTGTTTGTGGAATTGTTGTGGAGTTTACTCATGAAATTTTATTCATGAGTTTGCGGAATTTTTTTCTCCATATCTAGTACTGTATTCATATTGTCTTTTTAGCATGTTGCTTTGATTTAATTTGTTGTCTTATTGAAACTAGAAAGATTGTTTGTGACAACTGGCTTGTGAGATTACTAGAAAGGAATGTTTGTTTGTTTGTTTGTATTATTTTTAGTGTGGTTTAGGTAATCATGCTGGGAGATCTCTATCTTTGTATTATTAATAATGTGTTGATTGATTTGGGTCTAGATTTTACAGTTTTGTTCATGAGATTAGCATGTAGCATTGTGTTATTTCTCATTTAGTGTTGTTTTTGAATATTGCATGTTTCGATTTGGAGTTGAGATTTTGGTTCCAATGATCTGTTTGGAGTTGAGATTTTGACTTTGAACTCTGCATTGCATTCACATACTGTTTGTTACATGTATATTTAGTTATCACAAGTAATTGAATTGAAAGTCATTTTGCTGCATTTCTATTATATTTCGTTTATTAAAGGCTAAATGGGCTTCAGCCCACAAAAATAACCCAGCAAATATTAATTACTAGGAGTATTAACTAAGAATTTTAATTAAAAATGACAAAAGCCCAGCCCAAAATAACATCAAAATAAAAGTTCAGTCCAACCCGACATACCCGATAAACCCGACCTGACCCGACAACTTCGGTTCCTTTCGGGTAGTTCAAAAAAATTACCCGATTTCGGTTCTAAATTATCAAACCCGATGAATACTCGGGTATGGTCGGTTATCTTCAAACCCGACCCGAACCGACATATGCCCACCCCTAGTCATTGCCATCACCAACCATAGCCATCCTTGAAGACCCTGCCAACACCACGGCCACCACCACCAAATCCAGTGATCTTCCATCCAAGAATCACAACAAACCCAATAATCACAAAGATTTTTTTTTTGAATTTATATATATTTACTTTTTATTTGATTTTTAATGAGTTTTGAGTTTGAAATTTTGGTTTGTTGATGTTAAAATGGGATCTTAGGAGAGAAGGGCAAAAGGGTTTGTTGATGGTCATGTAATGATTTTGTAGAAGGGATTTGTTTTTGGGTGTTGGTTTGTCACAATGAAAGTGCAGTAGAGATAAGATTAGGATTCCAGGTAATCTGAAACTTAAAGGATGAAAGGGTTTTAAGAGTACCCCCTTTTGGCAGTCATTTGAATCCCATGGGAATCCAAATTCTTGACTTAAAAGACAAATTAGACATACCAAATAAGAAGTGGGTTTCACTTTCCCATTCCCCATATTCCAACCCTCATACCAAACAGCCCTTTAGGGATAAAGGACAAGACTTTCATTTACTCCTGCTATTTTAAGACTCTAGAGACGACCAAACCCCAACCCTAACAACACGTCCACACATAGGGATGGCAAAATCTGAGTGAGGGTGCTGGTTTTGCATTTCAACCCCCAGACCAGATGATGTAAGGTCGTCCCCAGTCACCGGATTTCTCCGATTTTTCTTTGTGTAGTACGGGTGTAATTTTCACAAGGTTTATATATTCCCTCCCTGCCCCCACATTTCACCTGGATTTAATTCCCGCAAATTCCCCGATTTTGTGATTCTACATGCTAGATTTTGTAACTTCACTCAATTTCAATTCATATTAAAGCAAAAAATGCTTGCTACCAACTGCCAAGCCTCCCATTAGGCCTATTACAATACAAATAGACAAATATAGGCCCATAATAATACAAATATATAAATTAAGTCCATTACAAATATTCAAATCAAAAGCCCATTACTACAATACAATACAAATATTAGTATACATATTACATACAAATATCCAAATTCCAAAATCTAAAATCCAAATTCCCATTACAAAATCATAAAATCCAAATGATTTAATGAAAGTCTTAGTTTCCTAGAAGCGTAATAATATAATATTATATATGTAATTATATATATTTTTTAATTTTAAAATTATCCGGTGCGATTGCGGTACGGGGATGGTAAATACCGCACTCGGATTTTAAAACCAACTTCATCCCCACCCCCGCATTGTGTTCCGCAAATACGGGTAAAATTTTGCCCGAAAAATATGGATAAAAACCGGGTACCCGCATCTTTCCCTTTTTTTGCCATCCCTACCCGCACCAATGGTCTGTAAGCTCAAGCTTGGGACACAAGCCTTTTTTTTTAAATAATTATTTTAATAATATAAATAATTTTTAATTTGAATAAATAATTAAAATAATATTAAATAAATAATAAAATGAATAATTATATTATCATATTATTAATAATCATCTCAAAATAATTATATTTAAAATATAATATTAATTTTATGCCTAAAATATAATAAATAATAATATAATAATAAAAAAGTGAAATATTATTAAATATGTTTTAATGTATAATAAATAATTCTATTATGATAATATAAACAATTATAATTGTATAATTAATAATTTAATGAAACTATAACACTATAAATATAATAAAATAAATATAAATGTATTGTATTATTAAATATAATGTGATATAATTTGTAAATGATTAAATTAATTTTTATTTAATTAAACTTGAAAAAATTGAATAAGTTTATATTTAAAACATAATTTATTCAAAATTATCATATAATAATATAGTCTAGTCCTATATTGAATATAAAACAATATTATATATAGTCCAATCCTAAAGTCTTAGTCCTAGTCCTAGTCCTAGTCCTAATCATAGTCCAATCTAGTTCTAACTTCCAAACATAGCCTTATGGCCGTTTGGTATGGAATGTTAGAGGCTTGGGAATGGGAAAATGATTCCCAACTTGTGTTTGGTTACCATTTTAAATAATTTAAACTCTGGAATCTATGTTTCCCATGGGATTCAGATTACCGTCCAACAGGGTAATATCAATCCCTTCCAGGACTTGAGTTTGAGATGCCCTGGAATCACAAACCCGAAGAGAAACAAAAAAATCTCCATCAACAATGAGAAGGAAAAGAGAAAACATGACAGAGCAGCAGAAACGAGAAGTCGATTGAGCAAATACCCAACGTTGCCCACCTTTCTCTAACCTTCTTCTTCCTTCCATCGTGGTAGTCGCACCAGCACGGCACCTGAGCATACGTCACACGCGACTGTGATGACTGTAGAAACGCATTCCCAATTTATTAAAATAAAAAGCCACGTTTCCTTCTCGTTCATTTCACTGTCTTAAACTGAAGTACGTTTATTTGTTGGTTTTTTCGTAGCTTTACTGATTTATTTGGTTGTTTTCTGTTTTGTTGGATTTGATTTAGTTTTTAGGGAATCTTAATTAGGGATTTGAGTTTCCGTCAGATTTGTTAACTTATTATGTGTTTCTAAGGATAAATCTAGTGTTATTATGTGATTTTTGTGGTTTGATGTGTATGAAAACTGTGAAAATAGACGGGTTTCGTCGCGAGGTAGACGATGGCGAGTGTCGGATTTAACTCAACTCCACTCGACACTTGGCACTTACATGTCGAGTCGTCTTAGATTCACAACCGACACTCGATATCAGTCTATTTTCGAAGACATCGAGTGTCGGACACTCGAATAATCTAAAATCTGACAAAGTCGTATAGTTGGTTGGAGGTATCCGACAGGAGTTGCATCTAGTTTTGTCGAGTTACGTCGAGTTTTGTCGAGCATTTTGACGGGTTGCTTGTTTTAGCTTTGTTTTTTTGCCTTTTGCATCATATTTAACTATATTTCTTGCATTCATATTTTTCAACATTATCATTCATATAGCTACATGATAAATTCAATCATTGTTCATGCGTATATATTTCAAACTTTATGCAGGTATAGCTCGTCTTCCATTGATTGCAAAGAAAAAAATTATAGCTATCTTAGTTCAATATATGGAAATGTTGAATGAGATGACCCTTCTTTTCATTCTCTTGTTGTATATTATTATTTCTAGAAGACGATCAAGTACAAATGAATTCTCCTTTAGCTCTTTTCATAGGCATAAAATACATCAACTCAATATTTTTAGAATGATTCATTCTAGTGACCTAGCCTGTGTTGAAAGTACTCGCATGGATAGGAGAACATTTGCTATTTTGTGTCACCATCTTAGAACTATTAGGGGCTTGTAGGGGACAAAAAATATGGACATTGAAGAAATGGTTTCTCTATTCTTACATATTATTTCTCATGACATTAAGAATAGAGTAATGAGGCGTCAATATGCACGCTCGGGAGAAACAGTCAGTAGACAATTTAATAACGTATTGAATGCTTTGTTACATGTCCATGAGTTATTACTAAAGACTCCAGAGCTAGTTCTAGATAATTCAACTGATGAGAGGTGGAAATAGTTTAGGAATTGCTTAGAAGCACTAGATGGTACATACATTAAAGTGAATGTGCCTACATTAGATAGGCCTAGGTATCATACTAGGAAGAATGAAATTGGTACCACCGTGTTAGGAGTCGTCTCACAAGATATGCAATTTATTTATGTCTTGCCTGGATGGGAAGGATCAGCTGCTGACTCTAAAGTCTTACGGGATGCTTTATCTAGGACAGACGGGTTAAAAGTTCCACAAGGTAAGTTAATTTTTTTTCTTGTTTTAATAAATGCTATTTTCTGCAACATAACTACTATTTTTTTCTAAACTTTGTCATTTGATGTGCAGGATACTACTACCTTTGTGATATTGGGTATCCCAATGGTGAAGGCTTCTTGGCACCATATAGAGGACAACGATATCATTTAAATGGTTGGAATGATGAACTCAAGTGTGTTGTTGCTGAACAGAGCGTGTTTGATGATTAGGTTAAGGTAAGGATTTTTGTTGTTTGTTTACTTAGTTGAATGTCATTATAGTATAACAAATTTAAAGCATTTCCTTCCACTTGTTCTGTCTAATGTTTGTTGTATGTCTTCTAACATTTACACAGAGTCATCCAAATGCAAAAGGCTTACGGAACAAATCATTTTCGCATTTTGATGATTTGGGAACCGTGTTTGGGAAGGACCGTACCAATGGACAAGGTGCAATGGGGTTTTCTGAAACAGTTGAAGAGATTAATAGAGAGGTAGAGAGTGATCAAAATGTTGAGTTTGATCCATTCAACCTAGTAGATGACCTTATTGGTACTACAAGCATGAGTCACACAAGCACACCAGTTGGTTCAACACAAACAGATAGAAAAAGTAGGAAAAGATCAAGAAATGTGGATCCTTTGGTTGATATGTTGAATGCCACAGTGAAAAAATTTGGTGAAATACATGCTGCTGCTAGTAACAACATTAGAAGAATTGCTGATTGCTTTCAGGTTGAAACTGATGGAGAAACTAGGAGGATGAAAATCTTTGATGAACTTAAAAAAGTTGAAGGGGTAACAGATTCACAACGAGTTAAAGTTGGACAACTTCTTGTCCAAAATCAAGCTAACATAGATTTTTTCTTCACATTGGATGACGAATTCATACTTGAATTTCTTCTTGGATATTGGAATGAGATGGAATGGAACTTTTTTGTTTTTTTGGCAAACTTTGTTGCTAATGGCAATTGGGTGAACTTTGTAGTCATGATTTTAGGAACTTTTGATGGTATTCCGAAGTACTCATCAACTTTTGGCCACATTATGTAGACAAATGTTACTAACTTTGATGTTCTTCATTGTGACAAATAGTATTACAATGAAACTTAAATCAGCTTGCTTTGGGAATAGCACAGTCTTGCCTTGTTTTGTAACTTTATTTACACCATTATATGAAATTCGTAATATTGGTCTAGCTTCAGTCATCAAATTTTTCTTCAATTCCCATGTTTTATTAGATATTTATGACAGCAAGTTTGTTTTCTTCTTGCATGTTTGCTTATTTTTTTGAGAAAATTGAAAAAATGGACACAATTAGGGGCCTTTAGTTAAATATGATGCAACAAGGCAAAAAAAAAAAGCTAAAACAAGCAACCTGACAAAACACTCGACAAAACTCGACAAAACTTGATAGAGCTCGACACAAGCTTTCATCCGACATGTCGAGTGTCAGATACATGGTTCGAGACATCTATATGTCGGTTTCCACATATCCAACACTCGATATGTTGGATGAAAGCTTGTGTCGAGTGTTGGATGATGCATCTGACACTCGATGTCTTCGAAAATGAATTGATATCGAATGTCGGTTGTGAATCCGACACGATTCAACATGTAAGTGTCAAGTGTCGAGTGGAGTCGAAATAAATTCGACACTCGCCATCGTCTACCTCGCGATGAAACCCGTCGGTTTTCCCAGTTTTTATACACATCAAACCACAAAAATCACATAATAACACTAGATTTATCCCTAGAAACACAGAATAAGTTCACAAATTCGACGGAAAATACCTAATTAAGATTCCGTAAAAACTAAATCAAATCTAACGAAACAGAAAACAACATTCTGTATATGTGCAAGAATGATTTCTTTGTAATAAAAGTGTGATTTAAAAGAAAAAAACATTTATGCATCTGACCTTTCCAATATAGCATTCAGCAAAATTATTAATAAATTTTCTGTATACAACCAAACACAATAATCTGATTCCTACAGTAATCTAGACCGAGATTCCTGTAGCAAACCAAACAAAGTAATCATACTTTTCCAGATATCAAATTCTCATGTTTTACTTTCCCAGCAATGTGAATCCCATCCTCAAGATTCCTATCCCTTGTATCAAACGGCCTTTTAAGTGTTTTGAAACTCCCCTAAAATGACTTGAAAATTTTTGTTCAGCAGCCTTCGCTTCATGATTTCAAAAGAGTTTGATTTTTAACAAACAAAATTTTTAGTTGCAGAGAAAATTATGGGAGGATAATAATTTAGTTAGGGCTAATTTTGGAATATTAGATGTTTTTAAAAAAAAACTTTAAAATTTTATATCTGTTTGTGTGAGAAAATGGGCATTCAAATCACTATTATAGATCCAAATAGTCCCCCTTATTGTAAAATAAACGTTAATAAAAATAATATTATACAAACTATTAAAGTTTTACTTTTTTAATGTGGTTATCTCAACTATTTTAATATATTTAATTTCTTTTAAGTTTTACTCATATCACCTCATAATATATTGTATATAAAGCTTATTATATTGTATTATTCAATTGTTTTAAAAAATAGTGAATATTTACCAGTGCACGGGCATCAGATATGGTAGCACCCAACTTTCTATTTTTTAATAATATGAAAGATTATTTTTCCTGTGACAAAATCTTCTAAGCAAATGTTGGTATCATCCTCTATGATCACAACTTCTTGTAACGTAGATATTATTCTTTAAAATCAAATAAACATATGTTATGTTCTGCTTCCAAGGCAAGTATTTTGGTTTGATATTTTATTTAAGTAATAATGACATAAACCAAGACCATATATAGGGAATGTGACATACTACTTCCAAGAAAACCAAAAAGAAATTATAAGGCAATTCGGTTTTAGAGAGCTTAAGACAACCGAAGGCAAGGACAATGAGTATAAAATAAAAAAATCTAAAGCAATAACTTGGCCTTTTCTACAGGAAACAAACAAGGACTAGGATCTTTGAATCTGAGTCAGTCAACATAGATGGATTTTATCTGAACCCAGTTGTGTTCGTATCAAATAAAACGTCAAAAAATTGATTTGATCGAATATTAATTGTTTCATTCAATTAAGTTGGCATAATTCAAAAGGCTAATAGCGGTAACTTGTGTTCAAAAAAGTTTCGCATTCCAATACATAGATTTATTCAAACCAAATTCAGATTTAATAGATGAAGCCAATCATCTTCACTCCCGCTTTTTTGTTAGAATTGTTAGCATTTTGTATTTACCCTACTTGTTCCTTGTATTTTAAAGAATGAATGATATCGTCTTGTACTTTGTTTTGTTTTATAAATTTAATTATCAAAATGGTGGGCATTTGAAGAAGTTAAAGATTGGTTGGCTAAACATTGTAAATTTAATTATCAAAATGGTGGGCATTTGAACAAGTTAAAGAGTGGTTGGGTAAACAAGTATTGGTATCATCCTTTGTTGTTAGTTAAATTTGTTTTGTAATGGAATTGGTAAGCAGCAAATACCCGATTATGCAAATCTGGAACTCAAGATTACGTTAAAAGGTCACAGAAAACCAAAAAGGCAAAAATTTTTGACAATCTCTATTACGCCAATTAAAGCTATGTAACATCATCGTATTGGATGCTGCATTCATATGAAAAGCTAAAGGTAATGCAATATGCATAAGCATAACACAAAGAGGTAAAATCGCTTCTTTACTTGAAACTAATTACACGAAAAATGAGAGGCTTTTACTGTCATATCTTGGATAACTTTTGGCAAGTCCAAAACCAAACCAGGAGAATTTTACACGATATTAATGGTTCCAGCCTTCCAGGCCCAGAATTTTATATAAAAACAAAGGAAATTAAGAAAACTTTTCTTGTTTTCAATTGCAAAAAAGAGAAGCTATACATGGATATACCCATCATCCCATCTGATATTATGATATCTGGAGCTGCTGATCCCTCTACTACCTCATACATCGTTAAAGCACGCTACAAGTGATAAGTGGTAACCCCATTAAAACAAAGGAACTGCAAAACACATGAAGAATATATAGATTCTTCATTTTTTTTTATGGACTAGCTAAATATACTGCTAAACCCTGAGCAAGTAAACACTAAGTTCAGGGCCTCCACTACAATCAGGATTCATCATGTAAAAGGCTTCTGAATCTTTAGAACCAACAACCCTCTCAAACCTGGCTCTCATATACATGAGCTCGCCTACGGACCCAGTTCCATTCCCATCTTCATTTCCCGGTAACACACCAGCACCCATCGAGATAGGCTCCACAGCCTTTAAAATCTTCCACTCTTCAGGCCCACATTCACGCCTCATTGCAAAGCCGCATTTCTTGCCATTGCAATAAGTCCTCCAAAGAGGCTCCTCTAGCAATTTCACTCCTTTCTTCTCAGTTTTCCTTTCGCACTCCAGGGCAATCCGGACAAGCCCTGAAGCCATTTCTCGTACCAAAACGCTCGTTGGTGTTGCAAGCTCTATCAGGAAGGGTGGATTCAGCTTAGGATCCTCCTGGAATGCAAAATGGACATGGCCACGTCGGTAGCCGAAAAGGGTACCTATCACTCGACTACCTAGACCTGAGTGATACGACGATCGGCTCTTACCGAAAATAGTGAGAGCTGATCGAAGCTTGGAGACTGCAACAACTGGTAACTTCTTTCTTCGTGGTGGAACTGAAGCAATCGGAGTGGGAAGTGAAGTTGTTAAAAACTCCTCTTCTTTGTCCTCCTCGAATAGTTTCTGTGAGGAGGAGTGGGTTAAGATTTCTTCCATGTCATCTTCATCTTCAACTTTCTTTCTCCAGTTGAAGTATCTCCTGGAGAAAGAGAAGGAAGAGTCATGGGGGGACTTGGCCATGATTGTCCTCATCTGGGAAAGCAAAGCGTAAAATAACCTTTGGAGAGATTGGTGAGACTAAGGAGAGAAAGAGTGGAAAAAGATAAAAGATAGAGAGATTTTAGTTACGTTTTCTTCTACGAAGTAGCAATGAATTTATTCTTGCTTGTGTTTCTTTTGTCAGCTCTGTGGGACTAAAGGGACTACCACGAGAGTCCTGACAAAAGGAAGGTGAACAGCCCCACCTAACAGCAACAGGAAACAAAGAATTAGAGAGCTTAAAGACAAGAAATTAAGAAGAGGCAGTAAAATGGACAAGAGGAGGAATTTGAAATGGGCATAGACAGTAGTGGAATCTGAGGAGACAATGGCTATGAATTGTTTCTTTATCATCTGTGGGGGCTCTTGAAGCTGAAAATAAAGGAGTGTGTGGGGGAGAGGGGGGAGAAGAGCTTGACTGACTAGTCTGACTACGACTGGCATAGCATTGGAAACACTTTAAGAGCAGGTAAAGGCACAACAACCGGAACCACCCAAGCCCACCACAAAGACCGTCTTTAAGTCGCTTCATGCTCCCAAGGCACATATACCCGTGACCCAACATTTAGCCACCATTGTGCTTTGTATCCAGTAAATTATTATCTCTTTGGGTGGAGAGAATGTCAGGTTCTTTAGCTATTTACCGCTAAATTATATACAATTTACCTGCCCACGGCAATGATTCATCATTTATTGCTGTAAATCCAGAAGGTTCTGACTTCAGAGCTCCTTCAGCCAATATAAGGATTAAAGAAAAGTAGGCTATCTACTATTTCTTGGCTTCTTTACCCTGTTTTACTCATTAGGTTTACAAAATATGACTTTTATTTAATGCTCTGATCTTTTAAATATTAAAATTTTCTGTCCTTTTATCCCTTAGCTTCTCCTGCTAGCCTATGCAAATTATGAAGGGAAATTTTCTCAAGAGGCTAATAAAGGGTTTAATTGCACAATCTGACAAAAGTCCACCAAGTAACTTCTATGTCTTTGACAATCATGATGGTACAGTTGGTAGCAAGAGCAACAATGTCAAAGGTGAACTAATCATCACAGCTGAAATCATCGAGCCAATAAAACTCCTCACTTTCCTCCACAAGAATGTGAAAGGCACGGAAGCTTCCATGCTAATCTCGTTTTATGTATGTTAAATAATTACTTAATGTAAAAGATCCCGAGGTTGAAGAGGCCCATGGTGGATTTTGGTCCGCGCTGATTGCACATGCTCTACCTGTTGTTGCCAACTTTACTCCTCAGGGTCAAACCTTGTTGAAATATGAGGGTGGCACTAGCATGATAGGTTCCATCAATCCACATGAAACTCCTTGTTGGAAACCTATCAAGTTCTAGGATTTGGATGTTCTTTTAATTATTTCTTCCTTTATTGATTTAGGAAGCCTAGCCGACCATGGCTGCAGATCAACAACCATGATCAATAACCAACGACTTTAACTACAAGATATTTGATTTAGACTTAGTTAGAGCACTAACTCCAAAATTTTATGCGGTTAATTAGAGAGTTGCAAACCATTGACAGGGAATATATTAATATAGTCGGGTTAAGTTGCTTGTTAAGTCAGAAATCTACACCAGCCCACAAAACAATGGGAATATATTAAAAAAAAGGACGGAATGTGCGTGGGCTTTTAATTATTGTGTTCCATCAACTATTAAACTAAGTTTAATGGTAGACAAGTGTAAGTCCATGTACAATTTCTTCACTTAAAAAATTATTTTCAACATAAATGTTAAAATGTATACAGAAATTGGGCAAAGTGGGGAAGAAAAAATAGAGGGAGCCATGAGCCATCAGCAAAGCAACAAAAACTCATACCTTATATGGCAGCATGAAAATGGAAACCAAAGAAAAATGATAAGAGTATGAGTTCAAACAATCTGAGCGTGTAGCTATGAGTGCCTTGTGAGAATGAAAGACCAAACATAGACATTGAGTGGCCGAGCCAGAAACTGGTAATTTACTACGTTCCGCACTTCCTAGGCAACCTAAAATCATAGGAATTCTCCATCTTTAATTGAGGTGCTTGCATAAGCATCAGTTATGAACCGCGGCAGCCGGCCACTTGGTATAGCCTTATAGCTTCGTTGACGACAGCCCAAACCGACTTGTCCACCGAAATTCAAAAATGAAAAATAAAAAGGCTGATTATCTCATTAAAAGTAAGATATTTCATTTATTATTGATAAATATCAATATACAATTGCTAAATAAACTGAAATTCTAGATATCGCTACATTGCTATATTGTTTTAATCGTTGGCCAACTCTTGTTATAAAAATGCCCAATGCTTCTTCGCTTCTAACACATATTTAGCTTTGTTTTCAGCCATTGTAATAATAATCGATTAATTGTATATTAATATGTGAATTGCGTAATTTTTATTTACTTAAAATTTTTAAATATTATTTATAATTTATCACTCTATTTCAAATATCAAGATAGAATAGAATCATACGTGAAATTTATCAAGATGGTAAATGTTATGATTCATGCATAACAATATGGCACAACAGATACCTCAAGGGCCAGCTTAGTCAGCTGAGGGGTTTGGTTTGGGACAAAATTTATTAGAAGCTATCCTTTTATATTTATTTTTTCTAGTATTGATGCATTAATTTCGTGAAATTTGACACTCATTGTAAATTTTTATTAAGACGTGATTGATGTTGAAAATCGGAGAATAATTTGTAAAAGTAATTGAGTTGAAATTTGACTCTCGTTGTAAATATATCGTAAGACATGATTGATGTTGAAACTTGGAGAACAATTTGTAAAGTAATTCAGTGGGGTCTTAGCTTGAAGCATGCTTTAAAAATTAGTTAAATTATAATATTTGTTTTTTTAGTTGTCTAACTGACAAGTTAAACGAGTGATAACACTCGTAAAGGTGATCGGTGATTTAGTTATTAGTCATCGTGACATTGCGAGATGGATAAATCCCTCTGAGTTGTTATGGGTTGACGGGCAAACACTGGTTAGCACTCTCCAACCCATCAGAAAACGTACTTAAGTATTTTTACTCATCTTGCCTAGAAACTTGCACCCAAAAATTGATTATTTCTTCTAAAGTTTTTTAAACTTGAACCTCAGTAGTAGATGGGAGGTTAAGATTTGAATTTCACTGTTTTCTAAATTAGCCTTATATATGACTAAGAAAAAAAAAAACGCAATCCCACTAACTGCAAAGTAGACATCTAAAACGTACTGCATCGTTTTGATATGGGCAAAAAATTTGAGGCTAATAATACTATTCAGTTCATACTTAATCCAATATAAACAATATTTCGTACCGTATTATGTCTAACACAAAAAATTTTTTGGAAGTCCAACATAGTCTATATGGCATGGCCCAAAAAAACTGTGTCATGCCTAAGACCGTATCCTTTCATGTTTGATTCAAATGGGTCAAAGTTGCGTACAAAACTTTTTTATCTTTGAATTTTTAAATTTTTATTAAAAAGAAATATGTGTATCTCAAAGAGACTAATTAACTTCTTATATAGGAAATTTAAATATTTGTTTTTAAAAAAAAATGCTTATCTTTAAAATCAACTTGAATTTTTTAATTTTTTTAATAACCTAAATTATTTTTAAAAATTTACAAATAACATATCTTAAACTATTTTTATTAATTATTACTATCTTTGAGTAAAAAATTATTCCACTTGCTTCATTAAAAGTAAAAATCTTAAAATTTTATTTAAATAAATATAGATATAATAGTCATAATTCTATCAATATAATTAAAACTCATTTGATAACATTTATTTTGATTAAAAATGATTTCATTTTATAAAATAGATTAGCAAGAGATTACGTAAAAATTTGCGGAAATAAGTGAATGGGTGTTTGAGACCATATATACTAAAAATCTAATGATTTATTTCTTTTTTGTTCATATGAGCTTATTTTATTAAATAAAAAGTGTTGTTATTTAAGTCATGCCCAATAGAGAATGTTGTTATTTATGTTGCACCCAATTTATTAGTAAGCCCCATGCCATGGATAAAATTGTAGTAGTAAAAAAATTATTGTTTTATTTCTTCTTCTTCTAATCTTCCTTAGGTTTATGTGATTTACAATTCTCTTTTCGCTCATCATCAAATGGCAATGAGAGCAAGAACACTCATTGGATAAAAAATACTCATAAATTTAGTTGTATTCAACAACATAAATTAAATTGATAATTTTACATATCAAATTAAATTTATTAAATGGGTTTTTCATAGCTCTTCTTCCATGGATCAAAATTGTTACAACATGATGAAGCAACTGCTATGAAGCTCCATGGCACCCGTAACTTTGACTCCCACATGCATTTAGATTTCATAGTATTACACCTGTAATCCTTGAATTATTGTCATTACAAGCAAAGATATAAGAATTGTTCCCATCCACCAATTCTTATGCATCTTTGCATCTCTAATCTTAGCATAAATATAAAGAAAGATGAAAACTCAAACATCATGGTGTTAGAATTTGTCTCTCAAATCTACTAAAATTCGGTGTCAAATCAAAAGGCCTTGCGTCGCAGCGCAAGTGTTGGTGCGCCATAGCCATACGTGGTAGAGAGCACTGCGCCATAGGGTATGGGATGCTAAGCCATGACATATCGATGAAGGCTCTTGTGGCAGAAAGACTTGCGCTGTAGCGCATGGGATGCTGAGCCGTGACATATGTTTGTGAATTGACGTACATAAATAGTATCCCAAACTGTTTTGAATTAGACCTTTTTAGGTTTTTTTGGGGCATTCTCTTGAAGGGTTTCTTGGGGAACGAAATATACCTAGAGAGAGTGTTGATCTCAAATTATTGAGAGTTTCAAAGCCTTGTAATCCGTTTTCTTTTCAGTGAAAATTATTCTGCAGTCTTCCTAGTGGATTTAGGTTCGTATAGAGCAGAACTACTTAAATCTTGGTGTTCTTTGTTTGTGATTGCTTGCTTGATTGTTTGTCATCTAATTGATTTCTTTATTGTGTTACTTTGTTTATTGCTTGATTGTTGGGTGAAATTGGTTGGTTGAAGATCCTTAATTGACAACAATCTGGTATCAGAACCTTTGGTTGGCTTGTTTCCACATACAATATGTTCATGAAAATTCCTGATTAAGAAGCAATGGTTGGAAAAATGTTTGAAATAGAGAAGTTTAATGAAAAGGGTGAATTTATTCTTTGGAGAAAGAAGATGAGAGCTACCCTAGTGCAGCAGAAGTGCGCTAAAACTCGTTGTGGTAAAGCTACTCTTAATGTTGAACTTTCTGAGGAGGAGAAAGATGAGGTCATGGAGACGGCCTATAGCACTCGTATACTCTACCTATCAGATAACGTGTTGTGTCAAATCGATGAAGAGGATATTGCAGCAAAGGTTTGGACTAAACTTGATTTTTTTATATGACTAAATCTTTATCTAATAAGATTTATCTTAAAGAGTTACTGTTTGATTTCAAGATGGATTCGTCTAAGGCACTAGAAGATAATCTTAATGATTTTAAAAAGATTATAGTTAATCTTGCTAATGTTGATAAGAAAATTAGTGGTGAAAATCAAGTTGTTGTTCTCCTGAACTCTTTACCAGAAAATTTCAAGCAGGTTAAATTTGCTATTAAATTTGTTAGAAATAGTCTTGATTTAGATGATGTACTTGGGGCTTTGAGATCTAAGGAACTCGAGATCAAGACTGAACGATGAATAAGAAATATGGAGAGGGTTTGACGATGAGAGGTAGATCGAAGCTGAAGTTCAAGCAAGGTAAGAATTGTTATCAGTGTAAAAAGAAAGGTTACTTTAGACATGACTACCTTGATTGGAAGAACAAAAAGGAGAAAACAGTAGATGATGGTGATGCTGTTGTGGCATCAACTTCTGACTATGAGGGTGCACAAGTTTTAACAATGTCAGACATGAGATCTAATGGTGAGTGAATACTTGATCCAGGCTGCACATTCCATATGTGACGTAAGAAAGAATTTTTTGCTTATTATCAGTTAGTAGATGAGGGAAAAGTTCTAATGAGGAATAATGTTGCTTGTGAGGTTGTGAGAGTCGGATGTGTCAAGTTCAGGATGTTTAATGGAACTGCCAAAATCTTGAAAGAAGTTGGAGATATTCTTGGTTAAAAAAGAACTTTATTTCCTTCGGCACATTAGATAAAATATGTTGTGAGTACAAGGCGTCATTTGAGATGTTATATGTGAGAAAAGGAGCACTAATTGTCATGAAAGTCAATATTCATAATGGATTGTATATGTTATAAGATGAGCTCCTAACTAGTGAACTAGTAGTTGCACAGGTTCTGATAGGAATAAAACCAAGCTTCAGCACCATAGGCTTGGTCATATCAGCGAGAGAGGTCTGAAAGAGCTGAGTAGTCAACGGTGATTATACGGTGATCAAGTAGGTAAGCTTGAGTTCTGCGAACACTGTATCTTTAGGAAGAAATGTCGACTATGTTTCTCAACAGGTGTTCATACTGTAAAGGGTACTCTTGATTATGTGCATTCAGATCTTTGGGGTCCAGCTAGTAAGCATTCATATGGGGTAAGAGCCATTTCTTATCCTTGATTGATGATTACTCTAGGAAGGTTTAGATTTACTTTTTGAAACATAAGAATGAAACTTTTGAGAAGTTTAGACAGTGGGAACAGCCTGTAAAAACTCTGATTGGTAGAAAGATGAAAAAACTTAGGACAGATAATGGACTTGAGTTTTGTAGTCATGAGTTTGAATCTTATTGTAGAGACCATAGGATTGTGAGGCATAAGACAGTTAGACATATCCCCCAACAGAATGACTTAGCAGAGAGGATGAACAAGACTTTGGTGGAGAGTGTTAAGTGCATGCTTTCTAATATAGGATTAAGAAAAGAGTTCTGGGTAAGAGCTGTGAGTACTGCAGCTTACATAGTAAAGAGAAGTCCGTCTACAACCATTAATTGTAAGACACCTGAGAAGATGTGGTGTGGTAGACTTGCTAGTTATGACAACTCGAGAGTGTTTGGTTTCACAGAGTATGCAGACGTGAACGATGGGAAGCTAGAGCCTAGAGCATTGAAATGCATCTTTATAGGCTACTCAGAAGGTATTGAAGGCTATAGAGTGTGGTACATGGCCTAGGGAGTATCAAAACCTAGATGTTATCTTCAATGAAGATGAAATTCCAAGCTTGGCTACCCAACATGATAGAGTTCTTGGGATAGAGAAATATGAGGCAACTAATTCAGAGTTACAAAGAGTTGGTTTTAAGGTGGAGCTTGCAAAGTTGTTCGTTAGCAAGTAATCGAGGATGCACCTAAGGCTGAGTAATAATAACCACCATAATAGGATTATAGTCTGACAAGGGATAAAGAGAGAAGGTAGATAAAACCTCGAGTAAGGTATAAGCACTTTGACTTTGTGATTTATGCTTTAAATACAATTGATATTATTGATAGGAATGAGCCACTTACATACCTTGAGGCCATGAAGTGTGATGAGTCCATCCAATGAAAAGAAGCAATGATAGATGAAATTAATTCTTTGAATAAGAATAAAACTTGGGAGATTATAGAGAGACTTGAAAAATAAAAAATTATGGGTTATAAATAGATATTCAAATGAAAGGAAAGATTGTCAAGTGAGAAGCCTGGGTACAAGTAGGGGCGGCAATGCGAGTCACGATACGCAAACCCGACATGATACGACACAAAAATTTGCGGGTTTAAGTTTGTCTTAATTTTGTTCGTGTCGGAATTTTCAACCTATTTAATAATTTTGTCATGTTCGTATCGAGCGCCTTCAACCCGCAAACACGATTATAACACAACTTGTTTATGACACGCATATATATTAAATGCGATTGACACGAATACAAATTAAAACATGATTAACATGAATAATACTTTATAATTTTTACACATATTAAATAATAAAAATTAGAAATTATAATAGTTTATTATATTAATATAACTAGAATGACATTAGACACATCACCTTTAATTTTTAGGTTTCTAAATCAAATATCAAAGTTTGTATTAATTCTTGGTATTTAGTTTTGTTTAATTTTATATGTTATGTTATAGCTTTTTCATTTAAACATAGGTTTTAATGTATAATTTTGTAATGATCGTGTTATAACTGTAATTGTGTCATAATCATATAGTAATTATAATCGTGTCACAACTATAAACTGGTTGTGTCAATTATGTAAACGTGTCATAATCATGTTATATGGATCGTGTTCGTGTCTAACATGAATAAGACTTGTTTATTATTCGTATTTGCATGTCATGTCATGTCGTGTCATGTTACCATATAATAATCTTATCTTGTTCCTATTGACCCTTCATGACACGAATAATAAACGGGTCATGTTCGTGTCAGGTCAATTTTTGTTGTGTCAGGTCAATTTTCGTTGTGTCACAGTTCAACACAACACAAATACAACCCGTGAACACAAATTGTTACCCCTAGGTACAAGGCTAGGCTAGTGACTAAGGGGTTTAGATAGCATGAAGGGATTGATTATAATGAGATTTTCTCTCCTGTAGTAAAATGCACGTCGATCAGGGTTCATTTATCACTGGTAGTATGTTTTAATCTTGAGCATAAGTAGATGGATATCAAAATTACATTCTTGTATGATAAGTTAGAGAACAAGATCCACATGAGCCAATCTAAGGGATTTGAACTTCTAGTTAAAGAATATTGTGTTTGCTTATTGAAGAAATCATTGTATGGTTTGAAGCAAAGTCCAAGGTAATGGTATCTACGGTTTGATACATTTATAACGGGTAAAGGGTCTTAGAGGTGTTCCTATGATAGTTGTGTTTGCTATAGGGGAACTACTAATCTTGATATAGTCTACTTGCTCTTTTATGTTGATGATATGCTTATAGCGAGTAAGATAATTTCAAATGTTCAGAACTTGAAGAAATTGTTGCAGAATGAGTTTGACATGAAAGACTTACGGAAGGCTAGGAGGATATTGGGGATGGACATATACAGGAATGGAGACAAAGGTACATTTTTCTTGTCTCAGAAAAATTATCTTAAAAAAGTCTAGCATCAGTTTAATATAGATAGTGCAAAGGCTATTACTGTACCGTTAGCAGCATATTTTAGACTCTCGTCTGAGCAGTGTTCAAAGATAGATAAGGAAAAACTACAAATGAACAAGATTATATATGCAAATGCAATAGGGAGTGTTATGTACTTGATGGTGTATACTTGTCCAGATACTGCACAGGCTATGTCAATTGTCAATAGGTTCATAACGAATTGGGGCCACATTCATTGGGGTGCAGTTAAATGGTTGCTGAGATACTTGAAATGATTCATCAGTAAAGGATTGATGTTTGGTAGAATACAACAAAAAGGAAAAGTTTTGAAGGTTTTGTAGATGCGGATTATGCAGGGATATTGATAAAAAGAGGGTTCAGATTGGTTGTGTGTTCACATTTGACGGAGGATGTATTAGTTGGAAAGCTCAGTTACAGTCCATCATTGCTTGATCGACTACAAAGTTTAAATACATAACTGTTACTGAAACTATAAATGAAGTTTTGTGGCTTAGAGGGTTGGTAGCTAAACTTGTTGTATCACAAATGTCTTTGACAGTATCTTATGATAGTCAAAGTGCTCTACATTTGACAAAGAATCAAATGTATCATGAACGTACTAAGCATATCAATGGAGGTTGTATTTTGTTCGTGATATTGTAACTAAAGGCCTGTGAAGGTAGAGAAGATTCCTATAGAAGATAATCCAGCTGATATGACTACAAAGATAGTATCCTTGAATAAGTTCTTATATTGCCTGGATCTGTTGAAGGTCAAGGATAAGGTTCCTTGATGAGTTCTATTCAAGGAAGGTTGAAGTGGTATGAAGATGGAGGATTTGAGATCCAAAGTGGAGATTTGTTAAAATTTGGCTCTTAATTTGGCAAAATTTGATGTCAGATCAGAAGGCCTTGCACTGCAGCGAAAGTGTTGTTGCATCACAATGCACATGTGACAAAGAGCATTGTGCCCACAATGAATGGGATGCTGAGCCACAACACATCGACAAAAGCTCTTGTGGCAAAAAGCCTTATGCCGTAACATATGAGAAGAGCCTTTGTGCATGTTCTCGAACTGAAACATATAAATAATGTCCTAAACTATTTTGAATTAGACTTTTTTGGGGTTTTTTGGGGCATTCTCTTGTAGGGTTTCTTGGGGAACGAAAATACACCTAGAAAGATTGTTGATCTCATATCATTGAGAGTTTTTAAAGCCTTATAATCCGTTTTCTTTATAGTGAAAATTATTCTGCAGTCCTCCCAATGGATGTAAGTTAATATAGAGCCGAACCAATTAAATATTGGAATTCTTTGTTTGTGATTGCTTGCTTTATTGCTTGCCATCTGATTGACTTCTTTATTGTGTTACTTTGTTTATTTCTTGATTCTTGGATAGAATTGGTTGGTTCAAGATCCTTATGTCACAACACATGGAAACTAGAAAAGTGTCTTTATTTTTAAGGAATGAGTTTACTTATTGCTAATTGATAGATGAAAGAGTTAGAGTTGTAATTAAAATTGATAACCACAAGAAGAAGATGAAGGAGATGAATAATTTTTCATTATTACTATTATATCCTTGTTATGGGGAATGCTAATAAATTAACTAGGCCTTAAATAACAATATCTTAAATAGATTAAAAAGGTAATTATACTCATTTGTGCCGATTCGTGCTCATCTTGCTTCATGCTTGGCATGACCCACTAGTGCTTCGTCCATCATGCTAAACTTTTAAGCCCACCCTAAGCTAACTCTCATTTTATATTATACTATTTTGCTACAATATTCATGTTTGCGTTGTACTTGTGCTATATAATTTCATACTGGATTGTGTCATGCTCATGTCTAGCCCGACCATTTTTTACATGTCAACTGGCAAGGTAAGAGCAATTAGTACCTCCTTAATTTAAAAACAAAAAACAAAACAAGCAATCAAAATTTTAAGAATAGTAACGTGGGATTGTTTTGATTGAATCTTTGTTTTGAAAACATCAATTAATTGCTTTTATGATTTTATCCATCTCTTATTCATATACTTTACAAAATAATATGCCTCTAGGTGTTGATCAATGGGTTAACAAATAATTAGTTTCAAATTTTATTATATTCTATTGACTAATGGGGCAATTGTTTTTTTATCTAAAATCTGAATCGGTCTGAATTAAACTAAAGTTTGAACAGATCTAAATATATAAATACGAATAATATGTTTGTTTCCTAATTTCAATATATGAATTAAAATGTCTGAAATTAATATTTTACATATGTATACTTATTGTTTGATGTTGTCTTCAATTGTGTTTTTTTGACATATTAGCAATTTTTGCAAATTAATATTTTGAAAACATTAACGTTGGAGTATTTAAATATTTTATGATTATATTATGAATTATTTTTTCTAAATTATTAAAATCATAATTTATGGTGTCATTAATATGCAATGAATAATGTTAGACCTACAACTTATTTACAACTAAAATTTTATACAACCTGAGTTAGAAAGATATTATTGGATGAGTAATTACTATGTTATTAAATTTAACTTCTTTTATTTATTTTCATCTTTTAACCAATCAAGTGATAGCTTGCCAACACAGGTTTTATAAGAAATGGTTGTAGATTAGTTGTATATATAGTATTACCCATATGTAATTAATTAAATATGTATTGTTATATAAAAGTCACATATAAAAGATAATAAATGAACTAGATAATGGTATTTTTTAGAATTAAAGGCGATATGAAATGTTCAGACATTTACATTCAGATAAAAGCTAAATATTTTAGCTTTTTTATATTAAGGTAAAAATGTCCTCTATTAAGTTTTAAATTAAAAAATCATAATAAATTTAAAGTTTAAGAATAATTTAAATTCAAACTTCAGAAATTTGGGACACAAGTGGTATTATCAGCCTTTTCATCTCTTAATGTCATCTCATCTTTTTATTTCCATCTCATCCTATTTGACTTTCAAGCTGTTTTAGTAATATTTAAGATGCACATAAGCATTTATTTGGGCTGTTGGATCAAAAGAAATAGCTGGCTGAAAACTAGTGTCCCAAATTGTACTCAAACCTTGTATTAAAATATCCTCTCCCATTAAAAAAGACTTAGGGATTACCTGTTTTTTGCACTTTTCACTTAAATCTTAATAGATTTAAATTTAAGTGTGTAATTTTTTTGTCTGATTTTTTAATTTAGCACTTAAAAAAAGTGATACTTCACTTAATTAAAAAAAATGAAAATTTATCACTTTTTTTATCCTATTATTTGAATTGTATTTTATTACCAAAATAAGTCTATATTTTCTATAACAAATTAGTATAATATAAAAAATTAAATAAAATTTATTACAATAATTTAGAATTATATTTAAAATTAAAATTAATAAACATTTAAAGAAAGAACCGGCAGCTGGTCAACTACCGGAAGCTCGTTGCCTATAATAACTTCCGAAGCCATTTAGGGATACTATGAGCACCAAAGTAATCGTCTTTGGATGATCTACACAACCATATAATTTCAACAGCAAGAGATGCCAGGTTTTGTTGCAAGAGGTCGAAAATGATTCGATTTTCCAAAATATTTCCGGCCTCTTACGATCAAACAATGCATCATTAGCGTTTGAAACTTATATAGTTGAATAGATCATCGAAAGATGATCATTTATCATATCAATTTTGTCGTTGTAGGAATTATTTAGACGCGGGGGACGTTGGCAGTTGAAATGCCTGCAGTTGTTAATGTTCCAATTTTTGAATTATTTACTATTTTTTAAATTAACTAATAAATAAAAATAATAATTTACTTAAACTGATATTGATATGCATTTAATGTTGTTATAATTAATTCTCATATTTAAATAGATTTATAATTTTATAATTGTCAATTTATTATTGTATTTAATTTATGATAATGGATCTATCCTATTATGATTGTAATGTATTGTACAATAAGAAAAGTTTATTATGTATTGTTATTGTTACATACTAAGAATAGCTATGTCATATTCAATATAAATTATGCATTTAACACTTATTTAAAAATTAAAAATAAATATATAATTTAATTTTTAAAATTAAGTGTTAATAAGTGTTAAATGTTCTCTTAATTGTTAAGTCAACAAAACAAAGGGTCCCTTTTTTTAATAGTTAATGATGCCAGTTACAAACTTGCCATGACTCACAACGTTCGGCCTGGACTTGAAACAACAATACCTAAACTGCTTGAGCAGACCCCGTTCATGATGCTATAACCAAACGCACCGTTTCTTCAATCGCACAAACGCACCGTTTTTACACATACATGGAGGCGGAAGCCCCCAGGAGCAGCTCACCACCACGGCAGAGCCGCCAGATGTGCGGCAACTGCGAACGTCCAATCTCAGTATGCCTCTGCCACGTCATCCCGAGCACACCCATCACCACCACCACAAGAATCACGATCATCCACCACCCACACGAGTCCCACCACAAACTCAACACCGCGCGTCTCTTAACCAAAACCCTTGCCAACGTCGCCACCCATCTCTCCCGCAAACTCCTTCCTTCCCACCTCAACAACGACTCCACCACTCACCTCACCACCATCTACCTCTTCCCACCGTCGCCCGCAGCGCCGGCCCTTACCCTGTCAGAGCTCAAAGAGTGTATCGATGCACGTGGGGATGGGCACAATTTGGTTTTGGTTGTGTTCGATGGCACGTGGAAGCACGCGAAGGAGATGGTGAAGGCGAGTGAAGGGGTCTTGGAGGGTGTAGGAGCGAAAAGGGTGTCTTTGGATGTTGATGAGAGTTTGAAAGGTGGGAGCATTTACGATGATGAATTGGTGTTGAGGAAAGAGCCTTATAAGGGTTGTGTGAGCACGTTGGAGGCGGTGGCTAGGTGTTTGAGAGTGATTGAAGATGAAGGGGAGGAGATCGAGAGGGTTTTGATTGGGGCTTTGAGAGAGATGGTTAGGTTGCAAGCCGGGTTTTTGAAGCCTATTAAACCAAGGCCTAAGTTATTGAAAAAGAGTAAGCAGAGTGAATTGAAATAGTTGAATGAAATTCTGTTATTCCCTTTGTAGCTTCTCTTGATGAATCTCTTAACAAATAATATCAGGTAGCCTGAGTCTACTTTTCTTATTATTTCAATACTAATTGTTCCTGTGGCATTTAGATAGAAGCTTGTATATTAGATAAATGCTTAAGGATGTAGCATATAATATAATAGGTTATTTCAAGAACCAGACGATGATAGAATCCTCTATTCAAAATTGTTACTTTATGTGCTAAGGGTAGTTGGCTTTGTGGTGATAAATTGAGGTTTTCAATTCAAGAAATGTGAACCTGATTGGTTTTTAATCCTCAAGAGGCCATGACAGTTTGGAATGAATACTTGAGATGGAAGCATTAAATGGCATGTTTGTGAGCACAAAAGTGCGAGTGATTGCTAACAGCTTTGCAGTTCTTAACGCCATTGGAGATGTTTTCAGTCTTCTTGTGTAAAACCTGGAAGCCAAGACTGAAGTTTTAAGTTTATGAAAATTGTAGAGCGAGCAAAAATAAAAAAATTGGAGCACTGTTAAGCTCGTTTTCCTTTTTGGTTTTTACGCCAGGTTAAAGGAGAGAGGCAATTGCTTTGCACTCAAAGCTGCTAAGCATTCAACTATTCAAGCAATACCAACATTACCGCACTTAATGTCAACAGCAATATAATCACTTTGAAACTCATATCCAAAAAATTATTCACGAAAAAGTATCAAAAGCATCACAACGTTAAAATACGAAACTCTTCCCCTAGTAAATTGTATGGCATGATCTAATCCCAGATTAAGAGAGTCAAAAGCTAGAACCTGGCGATGTCGCTCAAATTCTACTCAGCTGGGAAGGGATTGAACCCACTTTGCACCATTTTCTCCAAAGGCCAAAACAGTGGTTTAGGGAGGTTGTTCCAATCATACCAATCCCAACCATCACATTTGTTTGGTTCAAGATTTTGGGGCACTTGATTATGATCGTCCAAGAGTGCACGCAGAAAGATTGTTACATAATGTGATGGTTTGGGTTGCTCCAGGGAGATGTTGTTAGTGACAGTTAAGAACTCTGTTTTCTGAATCTCCAACCCAGTTTCCTCTTTCAATTCTCGTACTCCACACTCCTCAAAGCTCTCCCCTGCAAATAATAAGTGAAAACTTGCAAACTAAATAGTTTAGGTGGAAATGAAATTTTAGGACAAAAAGTAGAGACACTGACCGAACTCAAGGTGACCGCCGGGGAGAGCATAGGTGGCGTCACCGATGGAGGAGCGGCGTCGCCCCAACAGCACTGTTTTCCCACGCAGCACAAACACAACCACGGCTACTCTGGGCACGTTTTCCATATTTTGCTTGATCAGAATTAATGAGCCACCCAGAACAGTCTTAGACAGATCTTCCTTGCTTTGACAGGGAAGTGGACTTTTCTTCTTTTAGCGGTGTCGTTTTAAAAATAAGTGAAGTCTTTTTATTAATACGTGGCTAACTATCATTGGCCACTTTTTACCATTGACTTTTGAGAAAAACTCAGTCAAGTAACTTGACCTGCAAGCCTGCAAGTAGAGCGCTTACGCTTTTCAACTTCAAACCTGTAGTCAAAAATTTGACTCACTGTAATTTGGAACTTGAATACAAATTGTACAATAAAAATTGAGTTCAAGAATAGGGAAAATTTCCAGGAACCCCTATATTTGACCCAGCAACTTTGGTCCCAGTTTTCATTTAGTAACACTGAAACCCCCAATTGCCGTTAACCTTAGAGAATCTGTTACCAGACACTGAATATTGTATGATTAAAAAATATTTAAATTAAAAAAATTAGATCGTGACATAACTAACAATCTATTTACAACTAACCTTTCGTTTACAACTAACAACCCCTGTTTCTTCGCCTCTTTATGCCGCTCAAAAACACTTTCTTCCCCTATCTGTGCCTGTGAAAACCATTGCCTCCCAAAATCTTTTCTTTTTCCGAAGTTATGCACGTTGATTAGGCAAGACAAACTTCACACCAGGTAGTTGCCGTGGTTTCGATTTCTCCTCTCCTTCATTCAAACAACAAACACCCAAAAATCACGAAACCACATAGCATAAACCAAAGAAAATTTTGGAAAACCCAGAAAACATTCCACACAAACTCACTAACCTACTACACAAACCCACTGACCTACTGAACCAAAAAACCATAGAACACAAAAGAATATGAAGAACCTAGAAAAATCATCTGCAAAATTTAGAAAACTCGAAAACGTAAAACCCATAAATGATTTTGGATCCAGCATAACCTTCAGTTTCTTTTAATGGATGATTTGATGCAGAGAGTAGTGGGTTTATGTAGAGGTAGTGGTGGAGCAATAGAGAAGACATGAGAGGAGGTGCTGTTGTAGGTAGTTCCGTAGTTGGAAATTGATTTTCATTAGCTGGATTTTGATGGAATCAATGAGAAAAGAAAGAGGAAGCAACGAAGTGGGCATGACCGCTTTTACAAGAATGATGCTTTAGACCCGGTTTGAGGGAAGTTTTTATTTTGAGTTCTAATAAAATATTCCATAGAAACATATTATAAACAAGAAAAAATTGAGAAAATAGATAAAATTAGTAACCTTGTTGAAATTTAGACACTTTATCAAAAAAATTTATGTCATAGACACTTTTTTAATAAAAAGACCCAATTACCCTTATTTTTCAATTTTTTTTCTAAAGGCTCATTTCCGAAACCCATCTCCCTCTCTTAGTTCCTTTTACAATTAGTGTCGAGTGTTTTCGAGTGGTGAAATGTCGAGTGTTTTCGAGTGGTAAAATATCGAGTTTCGAGTGTTTTTGAGTGGTGAAATGTCGAGGTGAAATGTCGAGTTTCGAGTATTTTCGAGTGGTGAAATGTCGAGTTTCGAGTGTTTTCGAGTGGTGAAATGTCGAGTTTCGAGTTTGTCGAATGGTGAAATGTCGAGTTTCGAGTGTTGTCGAGTGGTGAAATGTCGAGTTTCGAGTGTTTTCGAGTGGTGAAATGTCGAGTTTCGAGTGTTTTCGAGTGGTGAAATGTCGAGTTTCGAGTTTGTCGAATGGTGAAATGTCGAGTGTCGAGTGTTTTCGAGTGGTGAAATGTCGAGTGTCGTCTCCGCGTGATATAATGCTCTAAATATATCCTTACTTTTAATTTCTTTTTAGTCCCCATAGTTTGTAATTTAATAATTTCATCTCCAAAAAGAGTGTCGGATGCAAGTAATCACATGCAAGTAATTTCAAAGGGTATTTTAGTCTTTTTGTCAAGAAAGTGTCTATGACATGAAAATTTTTGAGAACGTGTCCATTTTTCAATGAGACCCCCTAATTTTATCTATTTTCTCAATTTTCCCTAAAACAACCCTAAGTAAGGTTTAATATTTACGTAACTACCATGTTTTGAATAATATTATTCATAAATTTAATATCTAAAAGATAAAAAATAATTTAAGTCATTTACTTAAATAGTAATATATTCATTTTTTAAATAAAATAATCTTATAAAGCTTTAATAAAAAGAAAATCATAAACAATAAAATACATAAAACAAATATATCAACTATTACCTACACCTTTAAAACGTATTACTCTTTTATGAATTTAGTTACTTAAGTAAGGTTAATCGGTGTTTTAGATTAATTTTAAAATTAATTTAAAATTAATCTAGTTTTAGAGTTTTAGACTTTTTTTGAGGGTTATTATAATTTTTTATATTTTGTTTGTTTTAATTATAAGAAAGTTTCTTTTAGTTTTCATTTTTATTTTAGTTAGTTTAATCAATTTTATTTAATTTTTTTAGTATTTAAATACCACATTTTAGTTTGTTTATTTTATTTTTATTTTTTTAAATTCATCATTTCTTGTTTATATTTAACTTCTTTATTTTTATTCAACTTTCATTGTTTATCTTTTTCTAAAGTTTTATAATTTATTTTATTTAAAAGTTTTATGTTCATTATCTTTTAGGATAAGGTTATTACTTAAAATATTATAAGTCTTTGTTTTAAATGCTAAATCGGTTATAAAATATATAAGTAATAAAAAATAGTATGGTTGAAGGTTATAATAGTTATTATATGTATTCTTAATGTGTCAGAAGACTAATTTAATAGAATGTGGTGCTAGTAGGGTTATAGGTAATATTATATAAAATATGAGGGTTATATTGAGTATATTTGATGATTTATTAAATTATCAAATATTTTTTTATTATTTTATTGATATAGTAAAATAAAGTGAAATGCGGATAATACCCTCAAACAATTAATTGATTCAAACGGCAGTTTCAAATTGGGGAATTGAGTGATACTAAATGAAAACCGGAGGCAAAATGTTTCTTTGGCCAAAACTAGGGTACCTATGTTAATTAGCTTGCAATTTGCAATTTTTTGGTTTATTTGAAAAAAAAATTCGATAATTTAATTCAAATATAATACAAAATTGTACTATGGGAGGTTCAAAATTATTTCTAACATTAATTTTAAGTTGTTGAGGATATTACATTTTCATGGATGCAAATTGGGTGCATACGGCAGAAGAAAATTTGGGACCTGAATTCCAAAAAAAAAAAGTTGTATAAATTTTCATCAAATAACCCTTTGGATTATCCACTGAGTATATCTAATCCATTTTTTTTATTTTAAACTATTTTAACCCCTCTTACCTTAATAATTTTGAAAATAACGAAATTAGATTACATATATAGTTTTTTGCACAACATAATTGTGCAATTGCACAGGAAAGTCATGCAAAAAATAAAAAATAGATCTTAAATGTTTTGTATAACTATATCATGCAACTTTCACAATCATCTTAAAAAATAATTGTCAACAACATAACAAATGTAGTTATTATATTACACGACTAAGTCATGCAACTTCACGACCCTATCGTGTAAAAAAATAGCATTAAAAATTTTACACGACTTCATCGTACAAGTTCACGATACGGTTGTGCAAAATTATAGGTCTCGAGAATTTTGTACGACTCCATCGTATAATTTATACAACTATATCGTGTACTATATAAAAATATTATTATATATTTTAATAATAAAAAAGGGCATCTACGAATTTTTTTTTAAGACCGTCACAAATAGTTAAAATAAAAAAAAGACGTTAGATTTAGTAAGGGATCCAAAAAGTGGTTAAATCAAAAAAATACTTTCTATTATTACGAAGAGACAGTTTAAGTGGAGATTGGGGATGACGGAAGCTTTACGAAGGCAATAAAGTGGTTAAATCATGCTTTGCAGTTCTTAATGAAGCACAAGTTGGTGTTGGTAGAGCACATTGACTGATGTTTTCAGGTGGGATTAAATGAACACCTAAAAATTCAAACCAAATCATTCATTCATTCGTTATCATTAGCATACTCATTGCAGTTCATTTCATAATATGTTTTATCGTCTCTAATACATTCAACAGACAATTGTTAGTTTAAGACAAATTGAAGTCCTACTGAGGGGAAAGGGATTGAACCCATTTTGCACCATTTTTCTCAAAGGCCGGAAGCAAAGGTTTAGGAAGGTTGTCCCAATCATGCCAATCCCAACCTTTACACTTGTCAGGTTCAATATATTGGGGCACTTGATTAGGATCATCCAAGACTGAACGCAGAAGGATTGTTACATAATGTGATGGTTTGGGTTGCTCCAGGGAGATGTTGCCGGTGACAATTAAGAACTCCGTTTTCTGAATCTCCAACCCAGATTCCCCTTTCAATTCTCTTACTCCACACTCCTCAAAGCTCTGCCCTGCAAATAATAAGTGAAAATTTGAAAACTAATTAATAGTTTAGGTGGAAATTAAATTTTATGAGAAAAAGGAGAGACCCTGACCCAACTCAAGGTGACCGCCGGGGAGAGCATAGGTCCCCAACAGCACTGTTTTCCCGCACAGCACAAACACCACCACGGCTACTCTTGGCACGTTTTCCATATTTGCTTGATCAGAATGAATAAGCCACCCAGAACCAGTCTTGGTCAATCCTTCCTCGCTTTGACAAGGAAGGGAAGTGGACTTTTCTCTTGTTTCGGTGTCGTTTCAAAAATAAGTGATGCCTTCTGATTAATACGTGGCTAACCATCATTGGCAACTTTTTAGCATTTACTTTTGACAAACCAAAAGCCAATCAAGTGACTTGAGCTGCACGTGGAGAGCTTACACTTTTCAACTTTGAACCTATGATAAAAAAAATTTTACTCATTGTAATTTGATAACAATACAATAACAATTCAGTTCAAGAATGGTTTAGGCTGCAAGTTGCGTTTTTTTTTTTTAAGCATTTTGGGTAATTTAATAACCAATGAAGAATAAACGATTTAAAAAAATAATACAAAATTGTATTATAGGAGGCTCAAAATTATTTCCGACATCAATTTTAAGTTGTTAAAAGCATATTTTACTGTCATAGATGCAAATTGCGTGCATACTGGCTGAAGAAAATTTGGGACCTCTATTCCCAAAAAAAAAAAAAAAAGTTGCATAATTTCTGACAGGAATACGAAGATTCAGTTTAAATGAGGTCTGGGATTAAATGAACATCTAAACGTCCAAACCAAATCATTCATTCATTCGTTATCATTGGCATACTCTTTGCAATTCATTTTATCAGATGTTTTGTCATCTCTAATACATTCAACAGAGAATTATTAATTTAAGACAAACTATCAAACATGGCAGAGAAGTCCTACTGCGGTGGAAAGGGGTTGAACCCATTTTGCACCATTTTCTCAAACGGCGGAAATAATGGTTTAGGAAGGTTGTCCCAATCATACCAATCCCAACCGTCACACTTGTCAGGTTCAATATTTTGGGGCACCTGATGAGGATCAGCCAACCCTGCCCGTAGAAAGATTGTTACATAATGTGCTGGCTTAGGCTTCTCCACGCAGACGTTAGTGACAGTCAAGAACTCTGGCTTCCGAATATCCAACCCAGTTTCCTCTTTCAATTCTCTGGCTCCACACTCCTCAAAACTCTCTCCTGAAATCAATTCCATTTCCGCACATACTCAATTGAGATTAAATTTAATGGAAAAGAAGATCAATTCCGTAACTTATTCGACTGAGATCAAATTTAATGAAAACATAGGGCATGTGTGAGATAGACAAAGACACTATACCGAACTCGAGGTGGCCGCCGGGTGGGCAATACGTGGAGTCACCAATTGAGCAGTTGCGTCGCCGCCCCAACAGCACTCTGTTCCCGTTCACCACAAACACAACCACGCCTACTTTCGGTACGTTTCCCATATTATTTCTGACGGAAGAAACCAACCCAGTCTCGGCTCCTTCTTGCTTCCTTAGACACAGGTCAAAGAAATGGTCTTTTTATACTTGTAAACCGTAATGACGGTGTTCTTCTCTTTTCTTGACTTAGAGACGAGAGAGGCCGAAACAATAGGGTTACTCGAGAGACGAAAGCAAATTAAGGGGGATGTCGGAAATAAACCAGAAACCGAAAAATTTTATATATCATCACTACGTTTAGACTTATAAACAAATAAACTTTTTTCTTTTTTTTTTTTTAAATCTTTTATATTCAATATTTGACATTTGTCAGTTTATGACATTCAGGACTCAATTTTGTTGGTGTTTAATACTTGAGGAAGACAAAAAAAAAAAAAAAAATTGATATGTGGTCTATTACTTTATTAGACCATGATCATAACGTTTAAAGTTCTTGAAACGAAATCCATTTTTCAAACGATCTCCTTAATTTTAGTCTTTTACTTATGATAATTCTTTATTTTTTGAAAGGTTTATATTTAAACCATAACTTGGAAAATGAGGGACAGCAGGAGCTTTAACTTTTTTTTGGGTTCAAATTAGAAAACATAATTTTGACAAAACCCACATTTTAATTGGTCTAAAATACGGATTCGATTAGACCTTTTGTGAGTGGGATTTTTAGCCATCTAAAAGACTACTTGAATAAAGTAAATTAGCTCAGGATCTTAAAGCAAAGATTTTGGGTTACGTATACGTTGTGGGCATCAATTAGATTCACAGGTAAATTAAATAAAAATTTGGTTTAAAAATGTCAAATACCTGATAAAAATGTGCCGCGTAGAGTAGATTGTTTAATCGATCAAATTTACACGCTTTAAAAGACAGCTTTTGGCATCAGCCATTTGGCCATTTCATTTATGAGGCACGGTTGTTGGAGGTTGGTAATTTGGTCGAGTGGTTAACTATGTTTGTGGGGAAAATTATATATAATTGGTTGGGTTGTAGGCACCCACCTTTTCTATTAACATATCTACTTTTTTTATTAAATTTTTGTTATAAAATTATGTTTAGATGAATTTATTATGAAAGCCTAAAGAAACCTAATTCTTTTTATTATCTACGTCCACCCCTACACCTATTACATTTCATTTATCGTCATGAGTTACTTGCAACTTGCAATGGTTATCTAACAAATTTTATAAAATTAGGTTCAACAACAAGTCCGTAAAAACTACCACAAGTTTTATGTATGGAGAAACAAATCAATTATAGTGAGGTTTACAACAGCGAAAAGGTATGAATTTTTATCATAAAAAAATCTAGTGAAGTAAAATAAAAGACAACTCATATAACAGATATATATAAAATGCTACGAAACCAATTTATGAAAAACATTTTTATAATAAACTTTCTTGCTCGATGAAGGGCTATAAAATTCGATTAAAGTGCTGTAAACCTTTTGTTTCAAGAAAAGAAGATATGTCAACTTTTTGGTGGGTGTGGATATTAAAAAGATGGATATATATAGGAAAACAAGTATCCACATGATTAATATTTAATAAGGCTTATATTTAGTATGAAGGTGGATTTTTAAAGTAAAAATTAATATTTTAAATTTAATAAGGAGATTTATTTAAAAAGTAACTGCGTTAAAAAAGAAAAAAGAAAAAGAAAAAGTCAGTGTAAATATCCCCACCTGAGGTATATTTGTAAAATCTTTTATTTTCCTTGTTGAATATATTAAATGGTATGCGTGTGTTCTAGGATATTTCGTTTGGTTCCAAGTGACAAATATTATACTTGCTCTGTTGACAAAAACATATATATATATGGTTAGATAGAATAGTACAAACGATATATATGGTGAGCTATAAATGTTATCCAATGTGGGTAAATTCATATAAGCATTCTCAAAATGATTCATTTCAATTTGTAATATAGAGAGCTTTTGACTTCAAATGTTTTATTAATTAAGACAGAATAAAGAATGGGAGAAAGAGTACTAAAGTTGAGTGATTGAATTTGAGAAATATTACCAATATTTATTAATTACTTTGGATTCGACTAGATTTGGATTGAATTGAATATGATAAGTTGAATAGGATATCATACTATTTGCTTTGATTCAACTAGATGAAATATGATATGTTAGATAAGATATAATATTATATTGTATTTAATATAATATTGGATAAAACAAAATTATTAATAAGATAATTTCAAATTTTATTTAAATAAATATTTGCTTATTTAAATTGTGCATATTCCAATTATTTATTTTATTACTTAATTATTATTTAAATAGTTTTGTAGCCTTTTATTATCGACTGTAGCCATTTTAAATTGTTGTTGCTTGTACAGTGGAAAACCTTGGGATTCTTTCGGCCCAAATTGTGCTGTGCAATCCCAAGCATTTGTGAGATGATGTCCAGTCCAAAGAAATAGTGGACAAGTGAAAATCGTACAAGGGAAAATCTTCCCCCGTGGTTTCGGCTAAGCTTGCTGCCAGTTAGGCTTGGGCATTTGTCCCGATCTCACCACTGACTCGGTCAGATCCGGTCCAACGGGGCGGGTCCTGTAAGGGGCGGATATGGGGCTGCATAGAGTCTGTCCCGTCCGGGACGGGTCCGGGGTCGGGTCTTGCCTCTAGACCCGTTAGACCCGTCCCGCCCCGCACAGTTAAGGGTATAAATGAAAAAATTCAAATATAAGGACTTAGATGTAATTTCAGGGGGTTATTTTGTTAAATTTTAATATATAGGAACTTTTAGAATATATTTCTTTTTTATTTTTTTTTTTGGATTTTTGGCCGTGACGTAAGCATGTTGATGATATTGTATGAAATTATGGATGGACTTAAAAGAAATATTGTGGGTGATGAGATTGAAAAATATAAATATTATGAGGTGTAAATAAAATTTTGCGAGGCGGGTATGGATCTGGCTCTTTTTTTTTCTGCCCCGCCCCGCCCCGCCCCGCAACGGGGCAATGGGGCGGGGCGGGACAAAAAAAAAAGAGACGGGGCGGGGCTGGATACTTGCCGTCCCGTACCCGCCCCGCCCCGGTACCAAGCCTACTGCCAGTCCTATTGTTTGGTTAGTAAAATCAACGCCCCATTTTAGAAAGTGCAGTTCTATTTAACTCACAGAATCTAATTCATTAGCCTCCATTTTAATTTTGTATTTTATAACAAATGTATCTTGAAATAAAAATAATAATTATGACAAAAAAATTCTGAATATATGTATCCATGTTATTTATTACATTATATATAAACCTAATCTCTAAAACACAAAATCCAAATTTAGATGCACACTTCTTTAAAATCATATATATTTATCTCCAATTTAATGAATTCATATTAGTTTTTAATTCTAGAAAAATCTAATGAAGTTTACAATTCTTTTTTTCCCCCCAAATTCATAATATTTTCATTCATTGATGCCGTGGTTGTCTCTCTTTTCTTGAACCTTGAACAAAAAATCATCTTTGCCACCACATGAGTAAGAGGTTTGAATTGACAAAGAGAAACTTAAAGTAAGGAACCAAATGCCCAAAAAAAACTGATTTCTTAGAGCTTCAAACGACTACCATTGCTACTGGACATTCTTATAACTCTTTGCTACTTGTGTACTTACTCTTTATGATACAATGATGAAAGGTTGAGAGTGGAATGATAAATTAAAAAAAAAAAGAGTGAAAATCTTTCTATTTTAGTTTAATTAAGATTATTTCAATTAAGATGAGAAAATTGTTTTATCTTATAGCCTTGGAGACTGAATACGATAGGGTGTAAATAAAAACTCGTTTATAAAAAAAGGATAATTTGGGAATCGAGGTGGGACTTGTTGAGAAAATAATAGTGATTAAAAAATTTTAATTTCGTGGATTTAGAAATGAGGGTTGATGAGTTAAAAAATGGAGGCTAAATAGAACAATTCTTTTAAAAAATTGTTTGAAACAAATTTAGGAAAAATTTAGAAAATAACCCAAATTAGGGTATTTTTTATGATAAATGATCCTATTATTGAAAATGTGTATGTTATGACGGTATCCGACATTTGATAGTGCTCAACATGTCAAACAGTGTTTGTTGAGGTGTTTGACAGTGTCTAACACTCGAAAAAAGGCTATGACATACAAATTTTCAGGGACATGATATTTTTTCAATCCAAACTTAAATTTGGGTACTTTGAATTTTTCTAAAAATTCAATGGCATTAGGCAATTTAGTTATTTAATAATTAATAATGGTGAAATAAGAGAAAATTAATAAATTATAAAAATTGAAAAAAGTGTCAAATCCCATAGAGCCGTTTGATTATCTTGTTGACACTTCATGTTATTTCAGAAAATTGGGTTTTAGGTTTAATTAGATGCGATCTAGAGTTTGTGGGAATAGCTTCGGTACAGCCGGTATTCCCTTTAGTATTCCCTTTAGTACAGTCGATGTACCGACTGTACCGCAGCTTTCACAAAATTTTGGCTGGGGAGGTTACAAATTTCTGGCTTTGGCTACGGTACATCAGCTGTACCGGTGCATCATTTTTCCAATTTTTTGTAATTTTTAGTGTAAAAGTTGTAAATTCTTGTGTAAAAATCGTAAATGTAGAGTGTAAAAGTTGTAAATGAAACTATTTTTAATTTTTTGTAAACTAGTGTAAAAGTTGTAAATGATTGTGTAAAAGTTGTAAATGGGAATTTACAATTTTTTTTTCCACATTTACGATTTTTACACAAGAATTTACAACTTTTACATTAAAATTACAAAAAATTGACATCTGATGTACCGGTACATCAGATATACTGTAGACGGACCCCAAATTTCTTAGCCCGTTTATAAGTTTTAGACTGACAAAAACGGTTGTACTAGTACATTGCATGTACTATAGAACGAACCAGAGTTTGTGCTTTATTTACTTAATGTGTTGGAAGTGGCAGCACAAAGATGGCGGTAGAAATGGCAGGGACTCATGAAGTGCCATAGACTCGTTCAATTGTTGTTTGGTTGGACAGAGAATTTGGCAGAGTTTAGAAAATCCGGAGGAAAAAGAAGATATAGGAAATTTTATTTTTGTTAATGATTTTGTAGTTTTATCTATTACAATAAATACTATAATAGGAAAGATGAGGGTAAATCAGTCTTTCTTATTGTAGCAGCGAGGCACTTAAATAAATTTAGTGGAATTACAAATCATTCATGGGTCCTTAGAATATATACGTCATCATTGTCATCGCTCATCATCCTTATAGCTGCTATTATTTCAAGTTGGAATAAACAATAAATGATAAGGTGTTCCATTTACCACATAAAAATTCAAATATAAACTTGATAAATATGATAATTATTGCGATGATGAAATATGATTAAGATATACGATAAGGTATCACATTTATGAAATAAAAATTGAAATATAAACTTGATAAATATAACATTATCCAAATTTATAGAAACCCCTTCCATTATTGAAAATGCTGTCTCATTGTCTGCGCACATATTTGTCAATTTGAAAAGATATAAAATGGCAAAATGGCTCTACACGAGGCCTAAGAGACCATAATTGAAGGCCAATTGTCTCTCATCCCACTGTCTATGACTAAACACGTACGCCTTCACGAGACTGATCGATCTTTCACGCCAATGAAAAGTTAACAACAAATTATGTGACAAGAAAAAAAGTATATCGGGTGAATCAGATAAGAACAAAATAGTTCCTGTAGTGTATAGTTTTGGTCCTATTCTTGCAATGTTTGTCCGCTTCCCAGACGCCTGTAGGCCCCTGATTCTTCGAAATAGGCAGAAGAAAACAAAATAAATGAATGGTTGCGACATGTGCTTTACTAGTATTTTGTTTGATTGAGACTCGAGGCCCTGGATTGCCTCGTCCAAAAGCTAGCTATGTGGCACATGGGGGACCATATTTATTCATCAAGTGGCTACACCTTCGTACAATCCATTATGCCAAGTAATTTTTTATATATGTGAAGAATATACCATTCTTTGATTGCAAACGACAAACGTAAGAATCAGATAAACGTATAACAAATTTTGATAACTAGATATCTTAGTCGCATCTAATGTAATTAGATAGCTGTTTAATAGTGGGGTATCTACTCCATAGATAGTCGATAACTTGATATCTAACTAATCAATAAAAAAATTAAGATGTATTTAAAATTTAGAACGATATTCGCAGTTTTATTGTTTTTATATTTTCATTTCCAATTGAAAATGGCATATATTTCGACATAAAATTTTGACAGAAATTTTCAATCATTCTTATATAATTCAATGGTCTACAGAATTGATAAAGTGATATTCTTAAATGTGATTTTTTTTTCAAATTTTAAATCTCAACATATGCATTATTCCAACATTGACATGATACACAGTAATTAGAAGGATAAAATTAAAAAAATGGTGGGATCCACAAAAATGGTAGTACGCGTCACAAGGTCAGACATGGTATGATTACAAATAATTAATTAAAACTTAATTAATTATTAATTGGCGGAGTCGGAGTTGGTTCAGTATCCAAACAAATTAGGAGGGGCGAGCATATAGATGATAAGTCGACGGTTTTATATGATACGATAGGTAACGATAGAAATACGGGACGGGTAATTAAGCGAAAAACAGAATCATCTCACCAATAACCAGTTTGTATCTCACAGAGATACTAATGACATCCTGCTTTTACTCGCTGAGGGCCACGTGTAGGTTCACAGTTGGCGGCACGAGAAGATAACATGTTTTTTTTTTAAAAAAAAGGTTAAAAAAGACCATTAACAGAATTGTAATCGTACAGAGTCCATCCATGTCGTACCACTGCTTCACAGACAAATCATAAAACACACAAAACGCTCTCTCTCTCTCTCTCTCTCTCTCTGCTTCCGTTTCAGTGTTTTTCTTTTTCTTTGTTTTTGTTCTTTAATCTCTCTCTACAGCTTTCTGTTTCTGAGAGCGGTGTCGTTTCAGCACAATGACGGACACGACGGACGACATAGCCGAGGAGATATCGTTTCAGAGTTATGACGATGACTGTAAGCTGCTCGGGAATCTCTTGAACGATGTGTTGCAGAGAGAAGTTGGTTGCGGATTCATGGAAAAACTTGAACGGAACCGAATCCTAGCTCAGGTTCATTTGTTATCCTGCTAGCCGGAGCATGATCTTCCATTTTTTTATTATTTTCTTTTTATTTTCGAGGTGATCGATGTTATGATGCTGTTATAGTGTTAGATTTTAGATTTCTTTTCACTGTATGTTATTTATTTATTTTTTCTTTTTTATCAGCTGTGTTTTTCGTAGTTGTTTGGCTTTTATTTTATTTTATTTATTTTTTATAGTCTATGTTAGTATTGATTTTATAACTGTGTTTGGTTGCCGAGAAATGAAGGAAAAGTGTAAATCGTGTTTTTATTTTTATTTTGTTTTTTGCCTTTTTTGGTTATTAGCTGTGTTATTCGTACTTATGTGATTTTTTTCCCTAGTATTAATTTTATAATCTTGTTTGGCTGCTGAGAAACGAATGAAAAGTGTCAATCGATTTTACTTTAAATGAAACATATGATACTAGAAAAGTTTATAGTGCTATTCAAAGTGTTTCTATCACCCGTCATAATGTTATTTAAATTGATATTTTCGTGAATTAGAATGATAATCTTTTCTTCGAAGCGCGGATTCTAGATCTTTTCGCTTGACTATACTTTTACTTGAAAGGCGTTTTTAAAGAGCACTTCACTCTTTTAGCCGAAACGAATGTCTGTTTGGTTATCGTTAGAATATTCTTATTATTGTTTTTATTTACTGTTATTTTGCAATTTTTATGTGATATGTTCTGTTCGGTTGCCGACAGCTTACTGATTAAAAAAATTTATTTATTATTTAAAAAAATAATATGTTTTTGGCTCGTGGGTATTTTATAACTTTTTTATATTAATAATTCTTAAAATTCTCCTCCAAGGTCAAGATTTCCAACCAAAGCATAATCCTTATCATTTGACACTGACAAGGTTTTTTAAGTTACGTTCTTTTGTGAATCCAAATTCTGTTTTCTGTACTGAATATTTTTTAATATAGTTTACACTCAATCTCAACCACATATTCTTTTTAAAATTCAAAATAATTTAAAATCAACAATATATTTCTAAATTTAATTAAAAACAAAAACACTGGATTTATAAAAGAATACGTCCTTAAATGTTGTTTATGTGTTACAAACATTTATGTGTTACAGAGTGCTTGTAATATGCGGATGGCGGGGATTGAGGATACGGCAGAGCTGCTTGAGAAGCAGCTTGCGTCGGAGATATCTAAAATGACACTAGAGGAAGCATTGACGCTTGCTCGTGCATTCAGTCACTACCTTAATTTGATGGGAATAGCGGAGACTCATCTCAGGTAAATTTGTTTTTATCATCTTTTGTTTAATGCTTCAGCAGCATATTTGGTCACTTAGTTTTAAAAATTCTGGACAGCTATTGATTTCAGGTATATAAACAGTAAAAATTATTTACAATGTTCTTTCATCGTGTAATTCTTTTTATGTTGTAATACCGTTTTTCTTTAGTATGAAACTAAAGGAGTTAGACCTACTTTGGTTTTGCAAGCTAGTTAAAAAAAAGAAATAGAAAAAAAAAGAAAAAGAAAATGTAAAGCTTCAAGTCATGAGCATCCGTTTTCTTACCTTAGATGTTTTGTAAATCAGTTCAAAGTAAAGATTTTTGGAAAGTCAAATAATTTCTTTACAGCAATCCACTTGCAGATGTTTTACTGCCTTGTCTAACAGTTACATACATGCCATAAGAATCTCTGGAGAGAGCCTAGCACTTTCTAAATTCACATTCTCAATATTGATTTTCTGGATAAATAATACTTCTTGCAGGGTTCGTAAGTCACGAAGTGCTGTTAATTTGTCGAAATCTTGTGATGACATTTTCAATAACCTAGTGCAGGGAGGAATTTCCCCAGATGAGCTTTATAACACTGTCTGCAAGCAGGTATCTTTCTTCTTGGTGCTTTTCGATTCTTTTGTTTTGTTTTGTTTTGATTTCCAACACCACCCACACGGCCCCGCGCGCCCGCACCCGCCTGCTGCCCCCACCGCCCGCGCCCGCCCCCCCCGCTCTCTCAATGCTTCAATTGGTTCACGAGACCGTCAATTAGAAAAGTACTCAGTGTTCTAGACCGTAAAACATATTTTATTGGGGTGCTGGAAAATATAGATCAACTGAGCCAAACTATTTGTACTAGGCTTGGTTGAGTGGAGATAGCCTGATTTTAATTGACATTTTGATTGCTTTACAATGTTTTCTTTCAGCAACAAGTGAACCATAATGTAATTAGAAGTTCTGATTTTTTTCAATCTTCTATATTATATTCTTGTTGAATTTCTGTTGGTGTAGGAAGTTGAAATTGTTCTGACTGCACATCCCACCCAAATTAATCGACGTACCTTACAATATAAGCATGCTAGAATTGCTGTAAGTTGTTAACAGTTTTGATGTTTGCTCTATATATTAAAGTTTTACCTATTACGTCAGTTCTAACAGTTTTTAAAATGAACCTGACTTTTCTTGCAGCATCTTTTGGATTATAATGACCGACCTGATCTCAGTCATGAAGACCGTGAAATGCTAATTGAAGATCTGGTATCATTCCCTTTTCTTTTGCTTTGTTGTGTTTGTTTGAGGGATGCTGTGTATGATTAGGTGGCATACTCCACCTTATCTTTCTATTATTTGTGATTGATTCTGGCTTATGTAGGTGAGAGAAATAACTTCAATATGGCAGACAGATGAGCTTAGACGCCACAAACCAACACCAGTAGATGAAGCTAGGGCTGGTAAACTATTGAGCAATGAATATGTCATAAAATACACACTTTGTTGGTTGTACCACTATTATTATGCATACAATATAATAACTGTTTATTTAAACATCTAGGTTTGAACATTGTGGAGCAGTCTCTTTGGAAAGCCGTACCAGATTATCTACGACGAGTCAGCAATGCTTTAAAAAAGGTTCATCCTTAGTTTTAATTTGTAGCTTTCAGTTTTCCTTAGTGCATATATGGTATTACTTGCCCTTTGTGTTCTCACATGGTTTTTATTCTTTCAGCATACAGGAAAGCCACTTCCATTAACTTGCACCCCAATAAAGTTTGGGTCTTGGATGGGAGGTGATAGAGATGGAAATCCAAATGTGACGGCAAAGGTGTGTCTTTGTAAACTGTTTACCCCATTTATTGAGAAAAATCTGGATTGTTCCATGACAAATTTTCTTGTGTTTAAAATAATTGCTGACTTCACCGTAAAGAAGAGCTGTTGTCCATACAGTTCATTTATGAATGTGAACAGATCCAACTGGTTACCTCTTGAAATAATGCAAAACATTGTCTTCAATTTATTGAAGTATTGTTATTTAGTTTGCAATTAGATATGGGTGTTATAAATTGGTTTGTTTTTATTGTTTCAGGTCACAAGAGATGTCTCACTTTTATCTAGGTGGATGGCCATTGACCTCTACATTAGGGAAGTTGATAGCCTTAGATTTGAGTTGTCCATGAACAGGTGCAGTGACAGGTTGTTGAGAGTGGCACATGAAATTCTTGAAAAAGGTTTGAAGCATTGGGTTTGTTAAGCTATCATGAAGCCCTGATGCAAAGCTTTTGAAGTTTATGATTGTTTCATTTTATCTTCATCCTTATGCTAAGTAATGGCTGGGTAACATTTATTCTTGGGTGACTAGTTGGAGATTAACTACTCAATGCTGTATAAGATTGTTGGACTGAGAGATCTTTTGTGCAAATATTGGAAAAATCCATATTTTATTAATTAAAATGCAGCACAAATAAAAAAAGAGATTGAATATGTGGTTTTTTGTGGTGCTGTTTGCTCACAATGAAAGAATAGGAAGTTTCATGTGCGTGTAGAAGAATATTCATCAAGAAAGGGGGAAACTTTCTGGCACTCTGTATGAACTTAGAAATTACTTCTGGACGCCTAGGATGCCATTCCCAAGTTTCACTTGCCTTTATATAGATGATGGATTAGCATGATGAAATCCAACAATTTATTCGCCTTTAGGAATGTCTGTAGGCTTAAATTTAGGACTGTACATTATTTTGTGGCACTTAAAGGTTGCTTGAATAATAATGATACTGCTTGGCATGACTTCAAGAGAACCTCAAAGGAGGCTCTTGGAAAATAAAGAGAATACACAATTGACTTATATGAATTCCAAGTAGACGATAACATCTTGAAAGTATGTAATATTAAGTTTTCTAACCTTAATTTTACATCTCTCAAGGCTATGTCCTTTTATGTTTTCAGAAAACATTTTCTTGTTTTGTACATTCTCTAATGCATTTTAGAATAATATCAATGAAATATCATTTTCAAAGTTCGGTACTACCACATATCCTTGAATCATGTTGAAAACAAAAACACTAAACTCATAAACGAACATAGCATTTACTTCTGTTGAAAATCCTACTGCTTTATATGTATTGATGGTTGGTTAAATATTTTTCTAGAAACTTCATCAGAGGATCGGCATGAGGGTTGGAATCAAGCTTTGAGCAGGAGTCAATTCAAGTATAACGGCCAACAGGCCCCATCCCTCCCTACTCAACTGCCGGCAAGAGCTGATCTACCCTCCTGCACTGGTATGGAAATCTGTAGTTAGGGTATTTCTGCCCCAAAATTTTGTGATTTGTATTTGATGATAACAGAGTCCTTGTTAATTTAATCTGATTTTAGTTTTTATGTTTTTGGCATTATCGCGTTTTGGGAAATCCTTGGCCGGATGAAATGTTGCCTAACTGGTTTCAGTGGAATAGAAATTTATTTATTACTTTTATACTCAGTATAATGGATTCTACACTTCTGGAAATGGTTTTTAAATGATGCTTTCAAATGCTTGTTGCCTTGGAATGATTTTGTTAAAAGGTTAGCCTAAATTAGTTGGTGGGTTTAACTACAATATAAGTAGACTTGTCAAATTTTAAAGTAAACTGTTGTAAGAATATAGCGAAACTGCAAAAGTAATGAGAGTAAATATGACTTTGAATTGAGATTTGAATCACAATGAGGATATTTAATTTTTTCTAAATGTATCAACTCTTTTTAATTCTTCTTTTAATATTATTATATTTCTTATACATGGTATTTCAATCACGGCTTTTTCTTTTTATTTGTCTTTGTTTCTCTCTTTAACTATGTTGTTTGTTGTTTCTTTTCGTTAGCCAGCCATCCATTTATTCTGTTTTGTATCAAACAGGACTAATATTTGCTTCTAAATCTTTCCCCTATATAGAATGCAATAATGGTGGATCTCACTATCCTAAATTAGAATTTCCTGGGACTGATTATATGCCGCTGAATTATCAGGTAAGGCATGAGATTTATTCGCACTTGTGGCTACATTTTTAGCAATTGCATATGTTTTTTAATTCCCTTTTCTTTCCTTCATATCGTATAGGATGGTCAGTACTCTCCTAGTTCAGAATCTTCAGCCCATGATTTTAGTCACAATTTGTGCAAATCGTTAACAAATGGAAGTGTTCCTGGTCCTACTGGTTCTCAAACATCTGGGATATCACGCAATTCTTCTTCCAACTCTATTCCACTCCTTACCCAGAGGAAAATATATGCTGAATCTCAAATGGGAAGGTCTAGCTTCCAGAAGCTTCTGGAACCAAGGCTGTCTCAGCATCCTGGACTTGCTCCTTATAGAATTGTTCTTGGCAACGTGAAGGAAAAGGTGTTGCTCATCTGCTGAACTTCTTCTATGGTTTCATTTACGAAAAGTTAATAAATGGTTACGCTCTGATGAAAAGTACATGGCTATGTCAGTTTATGGTGGTGAAGAACCATAGCTTGTTTAACAAATAGCCTGTTGATGGTTAATATCTGTATCTTCCTCTCAATGCCTTTTCTTGAATTTCATATTGAACTGATGATTTAAGGTGATCTTCTTTAGTGAAAGGAATCATTTAAGGATTCGTTTTGATGCATCAAAATGTGATGTAATTTTTTGATGGATTACTGCTTGTTATCATTGACATAGGCTAAGCTTCTATTCTGACCTCTAAATGATTCTCTGTGTTGGTCATGAGAAAGTTATTGTGTATTTCCATGATTCAGCTAATGAAGACACGGAGACGGCTGGAGCTTCTTCTGGAGGATCTTCCCTGTGAATATGATCCTTGGGATTACTATGAAACAATGGATCAACTTTTGGAGCCATTGTTACTATGCTATGACTCTTTGGTAATATCTTATCCTTTTTTTTAAAAAAAAAATTATTTTCATAATTCTTTTTGATGCCAGTCAATAACAAATATAGAGATATCTATTTATGTTATATGTTGATGACAATTGTAGCAATCATGCGGATCTGGGGTTCTGGCTGATGGTCGGCTTGCTGATCTTATTCGCAGAGTTGTTACTTTTGGGATGGTGTTAATGAAGCTTGACTTGCGACAGGTGAACATTTTTTAGGTTATTTTCTGCAACCTGCTTGCAAGCCCCTTTTAACCAAATTTTTGAATGTACCAGGAATCTGGTAGACATGCTGAAACACTAGATGCAATTACGAGATTTTTGGATATGGGTACATATAGTGAGTGGGATGAAGAAAAGAAACTAGAATTTCTGACCAGAGAGCTGAAAGGGAAACGGCCACTAGTTCCTCCGACAATTGAGGTAAGGTTTTACTAAGCATTGCAGCGACCTCTGAGTCTGTAAGTAAAAATTTTTAGAGTTTTTGTTGGATAATTTCTTCTGTTCCATGTATTCAGTTAATATATTAATGAGTGTGTGTCTTCTATTTGTACCCCACAAGGGATCTTTTTAATTCAAATTAATGTGCCATACCTTGAGGGCACTTATGTGAACCATTGGCCTTGAACTAAATAGGATGGTAATTTAATATTGATTCAAGTGATAATATCATCCAAGTGGGTATTACATGAAGCGTTCACATTCTAGCCATTTGCAGGGAACTTCATGGAATTTTTAGAACTAATTCCTGAGCTGAAATCAGTTTATATTTATATAATAATATAATTTTGTGACACTTGGACATGAAATAATGGATGGAAGAGTAGTGAAAAATATTGGCCTTGTCTTTCTTGATTGTATCTGGAAAATTTTGTGTCATTGATGTGCTCTGCCATTTCTGCTTGGTTTGGTTATTTGTGGTCATGCATAAAAAATTGTTATGGCTTTTGTGGCATACGGCCTTGAGGCTGACTCCTCTTTTGTTTTGATTCTCATGAGATCATTTTAAGGCATAATATATTCTAGGTGTAGCTTTGTGGTATCATTTTTGTGCTTTAAGAACTTCTTTGCGTCTAGACATTCTTTGTGTATTTACTGTTCTCTTCCCCTCTTAATTCTCTTTAGTAAATTTTATCCTCTGCTCTGGGGGCTTTTCAGGTTGCTCCTGATATTAAAGAAGTTTTGGATACCTTCCATGTTGCTGCTGAGCTAGGGAGTGATTCGCTTGGTGCTTATGTCATTTCTATGGCTTCAAATGTATGATTACCTACTGCTAATTAATTTTGTGCACTCAAAAGTGGATCTTGTTTGGATATTACATTTATAGAGCAATCAATAAATTACCATGTCTTTTCTCTGTGGCAGGCAAGTGATGTCCTGGCTGTCGAGCTTTTGCAGAAAGATGCCCGGCTTGCTGTTAGTGGGGAATTAGGGAGACCATGTCCTGGTGGAACGTAAGTTTCCTATCTCTTATGTATTAATATTTTTCTGGTATTTGATGTGAGTTTGTTTCTTTTATATGGTTATTGGACCCCCTACATATAACACATTGATATGTGATAACTGCAGTTGATTTTTTGTTGTGTTTATATGTATATATGCCATCTTTTCTTATTTGTTATTATTTTTCAATTTTTTAGATTGTTGGAGTATAATAACCTACATTTTTACCTGGGTCAATATCCAGGATTTGAAACCTACTCCTAACTTATGGTCAGTGTGAAAAGTGCACCTAGATCAAGAATTTAGGTTGACACCTATTATGACATTTCATTTGTGTGCAAGCGCACATTATCAAAACTACTCAACTGAAAATAATTCTCAGCCCCCATCAACACCCCCTTTTTCTCTCTCAATGTCATTGTTAAAGTCAGGATCTGCAACTTGAATACGGCTTTTTGTGTTTTCCTCCTTGCTGTTTCTATGGTTCCTTTTTCTTAAGTGATACGAAAATGAGCTCTGTAAAATGCACAAAAGTTTTCCACCCCAATAGAGTTGGGTTTTCTTTTAGTAGTTATTTCTCAGGAGGGTAGAGTTCGCTCTTAAAGTATTGACCAATCAAAGTTACTCTTTCAAAGCAAAGAAGTGCATGAGGAAAAGGAAACGTAGGAATTTTATGCCATATTTTTTGCAATGGCATGTTACATTATTGATTGATTGTTTTTGTTCATGCCTGGGACAACCTTTGCATTCTACATTTTGTTTAGCTGATATATCTACATCTATCTACCATGCAACAGGTTGCGTGTGGTTCCTCTGTTTGAAACTGTGAAGGACTTGAGAGGAGCTGGCTTGGTGATCAGGAAACTGTTATCAATTGATTGGTACAGGGAGCATATTATAAAGAATCATAATGGGCATCAAGAGGTATGTGCTTTGTAAACCTATTTCCTGTATCAATTTCTGTGGAAAGATCTAATGGATCCTGGGATGGTATGCTATTCTGGACAGGTGATGGTTGGATATTCTGATTCTGGTAAAGATGCTGGTCGCTTTACAGCTGCATGGGAACTTTATAAAGCCCAAGAGGATGTTGTGGCTGCATGCAACGAGTTTGGTATCAAAGTGACCTTGTTCCATGGGCGAGGAGGGAGTATTGGTCGTGGTGGTGGCCCTACATATCTTGCCATTCAGTCCCAGCCACCTGGCTCTGTAATGGTGAGTTATGTTATGTAGTTTTGTTATGATTCTGTCTTTATTTTTTATATATATTTTTCTTCATTTTCGATTTTCTTGATTTTAATCTTTCACATTTGATAGTATGGTAGTTCAAGATATTTAAACTCATAAGCCAGTTTACTCTCTTCATTTAAAATGCTGCTAGGTGGTTTCTTTTTTTTTTTTTTTTTTTTTTTAAATTGAGAATTATTGATATTGATTGACTTTTTAACTCTTCAATATCCTAAAATTGGTCCTTGTATATTTATTAACTATCATTAACTCCATAAATCAGGTCTTATAAGCTCTCATTGAGTTCCTTGAACTTGCATCTTATTGTCAAAAAGCCAAGAAAAACCTTATAAGACTTCAAATGTAGTTGAAATGAAATACGGTGGTAATATTTATGATCTGTAACTTCGATGCCCCACTGAATTGGCAGGGAACACTTAGGTCAACTGAGCAGGGCGAGATGGTGCAGGCTAAGTTTGGATTGCCAAATACAGCTGTTAGACAACTTGAGGTCTACACAACTGCTGTGCTGCTTGCAACTGTGCGACCCCCTCAACCTCCTCGGGAGGAAAAATGGCGTAATCTCATGGAGGAGATTTCAAAAATTAGTTGCCAAAACTACAGGAGCACCGTCTATGAAAATCCAGAATTTCTTGCATACTTTCATGAGGCTACACCCCAGGCTGAGCTTGGCTTCCTGAACATTGGAAGCCGCCCCACAAGAAGAAAGAGCTCAACAGGTATTGGCCATCTTCGTGCCATTCCATGGGTATTCGCGTGGACCCAGACCAGATTTGTTCTTCCAGCTTGGCTTGGAGTTGGAGGTGGGTTGAAAGGTGTTTGTGAGAAGGGACATACTGAAGACTTGAGAGCAATGTACAGAGAGTGGCCTTTTTTTCAGTCTACAATAGACCTTATAGAGATGGTTTTAGGGAAGGCGGACATTCCTATTGCCAAGCACTATGATGAGGTGCTTGTATCAGAGAGCAGGCAGGAGCTTGGTGCTGAACTAAGGAGGGAGCTCCTTACGACAGAAAAGTATGTATTGGTTGTCAGTGGGCATGAGAAGCTGTCGGAGAATAACCGGATCTTGAGAAAGCTGATTGAGAGCAGGCTCCCATATCTCAATCCTATAAACTTTATGCAGGTGGAAATACTGAAGAGATTGAGACGTGATGATGATAACCATAAACTCAGAGATGCTTTGCTTATCACCATAAATGGTATAGCTGCTGGTATGAGGAACACTGGTTGAGTGATATCTCATCACTTCGACCCAAAACTGTCAGCGTGAAAATCACTCCAGTTATGTAGTTTTTAAGTCCAGACTTGAGACTAGTTTTTGTGAAAAGATGTTTTGACTTGTTTTACGGTTCTAATAGGATGGATTTTCTTAAGCTCCATCGTATATATGGTCTACGGAAGCAAACATCTTTTTTGGTACACATCAGCAGAAATTACTTGAAATGCTTTAATTTTACTATCTTCTTCTGCAGAGGATTTTTGTTAAGCTCCATCTGATAGATGGTTTATGGAAGTAATTGTCATTTTCGTCACACGAGCAGATATTACTAGAAATGCTTTCAAATTCTCTTCGATGGTTGAGAAATGACCTGGTTGTGAGCAAATACTCCGAAAGTCTTGACAGTATCGTGAACACATAGCCAGTAGTATGAGTATCACAGTTAGAATACACTATCGGAAATAAGTAGCATCTATATATACATAATTACATGTGTGAGATCTGAAAGTATGGATTGGTTATACATCAGAAAACTGTATATAAAATGACACATGAGGATTTACATGATTTAGTTATAAAAACTTACATCACAGAACTCACTCTCACACACTGACTTAATCTTTGTAAAATAACATTCCGACAAGACCTCTAACTTTAGTGATACTGTCGACTCTCTATTGTTGGTAACTTAACAGCATACTGTTAAGTAACACATAACAACGGTGTCTGATATTGAATTATATAAATACTTAAATCGCAAGTTTTTTTAGTGAATACTAACTCAAACAGACTTAAATAAAATTCATGCACGAGCCCAACCTCTCATATATGAATAAAAATATCATAAAACATAATAAAAAACATATTTCAATTTTGCGTTGAAGTTCTCCTCAATATCTTTAAATGCGGTACCACTGTGAATTTCAGTTGCCATTCTTATCAATATCCAGTAGAATCTCAATCAAACTCAAATGGTAAGCATAGGATATCAATCAATAATATAGAAAATGATATAATAAACTCCAAATAAAACTAAGATACTAAAATAATATCCTAATCTAATAAGAGATATCCAATGTGAATATAATACTTCTTAATAAAGACTTCTAGAAACAATAAAATCAGAAAGAATATAAATCAATGTTTTAATTATAAGTTTGTCCAAAAATCAATCATGTGCACAACACATGTATAAGTGTCACGTTTGACACTAACAATCTCTCCCTTTTGGCAACTTGTGATGGAGACATCAAACTATTTTTGAAACAATGATTAGCATGTAAACACATGTCTAATGCAATGAAAACAAATACATTAAATGAAAGTGCCACTACAATAGTGATAACGAATTTTCAATTATAAAACGCATAACAAAAACAGTTATAGCGAAAAATGACTGAAATCAAATAACTTGCAAACAAAATAATCAGAGCTAATATGACTATTAGCAAATAATCTACAAGCAAAGTAATCAGAGATTAATCACACATGTAGATAATTCTATAAAAACATCAAAGACCTACAATTTAAACTATCAAACACAAATAGCAAAAACCAAGTTAAGTCCTGCAAAGTCAAATGCATAAAAGATAAACATAGAAAATTAGAGTAAAAACGATTACTCCTCCTGAGTAACTAATCCGCTTCTCCCCCAAAATAAACAAAGTATTAGAAACCACTTCTTCTCCCCTTCGTTTTAATCAAGTTCCAAAAAAAAAAAAAGAAACTTAAACAGAGCAGAGAAGAAAAACAAAGTAAAAAAAAAAAGAATTCAAATTAGTTTAATCTGGCAGACTTGCGGATTGGGAGATTTGCGTCTAGGCCTTTTCTTGGATCTTCCAACGGTTGTCTTAAAACTGGTGCCCTTGGTGGATAGGGTAGTTTGCTCATAAACAATTGGAGTGTCTTGTTGAGCAGTGGTATCAGTAAAAGATGCAGCGACTTTAGCTATAATCTTACAAATAGCTTTTTCAAGTTTTTCAGCACTGGTTTCAACATTTTGAGACAATCCCATGAGGGATTTAACTGTAGCTTCTAGTGGAATCTCCTCTTTTGCTTTCTTTGGATTAGAGGGTGGTGCATGTGTAGTTTCTACATGATGTGGTGGAGTATGCTGTGGAGTAGGAACATGATGTGTTGGTTCCTCTTGTGTTGGTTCATCTATGGTTTAAACATGAGCTTGCTTTGTAGCAACTTGCTTATGGGAAGCCTTTTTCTTGGCAATCTTGATCTTTTTCTCTTTCTTTAGCTTAGTACCTTTTACTTTCTTCTTTTCACCCTTTTTCTTCTTCTTCTACTCTACTGTCTTATCTGTCATAATATAGTCTGTTCAACATTATGATCAGCATGTTCCTCTTTTTGCCTAGAAAACTTTGGATGCTCTTCCATTGTTTTATTAGTTGGCATATAAGGTGGTTCATCTGCATTTCCTCTTCTATCAATATTCCTCTCCAACTTAGATTGCTTGGCCTTGATATCCTTAATATCCTGCACAATATTAGCTAAAGCAACATTGATTAAAACAAGCTGTTCTCCACATTGCTCATTGGATTTTGTTTGACCGTCCTTGGTCTTAGTGGTGGATTATCAGGCAAATTGGTTTTGTCATGCAATCTGGACAAGAAGCCATTTGTGATAGGCTGAGGCATAATCTCATATTCTTTTTAGAACTCATAGAAACAAGATTTTGAGCCAAAATTCCTTGAATCAAACAAGGAAACACAAGCATATGATAATTGGATTTGTACAGTGCAATATGAACTATCATCCTATATATCCACAAACCTAAATTAATTGGCCTATTGGTAACCAAAAAATACAGAAACTTCAACCTATCATCTCTAACTTAGTTTTGATGGGTTGAAGGGAACCAATCAAATGGAGTTATCTTATGTAGAACCCTATACGTCTTAGTGAGATATTGTGGATCAATTCCATCTTTTGGGTTCCAAGTCATATTACCATTACCAGTTAACTCCTTAATCACATCGTCCATAACAAAATCATCATGAAAAGTATAAATTACTAATAGGTACATCAAAGAATATGTTGATCATATTTTAACACATTGGGAGAAAACTTCACCAATCTACCTCTATAATATATCTTGTGATAATAAAACTTTTTGGATTATCAATTGAATCAGGTATATTAGTATAAAACTCTTAAATGGAAGTCTTAATAGGAGGCAAAAGATTGTTTACCGTTTCTATTCAGTAGATGGACTCAAGAAGCTCACCCAGACCATATTTGTTAAAAGTTTCAACTTTTATAAGCCTTTCAATATGTAGCTTCCTTTTCAACGTGTACTTCTAAAAGTTTTCCTTGACTTCATCACTAAGAAAATTGTTGAACTTAGGCTTGATCTTGTCCTTTATTCGTCCTAAATGGAATCTCTTCATCATCACTCATTGCTGGGTCAATCGAAACCTTTGCATGCTGTCATGACTGCGAGCTATCATGGTAGGTTTGATTGTTAGAATCGCTTGATGATGATAAGCTATTGGTGGATTTTTTAGATTCAATTATGGAGGCCATTGAGAGATTTTATGATCTTTGAGAGTTGCACAAGGGTTTGAAGAATAGAGAAATGAGAGAGAGAGGCAGAATCCTATACACGATTTTGATAAAAACCAAGATAACCCTAATTGAGTTTGTAACAAACTTGGAAAGAGTGAATCCTTGTCCAATTCAGTTTCCAAAACAAATTCAAATTTGATTTTATTTCATTTTCCAAAACAAATCCATTAATGCAATTAATGACTTAAAATCAAAAATTGAATTTGATTAAAATTAAGAATTTTATAAAGAAAAGGATTTCCGCCACTGAAAACTCTTTCCTTTAAACCAATAATGCTGACATGGCACCTATTGACACATAGAAAATTACAAGAAAATCAAATTTTAGTCATGTACAAATAACATCGTACGTTATCAATAACGTAACATAAAACCATCACAATTAACTTAACATCAATATCTGGACATCATATGAATCATTCCAAAGAAGTATACTTCAAAGCTGTTTATGATCAAAATAAGAAAGCTGTTTAACTCCATTTTTCATTCAATTGAGATGTCAAAAACAATATCTTGACATATTCACAAAAACTAATCACATTGGCTTATGAACTGAGTATAGTAGCTTTTACACAATATAAAGGTAGCCCTTTTCACTTGAGTGGGTGACCTCAGCATATTTCCTAGATACTTTAAGGTTACTTTCAAGGATGGCTTTCACACATTATATACTGGTAGCCATCTCTATATTTTTAATTTCTTTAACTAGTATCACAATAAAACACAAAATTTATTACAACTCACACATGCTTAATTAAAAGAAGGCTTATGATATTACAGATAAAATTAACATAACAGAAAACAATGCTTATTTAAAAAAATGACAAATGCCTAAGGCCTTTATTAGATTCTCAAATCTTGTTATATCTAATGCCTTAGTGAATAGGTTAGCCAATTGATTTTCAGTGGAGATGTGTTCAATATGTATCACTTTTGACTCTATAAGATCACTTATAAAATTGTATCTTATGTCAATGTGTTTTGATCTATAAGGCGAGACTGAATTTTCTGAAATATTTATAGCACTAGTATTATCAGAAAACACAATCATAGGTTTTTGTTCAATACCATAATCACTTAGCATTTACTTCATCCAAAGTTGTTGTGAACAATAACTCTCTGCTGCAATGTATTCTGCTTCTGTAGTAGACAAGGAGATGGAATTTTGCTTCTTGCTATGCCAAGAAACTAAGTTAGTACCAACGTAAAAATCCTCTTGATGTGCTCTTTCTGTCATCAGCATTTTCCTGCCCAATTAGCATCACTTAATCTTGTAAGATAAGCATTTGTTTCTTTAGAAAACTATATCCCATAATTATAACTTCCATGTACGTACTTGATGATTCTTTTAGTTGTTGCCAAGTGGGATTTCTTTGGTTTTGCTTGAAATCTTACACAATGTCCTACATTGAAACATAAATCTAGTCCACTCATAGTGAGGTAGGGTAAACTGCCAATGATGCTTCTATATAGACTTGCATCAATCTCCTTTTCTGCATCATCTTTTGAAAGTTAGTATAGATGGAAGTCCTCATAGGCTTTGCCTTCTCAAATTCATATTTCTTTACAAGGTTTTAGTATATTTTGATTGAGATATGAATATCTCATCATTCATTTGCTTAACCTATAATCCAAGAAAGAAATTTAATTCTCCTATCATGCTTATCTTAAACTCTTCTTGTATCAACTCAACAAACTCATCAGTCTTGTTCTTGTTAGTTGAGCCAAACACAATATCATCCATATAAACTTGAGTAACAATAAAATAATTTGGTGCATGTTTGATAAACAAAGTCTTATCATTGTTTCCCCTAGTATAGCCTCTCTTAATTAGAAAATTTGGTAGTCTTTCATGCCAAGCTCTAGAAGCTTGTTTCAAACCATACAAAGCTTTATGCAACTTGTACACAAAATCAAGATGTTTAGGATATTCAAATCATTTAGGTTATTCAATAAAAGCCTCTTCATTAGATAACCATTCAAGAAGGCTATCTTTACATCCATTAGATATAGTTTAAAATCAAGCAAGCAAGTAATAGCAAGTAGAAATCTGATAGACCCAAGTCTAGCTACTGGTGCAAAAATTTTATTAAAGTTTATGCCTTATACTTGAGTGTAACCTTGTGCCACTAACCTAGCCTTATTTCTAACTACTTGTCCATTCTCATCAGTTTTGTTCTTAAATATCCACTTAGTTCCAATGATATTTGCATTTTATGGCCTAAGAACTAATTCTTAAACTTCATTTCTTTTAAACTGATTAAGTTCATCTTGCATAGTTTGAATCTAAACATCATCTTTTAAAGCTTCTTTAACATTCTTAGGTTCTATTAAGGAAACATAACAAGCAAAATTTACCTGATTTCTTACCTTGCTTCTAAACTTCATCATGCCATCTAGACTTTCAATGATTGAGCTGGTTGGATGTACCTTTTTTATCCAAGAAAGTGGATCGTTTATTTCATCATCATCATTTTTTATTAAGTTTCTGCCTAAGTCTGTGCTGTCAGATGTTGTTGTTGTGTTTCATGTAATAACAGTTGTTTCCTTTTTCATAACAGAATCTTCTTCGCTTTTACTGTTGATTGGTGCTGGATTTTTGTAGTTTCTGTGAAGCTGGTTATGCTTTTTTTATGAGAATACTTTGCATAATCATCAAGGTCATCGAACATTACATTTGTAGAATCCATTATTGCCTCAGTTCAAAGATTGTGAACTCGAAATACCTTGCTATTGAATGCATATCCTACAAAGACTCCTTCATCTTTTTTAGGATCAAATTTACCTAACTGCTCTTTGTCATTTAAGATATAACACCTGCATCCAAAAACATGAAAATACTTTAAGTTATGTTTTCTTCATTTTGAAATCTCAAAAGGAGTTTGGTTAGTGCCAGGTCTTAGAAAAACTCTATTTGAAATATAACAAGCAGTGCTAATTACTTAAGCTTGTAGACTTTTGGTCAACTTCTTGCTATCGAGCATCACTCTAACCATCTATTGAAGTGTCATGTTCTTTCTCTCTACAACATCATTATGTTCAAGTGTTTTAGGGGTTAAAAATTCATGTGCAATTGGATGGTATTTGCAAAAATCAGCATAGCTAACATTTTCAAATTCCTTATCATAGTCACTTCATATCCTCACTATCCTGCCAATGTTCTTATTTTGCTCATTTTCAAGCCTAACACAAAGATTCCTGAAAGCTACAAAAGTGTCAGACTTTCTCAAATAAAATCAATCCAAGTGTATGTAGAGAAATCATCAGTATAAACAAATAAATATCTCTTACCAAAAATGCTTTTAAGCTGTATAGAACCCATGAGATCCATATGAAGCAAATCAAGTATTTTAGATGTGCTAAGATGTGACATATATTTATGTGGCCCTCTACTTTGTTTTCTTAATTGACATGGTTCATATATCCTATCAGATTTATCATTAAGTTTAGGAACACTTCTAACAACACCTAACTTAGTTAGTTTAACCAAGTATTTATAGTTTAAATATCATAACTTTTGATGCCACAATTCTAAATCTGATATCCTAGCATGAACTGCATTTACTACCAAGTAACAAATATCAAAAGATCTATTTTTTTGCAAAATGCATTTTCCTACACCATCTAAAAACATGCATTTGTTCTGAGTAAAGTTAACAGCATACCTATCATTACATATCTGACTAATACTAATTAGATTAACTTTCAATCCATCAACAAGCGAAACATTTTGAAATTTAGCTAAGCCTTTATCATTTAAAGTGCCATTATCAATTATCTTGCTCTTTGCACCATCACCATATGTGACATGTCCTTCCCTGTATGACTCAAGATTTTTCAAAAATTTCTTATTGCCAGTCATATGCCTGGAACAGCCACTGTCAAAATACCACATGTCATTAGAAGAATCATTAAGTGCAATAAGAGCAACATTGCAAGTTGTTTTGTCTTTCTTAACCCACTGTTATCATGTCTTAGCTAACTGCTTGAATTGTTTTGACATTTCATGTAAAAGACTAAACTATTTAAAGCATCTAGGTCTGATATGCTCTTTGACACTAAAAAAATAATATGTTGGAACAAATCTTTTTACCTTTCCAAGATTGGGCTTAAACAAACTCAAGGGAGAACAAAAATCTCGTTAATTTTTGAACTAGGACTTGACCTTTTTGAGCTAGGTTCAGAAGTGTTACCTGATGTTGAAACTTCCACAAATACCGTTTTTGATGAAGATGCAATGTTACCTCTTGAATAACCCAAGCTATGTTTGTTTGAACTATCTCTTCCAAGGTTTAAAACCTGGTCAAGTTTTACAAACCCAATTTTGAGTTGATCAACATATTTTCTACTTTTAGCCAGTCTGTTGTAATCTTCTCAACATGTTCTATTTTGTCTTTCAAAGTATACTCTAGTTCATTGATGTAGTTTTTAGTAAAGGCTCTCTCACATTTCAGCATTTCATTATCCTTCTTCAAAGTCTTGATTCCTCTTTTTGATTCAGCCATTCAATATAGATGCATTGTAGGTTTCTTGCAACTCCTCATAATATTCACAATCATTTTCTGCATCTAAATGTTCATAATTAGTTCTGCACTATTCTTTTAGACTCGACGTAACAGCTTTTCCTTTATCAATTGAAGATGTTGTGAATGCCACAAAGTTGCTAATGCATTCTTGATCATCTGAATCAGTTTCTAAATCATCACCTCCGTGTAGCAGACATCTGTTTGTTCTTCTTCTTTTTGAGATTAACACATTCAGATTGAATGCCCATAACCAGAACACTCATAGCACTGAGTTTACCCTTTTCTATTAGGTTGTTTTGGACTCTTCTTGTCATTCTCCTTGTTGAATTTCTTGAATTTGGTATCACTTGAGCTTGACACCTTTCCTTGATTCTTTTTCCCAAAATTATTTTTCATGAACTTAACATAATTCTTTGTTAGAAAAACAATGTGTTTTGAATCAATTTCATCAAACTCATAATTACCTTTATCATTAGATTTTTCAGTTTTAACAGTGAATGCAATACTTTTACCTTTTTGCTTCCTTATGTTATGATTAATCTCAAAATTATGGAGAATACCAACAAGTTCATCAACTCTCATCTCATCAGTGTTCTTTGCTTCTTCAATGATAGAAATTTATCAGGAACATATCTGATGATTTTACTACAATTTCTGCATCTGTAAAAGTTCTACCAAGCATATATACAGAATTTGCAATATGACACAGCTTTGAATAAAAATCAAATATTGACTTATCCTCATACATCATTAGATTCTCAAATTATGAATTCAATTTTATCAATTTAGATCTTTGAAAAGAAGCTGTACCTTCATGTTTTACCTCAAGAATGTCTCAAGCCTTTTTAGCCATTTTGTGCCTCAAAATCTGACCAAAGTTGTTAAGATCAACTATTGCAAAAATTGCATTGAGTGTTTTTGAATTCCAATTGGACTGCCTGTATTCCTCTTCAGTCTATCCTTCCTTAGGTTTAAGATCTGAAGCTTCGAAAGCATTCATTTGTGTTGGTGGTGTCCAACCTCTTAGAGCATTGGTCTATGCCCTATCATCAAGTGTTTTGATATACATCATCATTCTAACTTTCCGATATGAATAATTACCATCATCAAGAATCGGTGGTTGTGATTGAGATCCTCCATTTCATATAAATTCTATGCTTTCAAATCAACATGGTCTTTCTTCACTTGTATGTCAATGAACCTGCTATAATGCCAATTGTGAGATCTGAAAGTATGGTTCAGTTATACGTAATATAATAGGAAACTATAATATAAAATGGCATAGAAGGATTTACGTGGTTTATTTATAAAAAACCTACATCTACGGACATCTTAGAGCTGCAATTCACTAAGTTCATGTTTGTACAATCTTTAGGTACATTTATAGTACTGACTCACTCTCACATATTGACCTAATATTTGTAAAACAAAATCCTGACAAGATCTTAAACTCTAGTAAAACTGCCAACTCTCTATTGTTGATAACTTAACAGCACATTGTTAAGTAACATATGACAACGATGTCTAATACTGAATTACATAAACACTCAACTTGCAAGTTCTTTCGAGTGAATACTAAGTCAAACAGACTTCAGCAAAATTCATGCACGATCACAACCTTTCATATATGAATAAAACTCTCATAAAACATAATCAAAGACACATAATTTTGTATTGGAGCTCTCCCGAATACCTTGAAATGCGGTACCATCACACTTTATAAGTTACAGAAAATAACATTATATAATGTGTGAATTTCAGTTGCCATTTTCATCAATATCTTGTAGAATCTCAATCAAACTCAAATGGTAAGTATAAGATATCAATCAACAATATAGGAAGTGATATAATAAACTCTGAAGTAAATTAGGATACTAAAATAATATCCTAATCTAATAAGTGATATCCAATATGAATATAATACTTCCTAATAGAGACTTCTAGAAATAGTAAACTAAGAAAAAATCAATGTTTTAATTACAAGTTTGTCCAAAATTAATCATGTGTATAACACATGTATAAGTGTCATATTTGACACTAACATGTATATTTTTTTCTTTTGAAAAATAAATAAAATAAAAAGATAGTGATTACTGTTATATCACCATTAACCAGGGGCACTAGAACCTTATCACGATGACTTCTTTTACTTTGTGTTGTCAAACACACTATCGAGCCACACATGGCAATTGAGCTTTGTCTTTGTCAAAATTTCAAATGGTGCTTGAGCATTGACAATCACATAGACATGATATTCTATTATTCACCGCAAAACATGTTTCTTGTATGAAATCCCCTCTATACCCCTTCTAATATCTTTATATTATACAATCACAATATCACAAAATCTCCGCGGCTAGTGTATTAAGTATTTTTTTTTTTTGGGAACCATAACCAAATTTAAGAGAATATTCCACTATGGAATTTATTGTCCATCGATCCGATTGTATATTAATTTCATGATTATATATATATATATATATATATATATATATATATATATATAATATTATTATTATTATTACTAGCATTTATAACTTCTCTTTTGGACAAGCTGCTAATACATGCCTTTAAATAAAGCAGATCGATAGGGTATATGTATGCCAGGAGTCATGAAAGTGAGGTTCAATCAACATGTCTGCAAACATGCCATTATTTATAACTTCTCTTTTGGACAAGCTGCTAATACATGCCTTTAAATAAAGCAGATCGATAGGGTATATGTATGCCAGGAGTCATGAAAGTGAGGTTCAATCAACATGTCTGCAAACATGCCATTATTGAAGCTTCCTTAAGCTTCCACGCACAAACGAAACCCCGTTCTTCTTAGTCGTGTCCAGCTTTATTTTGAATTTTGATCCAAGCTCAGCCAACTCGCAGTGCCACTTAATTTCATGGTGATATCGTGCAAATTAAAGCAGCACAAGCTGCAGCTAGCTTTCCCAGACTGTCTTATGTGGATTTTGTATTTTTTTTAGTGGGAAGTCACTTGATCTCCTTTCTTGGATTTTGACTTCCATTAGTATCCAATGCAGTACCACTAATTTTTTAGGTTTAAATGCACTTTGAACTTTTATCTATATATGTATTGTTGCAGTGCTCACCGGCCTAACTTCTAAATTTCCCTAATTTGGAAAGCTAAATGAATGCAGATATTATTTTTTCCTTATAAAGGAAGACTTTGGGTACGCGAGGAATTTGTTCTACTACAAGTATAACTCTAAAATCTAAATTCTTGCCAACCAGCATGCTAAGGAGCCTGGAACAGATATAATTTAATCATGAAACATTTATTATAAGAACTGGTCAAAAAATGCATTTAATACCAAAAAAAAAAAAAAAAAGAAAACCGTTGATGGCTCTTAATTGTTGTCTATGTGGATGACATATTGTTCCTATTGCGCTAGTCATAATAAGGGTATCTAAGTCTAATAAGCCAATCAATTTGCTTGCTCTCATTGACCCATAAAGAACTTAAATTGGTTTTTGAAGTACTAATGCAGCTAAAAAGAAATAACCTATAGAGCCTGATTTGTCGTTCATAACTACCTTCCCAAATCCCATGTCAATGCTATATGCTATCTTCGAAAAAGTGGTGCATAATTCGTCGGATGACATCCCTAGTATCTGCCTTAACACAAGTTGAAGAGACAGCAGTTGACTGTGATGGTGTATGCAATTAAGTTCATGCGTATATACGCCTTGAATCTCAAATCCTCTAAGTGGACACATTTTTTTTTGTTCATTTGATTCCGATCACGATTTATCTTTCACAATCCTTGGCCATGCTACCTTCTTTATGTTTGTCAAATATCTTGGATATCGATTGTCTCGACTCTGCCTTTGCCCGAACGTCACGAGCCACTCACCATTCCATTCATATAAGCGCCATATATACTTTGATGTCATGCTTCAATGTCTCGAAAGATTTCCAATTGGCGACATGCGTATGCTACGAGGACAACTAAGTTTATGATACATTTATCCATTACATAACGTCCTTCTGTATAAGTGATCACGATATTAAAATTCACATATCAATTTATGGTTGATACGATGTTAATTTAAGTTTAGGGAACATTAGTTATATGATATTACTATATATGTTTATGTAATTAAGATAGTAAAATCGACATTTCAATTTAAAATTGAATCGGATGTGCTTAATAAATATGATAATATGATATAATAGGTTTACCTTAAAGTATTTTCTTTTTATGATAACATCGATTAATATAATAATGTGATATAATGAATGCCCCTTAGACATTCTCTATAATACGTTGCCTACCAAACATAAATTATGATTCTTAGTTTGATTAAGAAAATAAGAGAAAGAACTTAATATGTGATTTGATTTTTTAATGGGTACTATACACATATATTAGACATTTATTTCTTATTAATTATTTAAAATTTCGAATAATTTATCTTAACTTAAAAACATCTTGATCATATAACTAAGATCGTTAACCTTCTTAAATCATATAAGATATCGACATTACTTGAGTTATTGAAAAAGTCATCATAATCCCCATAACAAATATTATCCACGCTGTGATGATTAAAGAGAGCACGCAGAGAGAAATGAACAGAAGAGACGATCATAATGCAAAATAATAGAAGATCGATTGTATATATGAATATAAAGCCCGCAAAGTAGGCTGTAACATGTGCCAATCAGTGGGGTATATCATATGATTAATATATTATTTATCACAATCGCTTTGAGCTAATTAATTATTATAAATTTATATGAAGGAAATAGAAGTTACATTAGTTTAGTAATTGAATAATTGATAGTGATATGTAATCCCCGCATTATTATTCAATAAGTCACTAAAACAGAGATAAAAATGAACACAAAAGATTATATTATTATTCAATTTAAAATAATGCAAGATCGTACAAAGATGGCAAGTAGTTTGGTGACAAGGGACAGTGGGGTTTATATAAGAATATTGAATAATATATATGTATGAGATTAAAGGTTAATTAGATTAAAAGTTAAATAAATTTATATTAATAAATTATGATTTTGTGGGTTGGCATTATTTGACAAATACAAAACACCGCCTCGCGTGCATCTTTTGAAAATATTAACGTTGGAAGTGAGAGCTCATCAAAAGTAAAAAATGTCGGACCTTTGTGATGTTAATTAGTTAATGCTCCGTGACTCGGCAGGTGACCAATGTCTAAGTCACCATATGTCTAATTATATTTTTACTATTTTATCATAAGAGTTCTCTTAACATATATGTTACGATCACATATTAGAAAATAATTTTTTACAAAATAACATTTAATAATATGTCCTTAAAATAAATGTTAATAAATATATAATTAAAAAATCTAATTAAACAAATATAACTTTCCCATTCAAACATAAAATTAAGAAAAAAAGAAAGAAAAATAACTCAAAAACATATTTAATAACTTATCTTAATAAGATACATTCATCGATCAGACGTAGTCTATACAAATATCCGTAAAATTGTTGTACATACATAAGACTAGGGAGTTGTTAGGGTTTACTGTATTATTGAAAATTGTTGTTGAAAAGTGTTATGAGAAAAATTAGCTATTAACTGTAGTTTGAGAACAAGTTGTAGGGTGTCTAATAAAATTGATTTTCAAAATTGTTATATGGTCTAAAAGTTATGAATATATGTTTGGTAAACTTGATATTTAAAATCTAGTATTCAATATAATTATTAAAATTTTGTTATATATATATATATATATTTGAGACAAATTTTTTAGTACAAAATTAAATACAAATTTCTAGTCATTGAGCTATAAAATTTAATGGTTGAGCTGATTGATGAGTTGGTAACATTAAATACAATTTTTTAACTTTTAATCTCAACCATTAAATTTGGCGGGATTAATGATCATAAATTTGTGTGAGAATAAATTGTATCATAAAAGGCTATCATTGGGTGTCAGTGACGAGCTGATGCATTTAGCAAAATCGCTACCGCCATCATGATCATTGGTGAAAGAGCTTCCAGATTCTGTTGATGTCTTGGACATTAAAAATGTTGATCAACAGGATTTTACGATTAAAGTTTTATGCTCTTATCAGAGATCATCGTGGTAGTAGAGGTGTTGTTGGACGTGCCAGGTAATAAGTGGCCGATGATGATGATGGTTTGTTCCAACAGCTCCTTTTCATTTTCTTGAAAAATGATATCCAAAATAATTTAAAATATATTTGATTTTATAATTTATTGACTAAATAATTAATTATTTAATTTTAAAATTTTGAATCTAAAGGTAGTTTTGGGATTTTTATTAGGGAACAATTTTGATATTTTGACCTATCCAAACTCAACTTTCAAAAATTGAATTTTAGAAGCTATGCTCTAAATATGCTTCTAAAACGTAATACAAAAATAAATTTTTGGACTAATAGCTTACCGAAGAATCAATTTTAAAAAGGTTTACCAAACCGCTAAATAACCATAGCTTCTTCGAAAATTAGCTTTTAGCTTTTCAACAACATTCTCAAACACTCTAGATGTGTGGAAGTTATAGTTAATATGTAGTTAAGGGTATTATTTAATTATCTCGGTCATGTGATGTTTCAAAACTCTGTAATCTAGAATATTATTATATCTAGGTTGACTAGGGCCAACTCTCAATGTCATCAAATCCTTAATTTCTAAAGTCATAACATAGTTTTACATAAATACTTTTCTTTTGTGACCAAATCGAATTGATTTCTGACATGTCCATCTTTCTTTATTATGTCGCTCTATCAAAACATCGTACAACTATTTTCAAAAGATATAGCAAAATGGAATTTAATGGACTCATAGTCACCCATATGTGTCATTTTATAATATGGTTTTGAAGTTGACATTGTTCAATTTATTTCTTTCAAAAACGTCTGAATCTAAACATTAGAAGTTCGCACTAATAGAGATAGAAATTGAAGACAAGTGTGGTGCTTATAAGCCGGTGCTACAAGCCTGTTAATTATTACCTTCAAACTGAATGATTATGTGTACTATGAGGATAAGATATTCTAATTTTATATATATACTTTGTTATATAAAATGTATAATCTAATATGGTAATTGATTTCATAATGTCATCAGTTTGGTTGGTAACAACTATGTTTTGATTAGGTTATAAAGTGCATATATATTATTATCCATTAATTATCCCATCTAAGTAGTATAGGCTAATTTCAACAGCTAGACAACACTTAAAGGTCACTTTTTATCAAGTAGATAGCTATCTATATCTATATTCTTCTTGTTAGAAATTACTATCAACTTCATTATCTCTTTCTATGTAGCTTGGCCACCGAAGCTCGAAGTGGGATGTGAACACATGTAATTTGGAACCAAAATAATCACAGTATATATTTCAGCCCTCAAAAGCAGAGAATATTATGATCATATTTCATATCAGACCTATATATGCATGACATTATGGCCACCAACAAATATGACTTTGAGAAGGCACCTATACAGGTGTTGGCTAACCGGCAGATTTAATTGATTTTGACCACTCCATTACTCATAGTGCTTAACCACTTGCGGTAGTTACACTATGTCTATCACGCAACAAGATTTATCAGAACCACAATAATAATGTCAAAAACTCTCACGTATCCTTGTTGTCGTTCGCACTAAGTTAAGTGTTTTCCTGGCATTCCTCGTTTCCGAAACATGCATTGATAATGATTTATTGTGTGACAAATTAACTTCCCATTAAGCAAGTTGTGTACTCTTAATTTATAAGTGGATGTATATTAATGTTTGATGGGTCCTGTAACTATGTATATATGGGCATGAACAAAGATGAATACACATATATAGTGTCTTTTCAGATGAGAGGTTCGGTCCCCATTTACTTTTATCGTCAATCTCTAGTTGCAAATTGGGTTTGTTTGTAGGAAGGTTTAATTTACTATTACGTCATTTGTGCGCTTAATTAAAAAAATTAATTTTTTTGTTTTGGGATTTGGAAGTCGACCATGTTGGAAAGTTTTCCGAGAAATTATTATATATGTGTTGAACATCAAAATCTGGTTGGGAGGTAGCATGACGACATGCTAAGATGCACTCAGATATGTTGAATCTCATCTCACCGTATGTACGAGTGGATGGTTCACTTTATTACAATAATTTTTGGCGTATTCTAAATTATTGCTGTCTGGCAATTAATTTCTTTCAGTACACGAGCGAGGAGCACAAAATGCCGATGGAGAGTGGACAGTTATATTGCATCTTTCAATTAATGTCTCACAGAACGTATTTTTGGCAGGATTGCTCAATCCATCTACCGTCCTCTCCACTTCTCCATGTGCCGGCCTCTCATTACAGTATATTGTGTCCATCATTAACTGGATGATCAGATGTGACATTAGTGGCTATGTTTTTTTTGTTAAGTGTGAAAGTTTTTTTTTTTTTTGTCTTTCGTACAATCTTACGTAGGTGGAAAGCAAAATATAAGTGGAGAACTTTGGTAATATAATAAAACCTCCTCCTCTTATTTGATTTGTTATAAACTTATGTATTAAGTTTTTTTTCTTTCTCCCTTATTATCTCCTCAATTCTAATTATGAAAGAGATTATAATATTTTCTTCATAGTAAAATATTTTCAGTCTTATCCCGTAGAGGTTTTCCTCAAATTGAGGATTTTATCACGTTAAATTTTTCGTGCCTTTATTTTTCTTTATTACCTTTTTTTATTTATTGTGAAAGGCAGTACCATCCAAATTATTATTTCTAACATAATAATTTGTTTCTTATCTTTTATTTGAGCTGTAGTGAGAGTGCTCAATCTTCTAATAGTGATATCAGAGCCAGGTTGTCAAGACAGAACCAAGGACTAGGACAGTGAGTGATTATTTATATAGTTATATACATGTCTAGGAAAGTTTTATCAAAAAGATGATAAGAGTATAAGGAGACTGGATTTTAAGTGAGACCGCTTGTGACTCCTCCAATCTTTCCTAGAAGCTTTTCTGGTGTATATTAAATCATATTGACACTTATTACTATTCCTGGTTGCTGTTTAACAGTGGTGTACATATACGATACTGTTACTGTTCATGTATATGATACTATTCCAAGATACTGTTTACATATATGATACTGTTCACTGCAAGATAAATGGTAGTCAAATTTAAGATAAAGACGTTTGACGGAAATAACTTTGGGTTATGGAAAAAAAAATAAAGGCTATCTTGAGAAAAGACAATTGCCTTGAAGTAATTGATGGAAGACCAGAAAGTATATAAGATGAAAAGAAATGAGAGAAGATAGATGATGCAATGGCAAGTCTACATCTAACAGTTGCAGATGAAGTGCTGTCAAGTATTCAAGAATTGAACTCTGTAAAGGAGATTTGGGATACGTTGACAAGCCTGTATGAAACCAAATCTCTACATAACAAAATTTTCTTGAGCAGGAAGCTGTACACTCTTTATATGTCAGAAACTACTCTGGTGATTGAATATATTAACACTTTAAAGACATTATTCTGTCAGCTCTCAACGATGGAGCATAACATAGAAGAGAAGGAACGTGTTGAGCTGCTATTGTAGAATCTATCTGATTCATATGATAATCTCATCCTTAACTTGGCAAATGATCCGATGAAGTCATCTCTAGTTTTTAATGATGTTGTGACTGCTTTCTTAGAAGAAGAAAGTAGATGTAAAAACAGGGAAGATAAAATAATGACTTTTCAACAAGCGGAGGCCTTATTAGCCAACAGAGGGAGATCAAGGGAATGTGGTTCTAGTGGGAGTCATAATCAGAACAGGGGAAAGTCCAAAGGAAGGAAACTTGTTAAATGCTACCATTATAGTAAGCAAGGGCACGTGAAAAAAGAGTGTTGGCATCTTAAGACGAATGGAGAGAGAAACAACAAAGGAAAAGAACCTGAGTCGTCAGGATTTCAGGGTTACAGCAAGTACTTCAAGGGATGGCAAAATTTTGCAGCGAGGTAACACAGTTGCAGAAAGCAAAAAAAGGTTTGCTGATATTTGGCTAATTGAATCAGTAGCAACATGGCATATGTTTGTTAGGAGAGAATTGTTCTATCAATATAAGCCTATCTTAGAAGGGTCTGTGTACATTGGTGACGATTATGCCTTAAAGATTGCTGATATTGGAACAGTCAAAGTAAATATGTTTGATGGTACGACTCGCACTATCCAAGATGTACGACATGTGATTGGCTTGAAGAAAAATTTGCTATCGATGGGACAATTGAATGACCTCAGATGTGATTTCCATATGAAAAATAGGACCATGAAAGTTGTCAAAGTTGCACTTGTGATGATGAAGGCAGAAAAGATTGTTGGTAATCTATACATGCTCCATGAAGAAACTGTTCAGGAGGCAGAAACAGTTGTTGCTAGTTCTTGAGAAAAATTGTCTATGATATGGCATCGCAGACTTGACCACATGCTTGAAAAGGGTTTGAAGATTCTCTTTGATCGAAAACTGCTTCCTGGAATTAAAACTATAAGTTTACCATTCTGTGAGCATTGTGTTATTAGCAAGCAGAGTAGACTAAAATTTAGCAGATTCTATTGCTAGGATTAAAAATATTCTAGACTTGATTCATTCTGATATTTGGGAATCACCGGTTACATCCCTAGGAGGAGAAAATTACTTTGTATTGTTTGTGGATGATTATTCTAGAAGATGTAGGGTATTGTGATCAAGAATAAGTCAGATGTATTTCCTTTATTTAAAGCCTTCAAAGTACAGATGGAACTTGAATCCGGAAAAAGGATCAAGTATTTGAGGATAAATAATGGGAGAGAATTCTGTAACAAGAAATTTGACGCAATTTGCAGTCAAGAAGGTATAAAATGGCAGAAGACAGTTGTTTACACACCATAACAAAATGGAGTGGCAGAGTCGATAAATAGAACTCTCGCAGAAAGAATGAGAGCGTTACTAAGGATTAAGGGTTTACCTAATATAGTTTGGACAAAAGCAGCCATTATAGCCTATTACTTGATAAATAGGTCTCCATCAACAACAATTGAGATGAAGACACCTATAGAGATATGGACTGGTAAGCCAACTGATTATTCCTCCCTTCATATTTTAGGATGTCCTACTTATGTGATGTATCATAACCGAGAAAGAACGAAGCTGGATCCAAAATCTAGAAAATGTATCTTCTTGGGGTATGCTGATGGAGTAAAGGGATATGGCCTATGGGATCCTACTGCCTGTAAGATTGTTATCAGCAGGGATGTTGTCTTTTTAGAAGACATGTGTAAATGTGAAGACAGTGATAGCACGAAGAAAAATGTTGAGACTGCATCAGTATAGGAAGAAACAGTTTCTTCTGAAGCAATATCAGAATACGATGATCAAGAACTAGTCAAGTCTGAAGCACCTGAAGTCCGTCGATCAACTCGAGAGAGAAAGGAACCTTCTTGGCATTCAGAGTATGTGATGATGAGCAACGTTGCATACTGTCTTCTAATAAAAAATGGGGAGCTTTCAACTTTTTAGAAGGCCATAAATAGTTTTGATGCATTTCTATAGATGACAGTAATGCATGAAGAGATGGAAGCTTTAGACAAAAACAAGACATGGAAACTTGTGTCACTACCACATGGAAGAAAAGCCATTAGAAACAAATGGGTCTACAAGATCAAACGTGATGGCAATGATCAAGTGGAGTGGTATCGTACTAGACTAGTGATCAAAGGATATACTTAGAAAGAATGAGTTGATTTCAATGAGATATTCTCTCCTGTGGTACGACTTACAACAATTCGGACAGTCTTTGCTATACGTGCTACATTTGACTTACACTTAGAGCAATTAGATGTAAAAACCACGTTTCTTCATGGAAAACTTGAAGAAGAAATTTATATGTTCCAACCAGAAGGTTTTATTAAAGAAGAAAAAGAGAACTTGGTTTGCAGGTTAACTAAATCTCTGTACTGCTTAAAACAGGCGCCAAGGTGTTGGTACAAGAGATTTGATTCATTCATCATCAGCCTTGGGTATAACAGACTCAGTTCAGATCATTGTACGTATTACAAGAGGTTTAAGGAAGACTTTATCATTTTGCTGTTGTACTATGTGGACGATATGTTGGTTACATGTACTAACAAAGATTAGGTCCAAGAATTAAAGGCACAGTTGGCTAGGGGATTTGAAATGAAGGATTTATGACCGACAAACAAGATTCTAGGGATGCAAATTCACCGAGACAGAAAAAATAGGAAGATTTGGCTATATCAAAAGAACCACTTGAAAAAAATCTTGCGTCGTTTCAACATGCAAGATTGTAGGCTAATTTCCACCCCACTTCCAGTTAGACATAAATTATCCTCAAGTATGAGTCCTAGCAATGAAACAAAAAGGATGAAAATGTCTTGAGTACAGTATGCATCAGCAGTGGGGAGCCGAATGCATGCTATGATTACCTTGCACAAACAGTGTGAGTGATTAGTAGATTCATGGCTAATCCAGGGAGAGAGCATTAGAATTCTGTTAAGAGGATCCTTAGATACATCAAAGGGACCTCTGATGTTGCACTATGTTATGGAGGATTAGGGTTCATTGTCAAGGGCTATGTTGATTCAGATTTTACAAGAGATATTGGCAAAAGGAAATCCACTACAGGCTATGTGTTTACACTTGCAAAAGGTGTTATGAGATGGGTATTAAAACTACAAACTGTTCTGCCTCTATCTACAACAGAAGCGGAGTATATGGCAGCTACACAAGCTTGCAAGGAAGCTGTTTGGAGCAAAAAGTTATTGGAGGAACTTGGACACAAACCAGAGAAAATTTCTTTATTTTGTGACAGTCAGAGTGCCTTGCATATCACAAGGAATCTAGCCTTTCATTCAAGGACGAAGTACATAGGAGTTCAATATCATTATGTACGAGAAGTAGTGGAAGATGGAATATTAGATATGCAGAAAATCCACACGAAGGACAACATAACAGATGCATTGATCAAACCGATCAATGCTGACAAGTTCATCTGGTGTAGAACGTCTGATGGCCTGTTAGAGATGTGAGCAACATGTATAGAGACAAGACTGAAAGAAAAAATGCCTTCAAGTGGGAGAATATGAAGTGTGAAGACATTTTTGCCTTTCACACAATCCCACATCGGTGGGAAGTAAAATGTAAGTGGGGAGGCTTGGCTATATAATAAAGTCTCCTCCTCTCATTTGATTTGCCCCAAGCTTATGTATTAAGCTTTTCTTTTCTTTCTTCCTTATTATCTCCTCCATTCTGATTATGAGAGAGATTGTAATATTTTCTTTGTAGTAAAATATTTTTGGTCATGTCCGTTGAAGGTTTCCCTCAAATTGAGGATTTTACCACGTTAAATTTTTTGTACTTTTATTTTTCTTTATTGCCTTTATTTTATTTATTGTGTAAGGCAGTGCCATCCAAATTGTTGTTTCTAGCATAACAATTTATTTTTTGTCTTTTATTTGAGCTGCAGTGGGAGTACTCAATCTCCTAACAATTCTAGATTCAAAGACCTCAGCTTTGGCACTTTCAGACGCAAACAATAATACCAATTATACAATTAATCACTATTAATGTAGTTCATTGCAATAATATATAATATCGTAGTATAAGGTTTGATATAGTGTATATTTTTCCTCATCTTCGTTGGCTCAAAAAATTGCTTTGTTGCAAAGATTTTTCTTGAATAGTTATTGTATATGCATGATTCATGCATGCAAATACTAAAACAAGAAAGTTTTGGTGATTGAGAACAAGAAACCATGTATATAGATATATGTATGTATGTATGTATAGCTATATCAATATAACGATGATCTAGCGTAATGACTATGCAAGCTTTTGTATATATATTTACATAGATTCTACTAGGTTCTTTTATGGGATTTGTGAAACCAAAACAGACAAGAAAACCACAGTTACCCAAGATAATATGTATGCAAAAAGAGGTGTGAGTCCGAATGGCCACTAAATCAGATTTTGCAGAAAAATAAGAAATAAAAGCCTGTCAACAAAAGTAAATGAACGTGAGGAGACGCATTAGAGTGTTTTGAATGATGAGATGCACTATAAATATTGCTAAGTTATCCGCCCTTGTATTTGTCTTGCCTTTCTAAGTAGTTTTCCCCCACATGTTTCATTCAATATGTCCGATACACACTTAACCGTGCACGGCTGTTAACCTTTAATTTGTTAATTCAATTCTTGTTATTTATGATGTATATAACTTATATTATTAATATATATATATATATATCTTTTGTGGGAATTCCACTGGTCAATATTCGAAACGGGATGCTTTCTATAATTATTGTCGATCCAAGAATTCCTGCTTGTTCTTGTGCTTGGGAGGCGTCGGCAGCTGTATTATATACATTAACATTGAAGTAATAGAATTTCACGCTACTGATTTGCATTTGACACGCCATGGGATGCTTAAGAGAATGGGTGTTTGGTATTTGATATTGGAAGTATAAATGCAATTTGGAGCATTTTAATTTCTTGAATAATATCGATCACTACTTTAATAATCTTTCAAATGATATGATTTACTAGGCTTTTTTATTTGTAGCCAGGACCTCTTCTCTCTATAGGCTTTTCATAAGTCAAAGAAAATCAAATGAGTTGTTTTCGTATCTTCTTTACTCTTGGAATATCAATGTAAGAATGCATGGTCAATTAAGGCAATTTTGAGTACAATTTGCTCTGCTGTAAAGCACAATATTAACTGCTTGCAGAAAGAGACCACCCTGGCAATAGCTTTATTTAATATCATGGCTTTGACAATAAATGATAATTTTCTCATTTCCCGATGTTGATATTATAACACGTAATTATTAACCCACTCAGCCCAGGTTGTCTCAGATTACTATGATGCTTCTACTAAAATCCGCACTTCCATTTTCTTGACTTCTGTTGCTCTTGAAGACCACGTGTGATACTTTGATATCTTATTATTATTATTATTGTTGTTTTTTCTAAATTGAAAAGAGTCTAACAATCTTTATGGGAAAGACACCTAGCGTTTCTGCTTTATGGAAAAGACAATCTTTTCCCCTCGAAGAAAATCAAAAGTTAAATGAAGTTTTCAATTCTTAATCCTTTTGGGGATTCCATCGTTGAGGATCAATTCGTAGATAATTGATAATTAACACAAATTTTAGGGAGTTATTTTTATTTGTTAGTTATCATTTAATATTTTTATTTGTTAGTTATCATTTAATATGGAAATTGAACAAACATCGAAGGCGCACATATTACATCTATACAAAAGTGTTAAAAGCATATGCCTTGTCTTTCGTCCTCTAGCATATTGATATATAATAATAAAAATAATAATAATAACAAATTAAAATTTCATTAATACGTTAGAAAGTATATATTAAACCAATATGTAGAACCAGAATAATTAGAATTATGCTCTAAAAGAGGATCTTATTGAGCCAAACACATCAAACTATTGCATGCATTTAGAAATTAGAATTAATTTTGTGTAAACGGAAACAAGATAAAGAATCGAGCACTATATAAAACAATCTCAGAGACCACGTGTAAAGGTTACATCATCTCCTTTGACGGCAAAGCAACAAGGAAAGATAGAAAGATAGAAGATTGTTTAGCAAACGAACCTTCAAGCTAAGCATGAACACTTGTCAAGCAGTCGTTATGTACTAGAGAATCTAATTCACTATATCACACAGTAAAAAGAAAATAAAAGCATAGGTATTTCAATTAGAGAATCCGAGGGGAAGGTTTGAAACTGTGCATCACATCAGATTTTCATCATCTGGGCGATTCTTTCGGCACTACTGTAGATAATATTGGTTACTGTGTATGCAGATTATTGCATGGTTAAGATAGCCCAGCTTTAGAATAAGACATCCCGGCTACCAATACTTAGGCTGCTAGGCATACTACTATTACGTTCAAGAGTTGCATGCTACAATTCCGTGGTTCTCTTGGAACCCCTATTTATTTATTTTTATTATTATCAGTTGGTTTCTTTCTTTTTTCTATTTACAGATTGTGTAACAAGGATGATTGCTGTAATATTTCTAGAAGTAGTGAAGCTAGCTGCAAATTAAACACATATAATATGAGAATTAGAGGTGGAATCGGGCCGGGTTGGGGGTGGGGATGCCATCCCCATCCCCGTCCCCAATTAAAATATCAATCCCCATCCCTTGTTAATCCCCAATTTTTTAAAGCGGGGATGGGGATGGGGAATCCCCAAAGCCAAAACGCAACCCCATCCCCATCCCCAACCCCATTTACTTATTAAAAATTTATACTTTGAAATAAAACATATTTTAAATTACAACTATAAACCTTAAGCAACATACCTACAAATAAATATTAATAAATCTATAGACAATCAACATCATTAAAATAAATCTTTAGGCAAACAAAGGTGGGCTAGGTTGGGCTTGAGTTTTATTAAAGTAGGCGGGACATTAAGCTTTATAAGAGGGAAGATAACAAGGGTTTAAATATTAGATTACTAAAAATATATATATATTATCTTATTTTAATTTCGGGGAGCGGGCCGGGCTGGGCTTGGAGCATAATCCCCATTCCCATCCCCATCTAATTTCGGGTAAAGTTTTTATCCCCATCCCCACCCTATTCCCCATTTTTAGGTCTCCATCCCCGGCCCAAAAGGGTTGGGGAATTGCGGGGCTCCATCCCCATGGGGATTGGTTTCACTTCTAATGAGAATAATTAGGTAAACAAGGGGAATATATACAAACGTATATATATTTTATTATCTAACATATTTATTTAAAGGTTCGCGCCGCATTAAAGTAAAGGAGGATGTTGAATCTGTCTTTGAATACTTTGGAATCAATTTGTCGTTATACATGTCTGGTTTCCACAAGAGGTAAAAAATATGATATATATATATGTGTGTGTGTGTGTGTGTGTGTGTGTGTGTGTGTGTGTGTGTGTGTGTGTGTGGAAGAATAGAGGATTTTTGTATTGTTTTGTTTTTTAAATAAATTACTTTTATGTTTTGAATTTATCCAAGATGATTATGGCCCTTCTACCGAGAAAGGATCAGGATTTTGATCTATTTCCCTTGTTGAAAATGATAGAAAAACTCTAGCTGATAGACTTGAAATTACCCTCAAACTTTTGTTTGACAAACAAAAGTAAAGGAGTAGAAATTTATCGACTTTCTCCATTATGATTTCGATAGCTTGTGACATTTTTTTTCTTAATCTTCGGATAAAGTTGAAATAGATACCCTTGATCAAGTTGTGTTCAATAATTTTTTTCATGGAATAATTAATTTAATTTAATTAGACAAATAAATCTCAATATAACTTTTTATAAAATCATTGCTAATAATGATCTCCCCAGACAACATACTTTATCAAATTCTATCAACCTTTGGGATTGATGATTTGGCTCTAACACGTATTTAACTAGTGGAGACTATCGATTCCAACAAAGTTTAGAAAAATGAAAGAAGAAAGCAAAATATTAATTAGAAAGCAAATACCTTTTAATGATGGTGACAGCTTCTTCAACTAAGCCTTTTATAGGAAACACGACAAATCTGAACCACTATCTACGCGTTGAATGGGAATTTGACACCTATAAAAGGGCACAAGGAACCCACTTTAATTTTTTCTTGGAAAATAAATTAATAAAGGAGATACCCTTCTCCCTCCTTTGAAGAGAAAAAATTAAAGAAATAAGAGAGATGATGATAAAAGAAAACTGTTGTTTGGTTGGAATTGTATTTGAGTTCGACACCTCAGTGGATGATGATTAAAATGCTTCGCTTTACTTCATCATTATCGCTGTTCATATCAAAACAAATCTATTTTTTGTATATATTCTGTGTACTATTTATATATATTGTTGAGGCATAAATATTTCGATCATGTGTTTCTAAGGGGTCAGTTCTCACCCTTTCGATTTGCATCTTTGAGGCCCTACACCATGAGAACAAACAATAAATTTGATTATATGTAGTTTTGATCAGGATATTAAATCCTTTATGTTTCTACAGTAAAAAGATTTATATAGAAAATTAAGAATGAAAAATAATAAGTAAGAGATTAATTGGAAATTAACTATGGTTTGGTGGGTGCAAAGGTATTATTCAAAAAATTTGTCATGGTGAATCGTGCATTCTGAACAATTAAGATTAAAAGAATCATTTAGTGATTTAATTTATCACCTACCGATTACATTTTCACTGGTGGATACACTCCAGTGTCCAATAACCCCACAACATCGTTTTTTTTTTTTTTTTTTCCAGATACTCAAGTAAACACTTCACATTTCTGGGTTTTGCTTAAAGAAAAAAAATAAAGGGTCGTTATAATTTCTTTAATTTTGATAAAAGAGTTTTCAAATTCTATATGTATGTGTTATGACATCATGAAAGTAAATATCATGGCATCTCCCCTTGACTCTAATTAATCAAAGACTCTCTTTAGTCGATTTTGTTACAATTATTCGTAATTCTGAGAGTTGAGGGTAGCTACTGTACCATGAAACCACCACCCACGTCTCTACTTCTCGTGCCTTCCTCACTTTATAAGACTCACATGACCTGTTCTTGCGTGTGACCCTGCTCTCTATCTCTCTTGCCTTGCTTTAATTTCACTGTCTTCATCTTCTTCTTCTATCTCTGAATTCCTACTAAAATGATGCCCCCTGATCAGCAAGATACTAATATTGTCGGCAACGGTTCGGCTAATACCATCACTCTCGCAAACCGAACTGAGAACGTCTCCGTTCACGCTGAACCTTCCATATCTGCCAGCAATGTGAGCCCATGTTCCGAGGATCCGATTTCTGACCAAAAACAAGAACTAACTCTTGCTAGATTCTCCATTCTACGTGAATCGTTACGCCCCGTTACACTCAAGGTATACAAATTAACATGCACAAACTTAATTAGTCTCACCATTAATTATATATTTTCTGTCGTGTGCGTGTGCGTGCGCGTGCGCGTGCGTGTAGCTCATCACCAACCGTACTTAATTATATATAATTATGTGTGGAAATTGATGTTGCAGTTTGAAGATGTTGCATATACCGTTAGTCTGCGCACAACACCGAGCATTTGTTTGGCTTCGAATGAACCTAAGCCAACACGAAGTGTTCTCAATGGTGTTAGTGGTGTTGTTCGACCCGGTGAGTTAATGGCAATGCTTGGTCCATCCGGCAGCGGCAAGACAACCCTACTCACTGCTCTCGCTGGGCGGTTACCAGGGAAGGTTTCAGGCGCCATAACCTACAATGGCCAGCCCTTTTCTAGCTCCATGAAGCGCAAAACGGGCTTTGTTACGCAAGATGACATGTTATATCCACACCTAACGGTGCTGGAGACACTGACATATGCTGCTTTGTTAAAGCTTCCAAAGAAGCTCTCTAAACAGGAGAAAATCGAACAAGCTGAGTTAGTTGTCGTAGAGCTTGGTTTGACACGATGTAGAAATAATGTGGTGGGTGGACCTCTTTTCCGGGGCATATCCGGTGGTGAACGTAAAAGGGTGAGTATTGGGCAAGAGATGCTGGTTAACCCAAGTTTGCTGTTGCTAGATGAGCCTACTTCAGGGCTTGACTCGACCACAGCTCAGCGCATAATGGCCACATTAAAGGCCCTAGCAAGAGGTGGAAGGACTGTGATTACCACGATTCACCAGCCTTCAAGCAGATTATACAGGATGTTTGATAAGGCGGTGGTGTTATCGGAGGGTTGTCCAATTTATTGCGGGCGTGCGAGTCAAGTCATGGAGTATTTTGGTTCCATAGGCTACGTGCCTGGCTTCAATTTCTTGAACCCTGCTGATTTTCTGCTTGATCTTGCTAATGGTATGGACTTTCTTATCTTTAATTAAGCTAATTAACTTAATGTTGTCTCTTATTTTTGTTTCCTAAATAAGCAAAATTAAATATCATAAAAAGGCATTAAATATTAATACTGGTACATAGTTCTATATTCAATGTTTATAAAAACAATTTTCAGGTAGTTTATTGAGTTAGTTCCGGATTCTTCTCGTCTGCCTTCTGCTTTTGTCATATACATGCACAACATGAGCTAAAGATGACAAGGACTAGATCACTTAATTATTATATTGCGGAGAGTCAACTATTAAAACTCTAGCCCTCTCAACTAACCCAACAGCAATCATTAAATTTTAGAAAGGCTTCATTTAAATATCAGGTCAAGCAGTTAAATTTATTGCAGGATTTTAAGCATTTTGATCAACTTTATACTGTTTAGATTTCCTTAATTTGTGTATTAAGTTTGAATCCTAGCATAATTAGTTTTAGTATTATCCTCAAAGTTATTTTTCGTAGAAAATATGCTTAATGGTTAATGAAAAAAATTGTTTATGAAAAAATCCAGATCAGGTAAATCCTAATATGAGGACCATTAAAAGCTGTAAAGTTCACATAAAGTGCAAGTAAGAGGATTCAAGGAAAATGGTGAAAAAAAAAGAAGTCAATTGAACAGATATATAGTCTAATGATTTCAGCTCTTCTGCTTTTGTAACTTTACCTCCCTTGTCCCTTCCGACAAAGTTGAATGTGCCTGTAGATTCACAGACTCACAGTGTAAAAGAAAGGACTGTGAGGTGTCAATATGATGTAAACTGTTGAGAACTTGAATTGCCTTTGCGTTTTATCAAAATTTAACACTTCGTCAGGTTCTACTTTATTTGCTTTTAATTTCAAAATTTTATGTTGATGATTCAGGTATAGCTCCTGATGTAAAGCAGGATGATCAGCTAGAATTACATGGAAGATTGGACAATCATGATAATCAGAATTCAACCAAGCAGTCCCTTATATCATCCTACAGAAAGAATCTACATCCTGCCGTACAGGCTGAGATTTACCAAAATTTTCGAGACCCAGTTCCTTGTCCGGCAGGAAAATCATCATCACGAAGTAAGTGAAAATTTCTCTTCCTCTCCAGTTATTTCTGTCTGATTAAGCGTTATGCATTGTGGCATTCTATTGAATCACCCCAAGTGGTCCAATTTTCTGTTTGCCTAGCTTTATATTATAAGTTAAAATTAATTTGAACCTATATTTATTGGCTTATTCTTTTAGAAAAGTAGTAAATTTAACATGGTATCAGAGTTGTTTAGCCTAATGATCTAAGGTTAGAGGGTTCTAATCTCCCTTTAGTACAAATTAGAAGAAAATATATTGACGGAAAAAGAAACTTGTAAAGTTGGATTCATGCAGAGAACATATTGAAAAATAAAACTAATATTGAGTGGATACCTATTATAATATAGTTTTATAGTGGTTATTGTTATATGCGTTTTGCAGACTGTGAGAACCAATGGCCCACCAGCTGGTGGGAGCAGTTCAAAGTGCTACTGAAAAGGGGTTTGCGGGAGAGGAAACATGAATCATATTCTGGCTTAAGAATTTTTCAGGTCATATCTGTTGCATTTCTTTCAGGCCTCTTATGGTGGCATTCTGACACTGCTCACATACAAGATCAGGTATTATGACCCTGCCCTGACTTTGCTTCAGAGCAGCATTTTACATGTGTTATTGAGCTTCCTTGAGCACTCTACAAATGAGCAATTATAAAATCAATCCTGCCCTGCAATTCAACAGGTGGGACTCCTTTTTTTCTACTCCATCTTCTGGGGTTTTTTCCCATTGTTCAATGCCATATTCGCCTTCCCTCAAGAGCGACCAATTCTCATCAAGGAGCGTTCTTCAGGCATGTACCGCCTCTCTTCCTATTACTTTGCCCGGACTGCTGGTGACTTACCAATGGAGCTTGTTCTCCCAACTATCTTTGTAACTATCACCTATTGGATGGGAGGTCTCAAGCCTTCTCTGCTCACATTTTCACTCACTCTCTTGATAATCCTCTTCAATGTGCTGGTCTCCCAAGGGTTGGGCCTGGCCATTGGGGCCGTTCTAATGGATGTAAAACAAGGCACAACCTTAGCTTCTGTGACAATGCTTGTGTTTTTACTTGTTGGCGGCTACTACATCCAGCATATTCCACATTTCATTGCCTGGTTGAAGTACATTTCCTTTAGTCACTACTGTTACAAGCTTCTGGTGGGGGTTCAGTACTCAGCACATGAGGTTTATGACTGTGGATCAGGTATGCATTGCAGCGTTATGGAATTTCCAGGCATTCAATGCCTCGGTCTTGACAATAAGTTTTGGGATATTGCTGCTCTCACAATAATGCTCGTGGGTTACAGGCTCCTGGCTTATGTTGCTCTCAGGATGGGGCAGCCTCATTGACCTTATATCTCATAAATAACTACTGATGAAGATGCTCTCCAATTTGATCACTTGATATGAACTCTGATGCATAGAATGATTTCAATATATGTAGCTTACCCCAGGTAAATGTAAATTGGATTGTATTTGTATCGTCAGCAATATTCATGAAAAAATATGTTATCCAAATTTCATGAAACTTTGTTGCCACGTAGTGGATGAGTTATAAAATGACTTTCTTCATATTCTGTGGAGTTTCAATCAATATTTGATTTTGGAAGCTGAAAAGTTCCTCCATCATGACAAAAGGGTTGCCAGCTTACATATGCTCTGTAAACTGGCAGGAGAATTAATTGATGCTACCCCATTTTTTAGTAGGGGACTAGTGAGTATGAATTTAAACAGAATTGATTAAAGCAAGTATTAATTTGAAAATTGAGCCATTTCTGAGGCAAAAAGAATATCATTGATTTTAGTTTAGTTTTACACTATTTTTGATACTTGAACTCTCACCGGCACAAATCGATTAGTTGAAATCTTAACCAAATACCTAAAAGTGTTGTGCGGCTGTCCTGCTGGTAGAAATTTTAGATCTAATCTGCTGATCGAGTATCATTTGGAAAAGATTATATATTTTATTTTACAAATTTAAAAGCGAATAAAAATGTGTATGATAGCAAATAAATTTCAAAATATCATTTAAAATTTCACTATTTATTAATAAAAAATTAAAAATTTTTATGAAATATTTAAAAATAACCCTAATTATAAGAACACTTCCAAAAATAATATTCAAGCTTTAAAAAATGAGTAATATTATACTTACAAATCATTTACAAATAATTTTACAACTTGAATTAGTAAGTTATTAATTGATGGATAATTATTATATCATACAATTTAATCTGTTTTATTTTTTATTCATTCACTTATATTTTATTAACTCATGTAATAAGAAATATTTGATTGTAGATGATTATAGATATAGCATTACTCTTAAAAAATTTTGTGCATATCCAGCATAGCTGTACAGCAGTAGAACAAAGGTTATGACATGAAATTTAAAAAAAAATGTATTTTTGAAAACATCTTTATGCTGAAGGTTATTTAGAAAAAATTATTTTTGAAAACGTCCTTATAGTTAAGATTATTTTTAAAATTTTCCCAAAATCTTATGCATGTACTCTTAAAAAATAAAAATTCGCAAAAAAATTATTTTTCATTAGTACCATTTTTTTTTAATAAAACCGTTTCGCAATAGACACACTAGAAATAAAAAAAAAAAACAAAATTCAGTACTCATTTTTCTTTTTCCATACATATAATAAGTACTTTTTAAAGGCAGTTTTGTTCAACATCCCTAGTTGTCTGCCACCTAAGTCATATCATATCATGACTTCTTTTCACCGGTCATTCTCGAAGTATAAATTTTTTCTAGCTGTTACCAAACTAGTGTTCCATCTATCTTTTTACTTAAAGTGCTCGTCATGAATATACAAAACTTCGGCTTAAATTCCCTCAATCGTTTAAAAAATTGAATATAGTTAATGCCCTAATACTAAGCATAAAAAATATATATATAGCATTTTGTAGATTACAGCTTATCCCATAATATTGTACCATACACGAAATTTTTTCATCATTTTTTTTCTTAATTTTCAATAAATAGTCTCATTAATATGATACTATTTTGTTATTGTCCAAATATACAAATTTACTTAGTTTTCCAACTTCAATCCTTAGATTCCTTCTGAAAGATGACAGTTAAAGAAAATTATTGTATTAATACATTTAATGAGTCAGTAACAACTGTTAAATTTATCTAGACATTAGATTCCTCAATTCAGGTCAAATAATTATATTTTCATGAAGTGTCATTGCCAAATTAGTAAGTAAGAAAAATGATAGAATCAACTAAATCATAAGAAACAGAAATTTTGGATTTATGATAAAAAAGGCCAGATATAACTCAATAGTTTGTTCAACAAGAGCTCAAATTAAATTTTTTCTTTTATAATTTTGAGATTCTTATCTCAGTTTTTGTGTTCAATTTTGGAAAGCAAGTATATATAAAATGAGTTAGTCTTATATCAATCAATTTCTAATTTTGTTCTTGAAATGAATGTATACCTACCTGCCTTTTGATTTAGAATTTTGTTTTGTGCCTGAAAATATCTACCAGCTGCATGCATGCGTCAGAATAAGCATCAAATAAAGTCACTTAAATTTTCACTTATTGAAGCATCTCATCAATAGGGCATCTCCCAAGAGGCCCCTAGGTCAAGTTGATTCTATTCCTTTTCTGTGCCATCATCGATGATTTTTCTATGCCAGCACCAGTTGGCGTGACTGGTGATATTCTTATTGCATATCAACATGATGTTGTTGTAGCTCCATTCTTCACTATAAATATAGATGTGCTCTAATGGGGCTACCAGTCGAGGCCAGCAAGGTGAAAGAGTTTCTTATTTCTTTAATTACTAGAAAGAAGAGAAGCTAGCTAGCTAGAATTAATGGCATCACTCAAGGCTGAGAAACCTGTTGGCACTCAGTTGCCCGCCGGGCAGGCCAAGAAAGAGCCTGCCAAGGCTAGCATTAGCACACCCAAGGCTCCAGCCTCCAAGCCGGCCCCTAAGAAGGCCGAGCAGAAGCCCCGGGAACCTAAGAATAAGAGGGTATAATTTTTTTGTCCTTTCATATTTGTAAATTATAAGAAAACACACACACATATTTTCAAAATTTTTAAATTATAAGTAAAACCCCTTTCATTAAAAATTTTATTTGATCAAATGACTGATTAACCGTAATTATCTTATCTAATTTTGATAGAACTAAAGAGTTTGTTCTAAGAATAAAGTGAATCTCAAGCGAGATTACTTGATAATTATCCTGTAAATAATCTACATTTATCAATACTGATGAGATGCTTCCTTACTGTAAACTGCATGGAATTAATTCTTGAAATTAATATGGTAGCTTTCTTTTATGGTTTTGCAGGCATCAGGATCAGGTAAGTCAGGAGCTAAGAATTAAGTAGGAGGGGAGGGCTCTAGAGCTTTTTGGTGTAATATTTGAAGATTTTATGAAGCTCAAACTTAGTGACGGTCCTCCTTGCTTGCTTTGAAATTATATATCCATGTCTTAGGCTTGGCTAGTAAATAAAGAATTAATACTTATTAAAGCTGGTGATCGCTTGTTGTTGGATGTATGCATGTGGTTTTGTTTTTCTTATATATATGACATGTGCCTTTGAAAGTTCAGGAAGGAATTTCTCTGGGATGGAATTTTATATTGCGTTTGTCATTCAAATTGCAAGCAAAATTGAAATTACATTTAAAAAAAAAACAGACTAATTAGGAACATAAGTAAATTCAGGGGGATTTTTTTTGTTTACAAAAAATCGGATCTTAATTTTTTTTGGTTGTTTAAGAAACGGGCCAGTCAAAAGGGAAACGGTCTAGCTCGTTAAGGACCTACAAGCCGACAGTCACAAGACCAATGGGTTGATGGGCATGGAGCCCTACAAGCTAATTATGGGTCACCGATTTGATTAGTCAAGTAAAAACAATATTACACTGGCAATTTTTTAATACAACTCATATTTTATTTTTCCTAATTTTTTGAAGAAAAGAAGTCTGTTAATATATTTGATGTAAGAAAGAAATTATGTATGATCATATTGCATTGAAAGATGAGAATTTGGATCTAATCCAATTTAAATTTAATCAAAGTTGCATCAATTGATTAATAAATAAATAAATAAATAAGTTGAATTTTCAACCCGCCAAAAAACCGCAATTAAAGCAAGCGATTTTCTTATATAGCTAGTAAGCCTTTCTTGGACAATCATTTAATTAGAACACGAATGTGAAGTCTTGAAACTTGAAAGTAATGGCCGGGATTTGATTCACTATATACCTTGCCAAAGTCGATATGACCTCTTACTATTCATTCGAAGATAGAAAAAAAAAAAATTACTTGAGCCCACTAGCATGTACTTTGGTTGATACTGGTTAATTAGGAAAAAAAAACTTGAAAGTTTTTATAGTGTATGATAGTTACGAATAATATAACTGAAAACAGTAACTTAAATTGGAATAAGATTTTTATGTGTTTCGATTATAATTAACCTACATCCACAGGCAATAAGAGTTACAATCCACTATGTTGTATTTGTTTACACTCGACTTAAGACTCTTTATAGTGGTAGACACATACTCATTCACTAACCTAATCTATATAAATTTGATTAACCTCGATCACAATTATAGTCTTTCACACACTCTTCTGATGCTGTTCTTTTTCTATCACGACTATCTTTACTAAACACAGATAAGAATAACATAACACTCGTAACTGGTACAGACACGTATGATTACTCAATTCCCTTAAGCTCACATGATCTATAACAATTAATCAAAACCCAAAGCTTTACACAAGATATAAAAAACAAATAAAAGACGCACTCAAACTTGCTCTTGCTTGCTTTCTCTCAATTTGCCTTGAATGCGTTAAATGCCTTACTCTAAAATCTAGGAAGATTGCTTTATATAGTATTTGATATCAATAGCAATCTTTATTATGATCCCGTAGAATCTCCATAAAACTTATAAGGAAAGTTTAGATAATAATAAAACATTATAAGAAGTGATAATATACTCTCCTAAGTAAACTAGAATACTTAAATAATATCCTAATCTAATAAGAGATAATTAATGAAAATATAAAACTTCCTATTCAACTGGGATACTAAATTCAAACTTATCATATTCTAGTTACAATTCTCCTAATACAAAATATCTATATTAAATAAATGAGATGAGCAAAATATCCACATTTAATGTTTTTATTACATAATGGCAAATTAAATTATTCATGTGTAATGCACATGCCATATGTGCCACACGTGGAACCAACAATCTCCCCCTTTGGTATCTTGTGATGAAAACATCTAAATGTTTAAAAAAATGCATGAGTAGTAAAATTAAAACACCGAAACAAAGACTATAATGACGACCTATAAAAAACAAAGAAACAACTAAATAACACCATAAACGTCCATACTTCTTCTCCTTGTTTTCTAAACCAGTGCCAAAGTATAAAAGATCAAATCAAAATAACAAACAAAAAACTCTCCTTATCTAAATGTTCACCTCTTCAATTTATGCATAAATGTGAAAATAAAAATTTTAAAAACCAAGCAACTAATTAAATCAAGTATTCCCGCAACTAAACAAACTCCCCCTCAAATCAATTTCGTTCAGCTGGTACTTTTGACACGTCAAAAAACATTTAAGAGAATCAAACCGAGTCAGACATAAAGCACTGATCGTAAGTTATACAAACCATAGCTAAAAACAGTCAAAATTCATATAACAGAAATATCTAGATATCATATAATCTTTTTATAACAAAGCATGTATCAGAGCTATTGATAAATATCAAACATAAATAATTTTTCATTGTTTTATCACTTAATCCAATTGAGTGATCAACTTGAGCATGCTTTTTACACACACAAAAGTTAATCTCAATGTGAATTTTCTCAATGAATATAGTGGCTTTCATACATGTATAGAGGTAGCCCTTTTTCATTTGACTGGGTGACCTCAACAAATTTTCAAGATACATTGAAGTTACTCTAAATAGATGGCTTTCACATATCATATACTAGTAGCATTCTCTGTATTTGACATGAAATTACTAGCAAAATTATATCAATAAAACAGCTTAAGTATGCTTTAATTATAAATAGATTAATGATGCTATATATATAAAGAACATAACTAAGCACTGTTATAATTCAAGTCACTGATAAGTGCCAATGTCCTTTCTCAATTTTTCAAATCTCAATGCATCTTAGTACTTATATGAACAAGTCAACTAGATGGTTCTCAGATGAAACATGTTCAATGCAAATAATCTTTGATTCAATAAGTTTCGAAACAACACTTGTTGTCATCACTTGTCTAACTGAAATTTTTCAAGTACTTTTCATTTCCTATCACATGTTTAGAACAAGCACAATTATCATTAGAAGAAACATTAAGTGCACAAACTTTGCAGTGAGTTTCATGTTTTTTAACTCAAATCTATTGTGTCTTATGTGACTGTCTAAACTGACTTGCCTTTTCTTTAAGAAATTTTACAATTTATAGCACCTAAGTTTAATGTAACCTTTAACACTACAAAAATAGCAAGTAGGAACAAATTTTCTTACCTTTTATAGATTTGAAATGAAAGAATTCATTGGGGAAGCAAAATCAGTCATATATTTAAAGCTTGAGTTAGAAGTGTTATCGGAATTTGAAGCTTTAATAAACATTGGTTTTGATGTTGAAGCACCATTCTTTTCATCATATCCCAGACCATGTTTGATAGAGTTATCAATACCTAAATTCAATACTTGATCAAGCTTTGCTGAGCCTATCTTGAGTTGATTAATGCACTTATTTGCCTCATCCAATTATGTAGTAATTTTTTGGATACATTCTGTCTTCTCTATCATAGCAGCTTCCAGTTTTATGATTTTTTTATCTCAGATGTTATTTCACTCTTGAGCATTTCTTGTTCATTCTGAAGAGTTTTGGTCTGTACTTTCTGCATCTCCCACATCTCATAGAGTTCTTTATACGCCTCCTAAAGTTCTCCATACTATTCAGCATTCTTCTCAACATCTGATTCATCATTGTTTGGTCTGTTCTGTTCCGTTACATTAGACACAACATCTTCAAGTATGTCAGACATAACTGTTTGCTCTTTATCTGAAACAGTTTCATTGAATGCTAAGAAATTATTGGAGTATTCTTCATCTATTTTTGAGTCATCATCACTCCATATTGTATACAAACTCTTTTTCTTCTTGCAATTAGGACACTCAAATTGAAGGTGCCCAAATCCCTTGCATTCAAAACACTGAATTTGACATTTTCTCTTAATCTTCTCTTGATTTTTCTTTGTAAGCTCTTTAAGAAATTTTCTAACATCAAAGTTCTCTGAATTTTTCTTCTTGAGATTTTTCTTAATATATTAGACAAAACTCTTTGTCAATGAGTAAGTTCATCATTGGAATTATCAAGATTTCTGTCATCTTTTAGGCAACACTCTTTTCCCTCCTTCTTGACTTTAAACCCATCTCATATGCTTGAAGAGACCCAATCAACTTATCGACTCACAACGATTTCACATTATTGCTTTCTTCGATAGCTGTGACCTTAGGCTGAAATTTTTCTGGTAAAGATCTAAGTATCTTGCTAACAATTTTAGCCTCAGTATATTCATCACCAAGCATATAAGTAGAGTTAGTGATTTTACAAAGTCTAGTATGAAAATCACTAATGGTTTTTTCTTCATGCATAACTAAGTTCTCAAATTTAGAAGTCAAAGTAAGCAATTTAGATTCTTTAACCATTTCAGTACCTTTATTCTTTACCTCAAGGATATCCCAAGCTTCTTTTGCAATGGTTCACTTTGAAATTAATCCAAACTATTGAAGGCTGACAACATTAAAAATAGCATTGATGCCTTTGGAATTCCATCAAGGTAATCGATCTTTAGCTTTACTCCACTCATTCTGTGGTTTCTCAATTTGTTGTCGAGCCTCATTGGTTTTTGTAGGGGTGTCCAATGATGCACAATGCTTGTCCACACTCTCTCATCAATTGATTTGATAAAAGCTCTCATCTTGACTGTTCAATAAGTATAGTTTGTATCTTCAAGTAACGGTGGTTGAGTGACTGATCCTCCTATCCCTAATCCTTCCATACCTACAAAAAAAAATATGATATACACTAGTATGTCAGTGTACCCGCTTTGATACCAAATGAAAGTTTTTGTAGTATGGTAGTTACAAATAATATAATTGAAAACAGTACGCAAATCGAACAAGATTTTTACGTGGTTCGGTTATAACCAACCTACATCCATGAACAACAAGAGTTGCAATCCACTATGTTGTATGTGTTTACACTTGACTTAGGATTCTTTATAGTGATAGACACCTGTTCACTCACTAACCTAATCTATGTAAATTTAATCAACCTCAATCACAACTACAGTCCTTCACACACTCTTCTTATGCTGCTCTTTTTCTGTTGTGACTATCTTAACTAAACACAGTTAAGAATAACATAACACTCATAACTGGTACAGACACATATGATTACTTGACTCCCTTAAGCTCACATGATCTATAACAATTAATCAAAGCCCAAAGCTTTACACAAGACATAAAAAACAAATAAAAGACGCACTCAAACTTACTCTTGCTTGCTCTCTCTTAATTTGCCTTGAATGCATTGAATGTCTTACTCCAAAAGCTAGGAAGATAGCTTTATGTAATATTTGATATCAATTTCAATCCTTATCATGGTCATGTAGAATCTCAATAAAACTTACAAGAAAAGTTTAAATAATAATTAAATATTATAAGAAGTGATAATATACTCTCTTAAGTAAACTAGAATACTTAAATAATATCATAATTTAATAAGAGATGATTAATGCAAATATAAAAACTTTCTATTCAACTAGAATACTAAATCTAAACTTATCCTATTCTAGTTATAATTCTCCTAATACAAAATATCTATATAAAACAAATGAGATTAACAAAATATCCACATTTAATATTTTTATCATATGATGATAAATTAAATTATTCATGTGCGATGCACATGCTATACGTGCCACATGTGAAACCAACAATATTAATTTTGTTTTTGTTGATACTTTATTTATAAAAATGTGATTATTTGAAAATCTTAACAGAAGAAGATAAATTAATTTGAAAATTGAACAAAAGATATATAATTATGAGAAATAATAATATTATATTCTCTAAAGCCAATCCTTGAACCCGCTAGCTAGCTAGTATCACAAAATACATGAGTGACTATTTATGGGAAAAAAAAGTTGATATTAAACCATAGTAATCAACATACCTGACCTTTTGGATATTGCTGCATCTATAAAAGACATGTAGATTAAATTTTAATTAATTAGGATAATAATATGATAAATTCCTTCATAAATTATCATCAAAACAACTTGTCATATATCCATTGTTATAAAAGCGATCGAGTGTAAAGAGGATCAACTTAATTTCTTTATTGAAAAACCTACTTCAATTTCTAATTAAATTCGAGTGGATACAAATTTGTGAAAGTAGGATTTAATAATTAAATAAAAAGATCATATATCTATCTATGAACCCACATATATTTTCTGCAATTCTTGAAGATGGTGGGCCATTAATTTTGGACCGTTCATATATGCGGTTCACATTTCAAATACGTTTAGATATTTTATGTGAATGTGAATTGTGAAGCTTACGAAGCACTTGGTATAAAGTTAACGAGGACGTTACTTTCAAGGAAAAGAACTGCAACTTCTATTTGGGTACAAGAGAGTAGAATATGCGATACGTTCAATGGGATATCAAATTATTAGATTTTTTTTCTCTAATTAATATTTATAAAAATCTAATAGTTACTGTTGCTATATTATTAGTATACACGTGGATGGAGATAATATTTACTTTGAAACAAGTTGAATTATTATTCCTTATAAGTTGAAGCTTATGTAATTCATCTAGATTGATGTAATATTTTAATTTATTATTTTTTTTATTTTTTGTTGAATTTTTTACTTGTTTATTTACTTTGTGACACTCCATGTTACATGAGTTTATTTGTGTAAAGGATTTGTATGAATAAATTATTTTTTCTTATCATGAATAAATTAATAATTTGGAAAAGTAGTTCGAATAAACTAAATGCGTTAATTTTATTACACGACTTTATATTCTCTATTGTCTTACCCAAGCATAACATCATCATCACTGGTAAGAGAATTGAATCATTTAGGCATTTTTATCTTTTTATCGAGAATATTAATGACGATCAGGCACGCATGAATATGCTCAGAAAGATAACCCATAACACTAGTAAAAATTTTTATTTGCGAATCAGATACTACTGTAACTTCCAAGTGCCCTCCGAGTCACATATTCCATTCTTTTCAACTACCTCCGTCCCCTTATCACAGTTTCGATTCTAATTCCTTTGTCACAGTTGCACAACTATACAATAAATAGAGATGTTCAGAATTGGAGACTGCATAGTTGAGCCATTCAGGGAAATATTTTCTTCTCTAGCTTTTGCAAGATTTGTTTTATTGAAGCCAATTAATTATGGCATCACTGAAGGCTGAGAAACCTGCTGTTGGCACCCAACTCTTTGGGCAGTCCAAGAAGGAACCTGCCAAGGCTAGTGACGGTCCATCCAAGCCTGCAACTTCCAAGCCAGCCGCCAAGAAAGCTACTCAAAAGCCTCAGGAACCTAAGAAGAAGGTATATACTATCTTGTAATTATTGTTACATATATCACGACAAATTTTTTATAATCGATCCCAGCTGAATACCGTATATGGACAACATAATTTTCATTTTAATTCTATAAAAAGCTATTGAAAGATGCATAATCAATATTGGAACTGTTTCGAGGCCAATTTACTCATGCATATATCGACGAATAATATCTGATTACACATGATTTGTTTTCTAACGACCAAACTTTTGGCACTCGTAGGGAAAAGGAGGCAAACCAGCCGCGAAGCACTGATAGATGGCGTGCCAATATGACAAAAGAATTTAATTAAATCGAGATGAATTACTAATCGTCTTTTAAGTAATATACGTTGAATGTTTCAAATCCATCTATGTAAGTCATCAGCTTGCTAGCCAGGCTTGCCTTAATGAAATAATTGGTTTTGTGAACAGGCTTATTCGATTCAAACGGACAATCTGTCATATATTCACAGTCTATATGTACTTATGTGCGTACCAGTCCCTTTGTGTTTTACGTAATTCGCTGCTTGCTCGTATAACAAAAGCTAAACAAATTAGAGATCTTTTTATTATGGCATCTCTAAAGGAAGATATAAAGTTGGTCGAAATGAATTTTTTTCTTTGTAGTCAACAAGTATTGCATGACCGAATAATTCTAGGACGGGCACCCTGCAGGGACGGACCTTTTCAGTAGATGACTCCTGGGCTGTCGGAGGGGTACTTCTTTGGAAAAAGAACTTGAATAACTTCGTTTTTCTGAATCATTTTCTATCACGAAAGCTATCTCATTCACAACCCCGGCGTATTTCATGTTGAGTGATGTTGGCTCATATGCATAAAGTGAGAAGGATCCCACATTAGCTAAGGAGAAAAACATGGGTTTGTTGTAGGCTTATAAAAGAAGCCTTATGGGAAATGATTATGTGTCCCATTTGAAATATCATTCCACCCCATATATTTGTAAGGTCTCACTAATAAGACCTCATAGTTTAAGGGCCTTGCATTAAGGACCTTAAAGTTTGTAATATTTGTTTTTCCCCCTTTGTTTTGGGTATTTGTAGTATTGCCCAATTGTTCGGGTAATTACAGTTTGGTCCAACTATTCGGGTAATTGCAGTTTGGCCCAATAGTTGTGGAATTTGTATTGTGGCCCAAAAGTTTGTAATTCTCTTTGAAGATAGTGGAAAGTTTCTTCAGCGGCGCCCGAGGACGTAGGTATTTATACCGAACCTCGTTAAATCTTGGTATTCTTTCTATTTCTGCATTGTTGGTTTATTGGTTGCCTCTTTAGTTACTATTATATTCAATTATCTAGCATAGTTTGTGTTGTGCATTTTGGTTGTTCTGTTGGTTATCGCTTCCGCTGTGCATAACAATTGGTATCAGAGCCGAAGGTTTTGGGTAGTTAGTGACTATTTCATTGAAGCACTTACTACTGTTCTGGGCTGTTGATTTTGGATTGCTAGTTATTGAATATAATAGTTTGTTGGAGCTTGGTTATTGGTGATTTGTATATCGAGCTTATTTGTGAGAGGTAGTAATGGCTTCATCGTCAACTGTACCTGAGAAGATAGTGATTGTGACAAATGCAAAAATAGATGTTGAAAAATTTGATGGCCGAAATAATTTCGGCTTATGGCAGAGTGAGGTGTTGGACGGGTTGTATCAGCAAGATTTGGATATTGTTCTGGAAGAAACAAAACCAGAAGATATCAGTACAAGAGATTGGGATAGGCTGAATATAAAAGCCTGTGGGTTGATTCGCTCTTGCTTGTGTAGAGAACAAAAGTATCCGTTCACTAAGGAGACACCTACAAGCAAACTGTGGAAGGCGCTGGAGAACAAATATATGAAGAAAAGTAATGAGAATCGGCTGTATCTATTGAAGAGATTGTTCCGTCTCCAGTTGAAACCAGGTACGAGCATCAGTTCTCATATTGATGAGTTTAATAAGTTAATTGCTGATTTGTTAAACTTAGATGAAACCTTCAAATATGAAATTAAGGCTATGCTATTGATTGGCTCACTTCCGGATGAATTAGATCATTTGTGCATTACTCTTATCCATGGGAAAGATAAACTGTCTTTTGAAGAAGTCTGTTCTGCTTTGTTGAATTATGAAATTCGTAAGAAAGATCAAAGGGAACATAGGGATGAGTCAGTAGATGCATTGACAGTGAGAGGGCGTAGTCATAGTAGGAAACCAGGAAAAAGGGGAAAATCTTTGTCGAGGGGTAGATTAGGAAAAGATGAGTGTGCCTTTTGTCGTGAGAAAGGGCATTGGAAGAAAGATTGTCCTAAGTTGAAAAAGAAAGATAAGGGCAAGACTGTTTCTGATGCATGTGTTGTTGAGCGTGAAGATGATAGTGAGTCAGATATATGTCTAGCTGGTCACCCATCCACTTCTGGTTCTGATGAGTGGATTATGGATTCGGGTTGTACTTATCATATGTCTCCACATCGGGATTGGTTCTTTCAGTTTGAGGAGCTTAATTGTGGAGTTGTGTATATGGGCAATGATGATATTTGCCATACTACTGGGATAGGTTCGATCCGTTTGAGGAATCATGATGGACTGACTAGAGTTTTGACAGATGTTCGGTATGTACCGAAGTTGAAGAAGAATCTCATCTCTTTGGGAGCCTTAGAATATAAAGGCTGTGGTATATCTATTCGAGATGGTATTCTGAGGGTCACTTCAGGCGCTCTTGTGGTATTGAAAGGCACTAGGAGGAACAACTTGTATTAATATAATGGTAGTACGGTTATTGGATCAGCTGCTATGGTTTCTGATAATGATACAGATTCAGAGATCACGAGACTATGGCATATGCGTTTGGGACATGCAGGTGAGAAAGCCTTATTCAGTTTGGTGAAGCGAGGCTTATTGAAAGGTGCAAAGACTTGCAAGCTGGATTTCTATGAGCATTCTGTTCTGGGAAAGCAGAAGAGAGTGAAATTTGGCACCGCTATTCATAATACCAAGGGTATTCTTGATTATGTTTACTCAGATGTGTGGGGACCTACCAAAACCGCATCTATGGGAGGTAGACACTACTTTGTTACTTTTGTTGATGACTTTTCCAGAAGAACTTGGGTGTACTGTTTGAAATCAAAAGATGATGTACTTGGTGTTTTCCTTAAATGGAAAAAGATGATTGAGACACAAACTGGCAAGAAAATCAAGTATCTCAGAACAGATAATGGTAGTGAGTATTGCAGTGATCAGTTTTTGAAATTGTGTCGTGATGAGGGTATTATACGTCATTTTACCGTTAGAGGTACACCGCAGCAGAATGAGGTGGCAGAACGCATGAACCGGACATTGCTAGAGAAAGTTCGGTGTATGTTGTCCAATGCTGGGTTGGGCAAGGAATTTTGGGCTGAGGCTGTGACTTATGTGTGTCATCTCATTAATCGTCTACCTTCAGCTGCTATTGGTGATAGAACTCCATTAGAGGTATGGTCTGGACAATCTGTTTCTGATTATGATTCTTTACATGTTTTTGGTTCTCCTGCATATTATCATGTGAAAGAATCTAAACTGGATCCTATAGCCAAGAAAGCGATTTTCTTGGGATTTGCTTCAGGAGTAAAAGGATATCGTCTTTGGTGTCCTAATTCGAGGAAGATTATATCCAGCAGAGATGTGACATTTGATGAGGCTTCAATGTTGAAAAAATCAGAAAACCAGACAAAGGTGAATGGTACTCCACAGCAGGTGGAGCATACTCAGCAGCAGGTGGAGTTTGAAACGACGACATTGAACCTAGTTAGATCTGTTGAGACAGATGATGGTACTCCTGTGACAGAGGGAGATTTGGGAGATGATGGAGAAGGTTCTACTCAGGAACCTCTACAGCAACAAGAATCTATTGCAGTTAATAGGCCAAGACATGAGATTCGCAGACCTGCTCGATTTGCTGATATGGTGGCCTATGCACTTCCAATTGTAGATACTGATGTTCCTTCCACTTATATAGAGGCAGTCAGATGTTCTGAAGTTGATCAGTGGAAGACAGCTATGAGCAAAGAGATGCAATCTCTTCAGAAGAATGAAACTTGGGAGCTAGCTCAACTACCGAAGGGTAAAAAGGTAATTGGGTGCAAATGGTATATGCAAAGAAAGATGGATTTCCTGACAAGAATGACATCCGCTACAAGGCAAGGTTGGTGGCTAAAGGCTACGCTCAGAGGGAAGGAATTGACTACAATGAGGTATTTTCTCCAGTTGTGAAACATTCTTCCATTAGAATTTTGTTGGCCTTGGTAGCTCAGATGAATATGGAACTAGTTCAACTTGATGTAAAAACTGCATTTTTACATGGTGACTTGGAAGAGGAAATCTATATGACTCAGCCAGAGGGATTCAAAGTTGCTGGTAAGGAAAATTTGGTTTGTAAATTGAAAAGATCGCTTTATGGTTTGAAGCAATCTCCCAGACAGTGGTATAAGCGATTTGATCGATTTATGATAGGTCAGAGGTACACAAGAAGCAAATTTGATAATTGTGTGTATTTTCGGAGGCTACGTGATGGTTCTTTCATTTATCTACTCTTGTATGTTGATGATATGTTGATAGCTTCGACGAATGTCGAAGAAATTGCAAAGTTGAAGACTCAGTTGAATCGAGAGTTTGAGATGAAAGATTTGGGTGAAGCTAAGAAGATTCTAGGTATGGAGATTAGCAGAGATAGAGGAAGAAGCAAGATTTGTTTGACTCAGAAGCAATATCTGAAGAAGGTATTACAGCGGTTTGGCATTACAGAGCAGTCAAAACCTGTAAGTATCCCACTTGCTCCTCATATGAAGCTCAGTACATCTTTATCTCCTAGTATAGATGAGGAACGAGAGTATATGTCTCGAGTTCCGTATGCTAATGCAGTTGGTAGCCTGATGTATGCTATGGTGTGTACAAGACCCGACATTTCACATGCAGTTGGAGTTGTGAGCAGGTATATGCATGATCCTGGTAAAGGACATTAGCAAGCAGTGAAATGGATTCCACGGTATTTGTTGAAAACCGTAGATGTTGGCTTAGTCTTTGAGAGGGATGATACATGTGGTCAGTATGCTATTGGTTATGTTGATTTAGATTATGCTGGTGATTTGGATAAACGTCGGTCGACAACCGATTATGTGTTTACTCTTGCAAGAGCACCAGTGAGTTGGAAGTCTACTTTATAGTCTACAGTGGCTTTGTCTACTACGGAGGCAGAGTATATGGCTATGACAGAGGCTGTGAAGGAAGCTATTTGGTTACAGGGATTGCTGGATGATAAGTGTCTATTTATATATCATTTTCATATCAATTCATCCATGTTTCTTTGCTATATTCCTTGGTATTTTTATGTTTTTGTGTGGTTTTTATGTTTGTAGGAGTTTTGGAGCAACTTGCACAAAAATGGAGTAAAACCCTTCATTTTCACCTCTGCTAGTCAACCATCTTCTCGGATTTAATTGTATTGATATACAATGAACCCGATGACATATCATATACCGTTGAAAGCTCTCGAAGTCTACTTTTTGGAGAAATTTACGGTTTATGAATCCATTCAGTGTACCGAAAGTTGTAATCAAAACAGTGTGAGAAGTGTAGAAATGTAATTCCACACATCACTGTAGCATGTATAATACGGGACACTGTAGCACGTTACTGTAGCAGAGTATTTAAACACATTTTAGGGTTTTATTTTCATAACTTGAAGAGGGGAGAACGTGGTGGAGGCTGAGCTCTGGAATTCTTTCACTCTTGGAGTTCTTAAAGGAGAAAGGAAGCTTGGAAAGAGGAAGAACTACAATCCAAAGAGAATTACATCAAATTTGCTAAGTTTTTCCCTTCCCTTTCATTTTCTGGAATGTCTCCATGTTGTATTGTATTTACCACGTTCTTAAACATGTGTAACTGAATCTGAATTGGTTGAGGGTGATTTCAAAGCCCCTGATATGGTTTTTGTAAGTTGATTGTGTAAGGAATTGTTATCCAATTCTCTAATTGAAGTTGCTTGTATTCTCCCATATTTAATGCTTATGATTGCTTGCTGATTGTATTTGAGTGGCCAACTGAATATAATCTGGTTGTGATTTATTGCTAGACTAGAAATCTTGATCCGTAATTGTCTTGAATTTCTAATCATTAGTAGCAAAATTGTGATCAGAGATTACAATTGGAGAATATAACCTAAGTTAAATAATCCGAGCTTGTGTGTTTATTGCTTAGATCAACCTATCTTTCTTATCATAATGCATCCATTGAATTAAACTCAGAGAGCTTGTTCTAGGTTGTTTAATGGATAGAGATTAAATAAAGAGCTTGTTTTATTTAACAACAAAGTAAGGAAAGATTGGGGTAATAGAGCTTGTTATTATCTACGGTTGATAACTTCAATGCTGTAATTAGATGACAATTCTACAATTAATTCGCAAATCCATATCTTGTGGTAGAGAAGGATCCCTTAACCAGCTTTCTCCCATTGATTTTTTCATTCAAATTTACTTTCTGTTTTGTTATTCTTTACTTGCATTCTTATTTCATTTAGTAAATCATTCAACAAAAATCCCCCCTGTTTAGTTTATTGTTGCTGGAAATAACAAATTCAATTAGAATCAATCCTCGTGGGAACGATATCTTACTTATCACTTTATTACTTGTGCGACTAGTATACTTGCTAGTTTCGAACGCATCACTGGATGAATTGGGAATTGGGCAGAAGAAGATTACTCTTTATTCTGACAGTTAGAGTGCTATCCACTTAGCGAAGAATCCAGTGTTCCATGTTCGTACGAAGCATATTGATGTTCGGTATCATTTTGTGCGGGAGATTATTGATGAAGGGAGAATATTACTTCAGAAGATTGAGACTGCCGAGAATCCCGCAGATATGTTGACTAAGATTGTGACAGCGATCAAGTTTAGTCATTGTTTGGACTTGATCAACATTGTACGAGTTTGACCGCGCCATTGGGCACATTTGGAGGCGTTGCAGTTGTGATAGAGAATATGAGAAAAAGAAAAGTCTTATGGTGGATTGGCATATTCGCCAAAGTGGAGATTTGTTGAGTGATGTTGGCTCATATGCATAAAGTGGGAAGAATCCCACATTGGCTAAGGAGAAAAACATGGGTTTGTTGTAGGCTTACAAAAGAAGCCTTATGGAAAATGATTATGTGTCCCATTTGAAATATCATTCCACCCCCTATATTTGTAAGATCTCACTAATAAGACCTCATAGTTTAAGGGCCTTTCATTAAAGACCTTAAAGTTTGTAATATTTATTTTTTTCCCTTTGTTTTAGGTATTTGTAGTATTGCCCAATTGTTCGGGTAATTACAGTTTGGCCCAACTATTCGAGTAATTGCAGTTTAGCCTAATAGTTGTGGAATTTGTATTGTGGCCCAAAAGTTTGTAATTCTCTTTGAAAATAGTGGAAAGTTTCTTCAGCGGCGCCCGAGGACGTAGGTATTTATACCGAACCTCGTTAAATCTTGATGTTCTTTCTATTTCTGCATTATTGGTTGATTGGTTACCTCTTTAGTTACTATTATATTCAATTATGTAGCATAGTTTGTGTTGTGCATTTTGGTTGTTCTGTTGGTTATCGCTTCCGCTGTGCATAACATTTCAGAGTGCTATTCAGCCCTCATTTAACATCCTTATTAGCCCGAATCTCCAATTTTAAAAAGGATAAAAATGTAATAAAACATAAAGAGGCAGGCTCCAATAACCCGCAGCGGAGACTGGTAAGATTCAAGTCAACATTTTGTTCATTTGGGATTGATTGTATCATAGCCACTACACCAACTCATCGTCTATCAGTAATCAAGTTTCAACTTCCGTTAATCATTGAAAAATTTGTAATTCTTTTTTTCATAGGGCAGAGTTGATTATTTGAAGCTTGAGAAAACAAAGAAAGAAAAATAAAATAATATAAGTTACATTATGGCAGCTGCAGGAAGGTTTCTTTTCATGATAATGGCATATTGTAAACTATTTTCTTCCTCATTCAAAATTTTCATAAATAGATAACGTCTGTAAAATTGATAGATTCTTTACTTCTCCTTTTGTATGGATGTTCAATAAATATTTAGTAAATTAATATATGCAAAAAAATCATAATGTTTCATAGATTGGCTTATTAAAATCTTTTAAGGGTGAGATTATTTGCCCATCGATAATTACTCTAAACACTCATCATTTTGAATAAAAATTTATTACTAAAATATCCATAAAGTAATTTACTAACATGTACCGTAACATAATTAAATAGAATAAATTTACTCATGTATACCCTTGAAGCACACCCATCTTTATTTAAACCCTAACTGTTTTATTATTAGAAAATGTAATAGATCAGAAAGATACTGGAAGACATCGTTTAACATTTTTTTTAAAGCAGACTCGCCTATCCATATCTGGTACGTCTTTTTGGATGAGAAGAGTTCAACAACCAGACTTTCTTTGTTCTTTTCTTTTTTTATATTGATCTTATCTTAAAAAAAGGAAATAAAATAGTTGAGCAATAGAGGTTAGGGTCAAGCCAATCCGAAGAGCTGAAAAGAGGTTGAATTGAAATTTTTGAAGCTTGGGTGCCATCGTATTTCATCAAGATTATTATGGTTCTCTCTCTCTCTCTCTCTCTCTCTCTCTCTCTCTCTCTCTCTCTCTCTCTGTGTGTTTGAGATTTTTTTTTTCAAAAGTGCAAGAAATATAAACACTTGGAGTTGATTCACACTCAACAATTTGTTATATCTTGAAAAAGTATGAAAGAATTACAAGAGAGTATTGTCCAAAGGTTCAACAAGTAGGAAAAAAAATTTAGTACAAAAGGGAGACATAAGATCCTAATGTAATTTAAGCATTAATATTAGTTGTAACCATCGTAGTAGTGAATATATGCTTACTTGTTAGTTGTTGAATATGTTGCTGGACATAAAATGTCATGAAGATTGAAGTGGGGCCGAAAGAGTTGAAGTATTGGGGATAAACAAAGGGTGGAGGGAAGTAAGAAAGGGGGAAAAAGAAATAGTTAAGAAAAGAGATCTTTTAGTACTGACTCTTCTCATTGGCGTGTGTCACAAAGCTGGAGGAGGCCCTTTTGTAGACCATTTGCCACCCAACTCAGCCAATAATGGAAAGACAAATGTAACAAACGGAGATGGTTAATGTGTTGGGATATCTACCATGTACATAATATTTATAACACTCCCCTTTAGATATTCACTATAGTAGGATGATTACATATCAATACAATTACATTTGCCTTTGTTAAGGAAAAACCCATTGGTATAAAAACCTAAGAAAAGAAATACAATTACACAGTAAATCCTAATTGTTGCTAGACATGCTTATATTGCCTCATTAAAAACCTTCCAATAAATCCCGGAGTGAAAAACCTGGCTAAGGAAAAAAGATTATAGTACGCATAAATATCCAGAATGCTCTCCTTGACCATGGCGATAGAATAGTATTGTTAATTAATTTGGTTGCTTGTTGAGCCGTCGCATGCCAACGCCGTGTACCAATTTCTCAAATATTAATGTCGGCAATGTTTTAGTGAAATGTGCATGGTTCTGTCTCTTCCTTTCAATTGAGTTATATATGTTCCTTTATCTTCAAACATTATTACTGGAAGATCTATGATAGGAGATTGCTTGCACGAATTTTGTAGAATAACAAATTGCAACCATACTCATTCTCAGTTGGTTTTGCATACTACAATATCAAAGTGATTAGTAAAAGTAGCAACCAAAGTATGTTTGGTGAATAGCCATGACATTGTGGTCCTATCACAAACAATTGAGACCAAGCTTAATCAGCATTAGCATCTTCATATAAACCAGGATTTTCAGAAGGCTTATATGAAAAGAATAAACTTAGATCAATAGTTCCTCGGAGTTAAAGAAAAATATGTTTGATCCCATTCCAATGTTGTCTAATAGGTGCAAAAATGCACCTATAATATTTAGATACAGTACTTCACAATACAAGAAAAATAGTTTTTTGTGACGAAATCAAATTCGTCGCAAAAAGTGGCATTTTGTGACAAAATTATTATTTCCTCGCAAAAGCTAGCATTTGAAAAAAATGATATTTTGCGAGGAATTTTTCGTCCCAAAATAAAACCTTTAGCGATGAATATTTATTTTTTCGCTAAAAAATCGAGTGACTAATTAGAGAAGAATTTTTTGTGACGAGATAAAACCTATTGCGACAAAATTTTCGTTGCAAAACTTATTACACAAAGATGGGATTTCGTGACAAAAATTTTGTAGCAACATGAACATTTTTTGTGACAAAATTACATTTATCGAGAAAAAAGGCCTTTTGCGAGAAAAAATTTCTCGCGAAAAGCCCAACTAATTTATTACACAAACGTGGCAATACTTGAAATTTTGTGATAAAATCAAGATTCCTCACAAACTATGACATTTTGCGAGAAAGAATTTCTCGCAAAAAATTGACCCTTTGCGAGAAAAAATTTCTCGCGAAAAGCCATTCTAATTTGTAATACGTACGTGGCAATACTGGACATTTTATGATGAAAATATGATTCCTCGCAAAATGTAACCTTTTGCGATGAAATATATTTTCGCAAAAAAGTGACTTTTTGTGAGAAAAAATTCATCACAAAAAGTCTTTCTAACTTATTATGTACAAGTGGCAATACTGGATATTTTGTAACGAAAATATGATTCTTCGCAAAGTAAGACCTTTTGCGAGAAAAAATGTCTCGCAAAAAATTGACATTTTGTGAAAAAAAATTTCTCGCGAAAAGCCCTTCTAACTTATTATGCACACGTGGCAATACTGGACATTTTGCGATGAAAATATGATTCCTCGCAAAATGCAACCTTTTGTGGGTAAAATTTTCTCGTAAAAAAGTGACCTTTTGCGAGAAAAAATTTCTCGCGAAAAGCCCTTCTAACTTATTATGCACACGTGGCAATACTAGATGTTTTGAGACGATGATTCCTCGTAAAATCACCACGTGAAAAATAGGTATTTGCGACAAAATTTTTTACGATGAAATGAAAGTTGTTACAAAAAGCTCCTTTCTGTGACAAAATGTAATTTTGTCACCAAAAGCAGTAGCAAAAAGAAAAACTTAAAAAATCATATATTGCGACAAATATTTTCTCGCTAAAAACCATTTTCCTTGCAAAATGTCAATGGTATATATAAACATGAAGCTTTTCACGATGAAAGTTAGACGTTTTGCGAGGAAATTCTCCTCTCCGTAAGGAGCAACCAAATTTATTCATTTTCTTTTTTTTGCAACCACTATTTCCTCACGATATAAAACCTATTGCGACAATAGTCATTTCCTCGCAAAATGACTAGTAGAAATAAATACTTCTGCGACGAAATTAGCACAACTCACGAGAAAATTTTCCTCACCAAAAGACGTAACCAAATTTCTCCCTTTTTTTGCAAGCATTATTTCCCCCCAATACAGAATATATTGCGACAAAGCTCATTTCCTCGCAAAATGAGAAGGATGCGCAAATCTTTTTGCGGTGAAAATTATAACTTTTGCTAGGCAATTGTGTACACCAAAAGACATGACCAAATTTCGCTCTTTATCTTTTTGCGACCATTACTTCCTCGCTGATTGACTTCTTTTGCGACAACACATTTTTCCTTGCAAAATGAGAAGAATATGTAAATCTTTTTGTGCTGAAAATTGCACCTGTTGCAAGGAAAATATCCTCGCAAAAAGATTTAACTAAATTTCTGCCATTTCTTTTTTTATGACCAATCTTTGCTTGCGATATGATGTCGTTTGCGATAAAACTTATTTCTTCAGAAAATGACTAGAGCAAATAATTTTTTTGCGACAAAAGTTACATCTTTCAGGAGGAAAATATCCTCACTGGAAGACATAATTTAATAACTCTCCTTTTTTTATGACAATTTTTTCATCGCGGTAGTGCGTCTTCTGCGACAAAAGTTGTTTCCTCAAAAAATGAGAAGCGCATATAGATCCTTTTGAGACAAAAGTTGTGCCTCTCGTGAGCAAACTGTCCTCACCAAAAGATGTAACTAAATTTCTCTCTTTTCTTTTTTGTGACCATTATTTCCTCGCGATTAGGAAGCATTTGCGACAAAACTAATTTCCTCGCAAAATGACAAAACTAATTTCCTCGCAAAATGACAAAGCCACATAAATCTTGCTGCATCGAATTTGGTTTCCTCACAGTATGGCAATGGTACAAAAATTTAAATGCTAAGAAAGTTAAACAATTTAAATATTAATATAAATTAACTTGTATATTAGTTTTATAAAATTAAATTAATAAATCCCTGTGGTTTTAATAATTAACCAAAATTTAAATATTAATTAAAATAAATACTTTATTCAATCAAATTAAATAATTTATGATATTTATCAAATATTCTTAATATCTATTTTTTAATAGTTTACAAAAATTTGAATATTAAGTAAGTTAAATAATTTATATTTACTAATTGAATTTTTTAAGAAATATAAATCAACTTAATAATAAATTTTGGACAATTAATATTAGTTATGTTATTGTAAAAAATTTTATTCATTGCATTATTAAAGAAATATATTCTTATATTATATTTTTAATTTCGGATTGTGTTCAGATTTTGATATTACGTGGTATTGAAACTCGGATGAACCAATTAGTTTATTATTTTTATTTTATTAGTTTATCTTTTTTATAATTAATATTATTTAGTCAACAATGCTTCAATTAGTGATGATGGTCTTGTGGTTGCGTCTTAATTAGCAAAAACATGAACTTGGGTTCAAGGCATGCCTCTCTACGTTTAAGTTTTTATTGTTATTTTAGGACGAATAGATTTAAAATATATTTAAATATTGTGCGTAAAATTAATCAAATTCAAAAATAGGTACAAACCAATTTCTTCTAATCTAAATTCATATTTTATATTAACTTGGTTTTTATAGAAGTTTTATAATTTGGTTCCTAACCAATCAACGTCTATGTGTTATTGTAAATGTATAGTTATGATTCGTAATCAAGTAAACTCAGATAAATAAATATTTAATTTGAAAATGAATTACTAATAAATTAACACAATACGTTTATCAGTTTAATTTAGGATTAGATTGACTGATTAGATGAAGGTAACCACATACATTTATTATAATTAATCAAACTACATATATAACTTTTACAATTTAATAAGTAATGAATTGAATACATAAATAAGTTTAGTTAGATTTAAATTACTTATCAATTTAATTTAGACATAGAATTATCTTATTTGTAGATGATCAAATCACTAATCAATCAAGCAAATTTAGTTATAAATTTGATTGAGGATACGTTGACTCAAACAGTAAAGTAGGTATATATGTATAGGGATGGAAAAACCAGGGGCCGAGGCCAACGGTCCCTGGCTTCGGCCATGGCGTTTAATTTTTTAATCCGGCCCTGGGAAATTCCCCGGAATTTTTTTTCCAGGGCCGGGGCCGAGGCACCTCGGGCGGAGCCGGGTTTTTCAATAACCCAATATTAAAACCCGGTTTGTACAATTTTTTAAAAATTCTGAAACTTTCTAATATATTATATATAATTTGGGAGTCATAATTGTACATAACGAGGGCTTTGGCCCAGTAGTAGTGCGCTGCTTGAATATGAGGGAGGGCACGAGTTCAAGGCTTGGCTAGAGCAATTCTTCATTTAATTTTTGAAACTATGGCATGGGCTGGGCTTAATATCTATATGTTTCTTCAGACTCATAAGTTTATGCAAAAGGAGGCTATAGCCTAGTGGTAGTGGGTGTTGTGTTGTTTAAATATGTTAGAGGGAACAGGTTCAAGCTATGGTTGGTGCAAAATTTTTTAAATTGTGGCTTTAGGTTGTTGGGCTGGGCTTTGCGCGCTGGGTTGTTTAAAAAAAATTAGAAAATGGGCTTAGATTTATGTAATGGGTTAGTAGCAAGTATTATAACCTAAGGGATATGAATTATTTGACATAATTTAAAAATTTCAATTACGCCCCCCGGGTTTAATTCCTGGTCCCCGGCCCCGGCTGGGGTAGAAAATTTCTCCCCAGCCTGGCCAAATTTTCTGATTTTTTGGGTTATTACCCAACCCCGGACGTCCGGATTTTCTGGATCCCCGGTCCCGGCCGGGTCAAATTGTCATCCCTATATATGTAGAATAATTAATCGAACTACATTTATAATTTTTTTTTTAATTTCATTCATAATCAATTAAATTGTATATAGATTTTTTTTTCATAATTGAATTACCAATAAATTAAAACTTATTTATGGAAGTAAAATTTTATTAAACAAAACTTTAAATTTTATTTTATATTTTAAATTTTTAACATATTGAATACATAGGTTTATACACAAGGGTTTTGGTCTAAGGACCATGCTCTTGGACCTCGATCCTTGTTTAACTCCCTGGATATTCTTGTAATTCCCAATCATATCCTTGGCTAGGTAGTTTTGTGACTCCTACTTCAATGTCAAATATTCAATTCTTAATTTAATGTTTATAATTAATAATTTGGACATAAAATTTTTTGATAAACTATTGCTTTTATAATTGCAGTTAAATTTGTTAAATAATTGATTTCCAAAAGTATATAGGAAATAAGGGCAAATAGTTAATATTTTAGATCAAATAATATGTATATTCAGTGTTAAAAATCTTGGTAGCACTTTTTTTAAGATTTAGCAAAATTTAAAACAAATATTAATAAGCAGTATAAATTAATGAAGTGATATTACGTGTTAAATGGTTAGTAGACATATTAAGTGATTATAACAAATACTTACCATGATAGTAAATTATTGACATATTCTGAGTAATGCTTAGTGCTTGCAAACAACATAAATAATTAAAATTAAACTCTATAATTAATATCATGTACAACATATAGATAATTAATCATTTATCAATTTGAGCCAAAAAAATAGGATTTAAATTTCAATACTTCCATAAATTTTGGGAAAAACATAGGATCATAATTATTTACACTTTTGATTTTTTTTTTACAACATAAAGAAATATCTTTCTTCAATAAAGATATATTAAGTAATTGAAGATTTGATTTACGAAAATAATTAAGTATAATTTTATTCATAATATTAAAATAATATTTCTATTTGTAATTAATGTAAGAAATTAAAAAAGAACATTAATTACAATAATTTGAAACATTTTTAGAAATATTATTTATGATTAAATAATCAAACAATTAAAATTAAGATTGACATAATAAAATAATATATTAGGCAAGTTGATTATGTATTATAAAAGATTAAGGAAATATTTGGCTTGAAGTAGGGAGAGTTTGCGGGAAACAAAAATAAAATTCCCAAATTAATAGAGGGAAATCCCTAGAGCCAAAAACAACCCATCACCAGTTCCCTTTCCTCACCAGCACTGTTTTCTCCTCCATCTGTTTAAAGCTCCACTACTATCGTCTCCTCCATCTGTTTAAGGCAACAACACCATCATCTCGTCCATCTATTGAAGGCAACACCATCGTCATCTCCTCCATGTATTTGCAGCACCACCACTGCCATCTCCTCCATCTGTCAAAAGAACCATCATCACTGTCTCCTCCATCTGTTTAAAGTAACAGCAATTGCATCTCCTCCATCTGTGCTAGTAATGTCGGTTTCTCCTTTGGTTCATTGTTAGTCTTTGTTTGATTTTTTTCGTTATAATTTATATGGCCTAATGATGGACAATTTTGGAGTGCATTGGCCTGGGTCTTCATTGTAATTCTTTATTTGATAATATTTTCATGATTCTTATGTATATATTTATAAGTGAATCGAACCTAGCTGGTTTCATGGCCACAAAAATGTGACATTATTTATTATAATAGCTGATAATAATATTCGTTGTAATTAGGAAGAGTATTATTTTATTGATTTAATAAATATTATTAAACCAATTGAACCTTTTAATTCATACATTGATATGATGAATGTTATCAAGCTTACCAAAGTCTTGATTTTACGTCTAAGGGCTTCCTTTAAAAAAAAAGTTCTATTAAGATTTTGTTGTTGGGTAGCTACTCCAAAAAGAAAAATGCATGTATTATTAGAGTTAAAACTCACTAATCAAATTTGTTTACTGGATGCTTGGATATTTGAAATTTGATCTTTTCCTCTAATGAATTTATCAATTTCATATACTTAGGTGTAAATTCTTGAGCTATGTTGTCAAATAAGACCGTCCATCCTCACACTACAATTATAGGAAACAATGATACATCTTCACCTGTGATTCAAATATAAACTTTAAAAATTGATATGCAATTGGATACTTTGAATGGATGTAGGCAGCAAGTATGGGTAGTTCTGGCTACCGCACCTGTTCGGTCACTTGAAGAACCATTTTATTGGATTTCAACAGATTTGATTTGCTAATAGGATGATACTAACTTCCCACGGTATGTACAAGCTCCTAATGATGTTGTTCTTATGACTTTTGTTGTTCTACATTTTGTTTTATGTGTGCAATAATCTGCATGGTCTTGTAGAGAGGGATATATGCTTTTCTAGGTTACCTGACCTTTGTTATTGGCATTAAAGCCTACAGCTAGAATACTTGTGTATTGTTCTTTTCATTTGATTGATTTTACCTTTTTGTGGATAAGAACTAAAAACGAAATAAAAATGTAGTAACTAAGGATGTACAAAGCAATGATGACATTTTTGAAAGTACGTTTAAACATGTATTTTTCAGGACAACTAAAGGTAATCAAATAGTCAAAATATAGTGCACATGGCATTGCAAAAAGGCCATGAAGTCTTTGGAAAAAAATCAGGCTACGCTAAAGGATTAGGTATGTGTATACCATCAACTCAAAGGTTTACTTCACTAGCTTCATCAAGCAATGCAGAATTAAAGCAGCAAGTGGAGGAGCAGAAAAAGCTGATTGAGGAACACCAAACTCAATATGAGGTAATGAATTCTCAGTTGGAAGGTGGTATATCTTCACAAAAAGAAACCATTGAAGAAATGCATTCCAAGTTTAAAAAATTTGAGGACTTTATGAGTCAACATTTAGCTACTAACTCTGTTGGGTCATCATCATGTTTGCCACCATCTTCATCTTAGCTTTGGGTTCTACTTATGGCACTTATATATTATCAGTCTTTTGTTAGTATATACTTTTGCTAACCTTGGTGGATCATCATCTTACTGCCAACTTCATCTTGCTTTGTAGTCTACATGTAGCAGTTAATATCAGTTTCTTTTGGTTTGTATATGGTTTTCCTAACTCCGCTATTATGCTTACCACCATCATCATTTGTGGCCTACATGTAACAACTAATATCATTTTTTTTTTGTTTGTATATAATTTTTCTAACTTTGATAGGCTAAGGTCATGCTTACACCACGTTTATCTTAACTTGTGGTTTACTTGTAGCCCTTATTATCACTTGCATTATATATATGTTTGTTAGTTATTTCATACTTATGAAATGTTGAATTTCTTTGTAATAATTTTATATAATATTGTATAATGAAGCATATATATGATGTTACAATTTAGATTTTACGGATTGTGAATTTTTATTATTTCACTTAATATTTTAATTTTTATAATTTGTATAACTTTTGGGCACAATATTGAAGAACTGGATTCGATAAGCCTATTAATGATGAAAATGAAATAAACACAACAAAAAAAAATTCAAATATTCATAACCACATGATGACAAATGGTTGACAAAAAACTATATTTCGCGACAAAATCGTTGTCAACTCATTTACCCAACTATGTTGCCACACATTATTTCTCACAATAAATATGTTTTCCGATGAAAATTTAGTCACAGCAGGTAATTTATAATTTCTCAACCGTTTTGCAACAAATGTTTCCTCCTAACATTAAATTAATTAATCCCTGTGTTTTTAATAATTAGCCAACATTTGAATATTAATTAAAATAAATATTTTATGTTTTCCAAATTAAATAATTTATGATATTTACTAAATATTCTTCATCTCTATTTTTTAATAGTTTACAAAAATTTGAATATAAGTAAGTTAAATAATATATATTTATTAATATAATTTTTTATGAACTATAAAACAACTTAATAATAAATTGTGAATAATTAATATTAATTACGTTATTGTAAAAAATTTTATTCCTTGCACTATTGAACCAAATGTAGTCTTATATGATATTTTTTAACCCTGGATTATGGTTTGGGATTGAAAATCTGATGCACCAATTGGTTTATCATTTGTATTTTATAAGTTTATCTTTATTATTATTAATATTATTTATTGAACGCGACTTCATTCAGTGCTTATGGTCTTGTGGTTGTGTGCTAATTGACAAAAACATGGGACTTGGGCTTGAGGCATCTCTATGTTTAGGTTGTTATTGTTTTTCCAGGACGCATATATTTAAAATATATTTAAATATTGCGTGTAAAATTAATCAAATTCAAAATTAAGTATAAACCAATTTCTTCTAATCTAAATTCATATTTTATATTAAGTTGGTTTTTATAGAAGTTTTACAATTTGGTTCCTAACCAATCAATGTCTATGTGTTATTGTAAATTTATAGTTATGATTCGTAATCAAGTAAACTCAGATAAAAAAATATTTAATTTAAAAATGAATTACTAATAAATCAACCCAATACATTTATCAGTTTAATTTAGAATTAGATTGATCAAGATAACCACATACATTTATTATAAATAATCAAACTGCATATATAACTTCTACAATTTAATATGTAATCGATTGAACTACATAAAGAAGTTATGTTAGATTTAAATTACTTATCAATTAAATTTAGATATAGAAGTATCTTATTTGTAGATGATCAAATCACTAATCGATCAAGCAAATTCAATTATAAATTTGATTGAGGATTACGTTGACTCAAACAATAAGGTATATATAAAAATATCATAATTAAATCAAACTACATTTACAATTTTTTTAGAATTTGATTCATAATCAATTAAACTGTATGTAGAATTTTTTAAAATAAATTACTAATAATTTAAACTCATTTATAGACATAACATTTTATTAAACAAAATTGTTGAGATATTATGAGTATTACTCGTAATCAATTAAGTGATTATAACAAATACCTATAGTGATAGTAAATGGGATATTATGATTAATACTTAGACTTCGTGAATAATATAAATAATTAAAATTAAACTCTATAATTAATATCATGTACATCATATAAATAATTAATCATTTCTCAATTCAAGCAAAAAAATTAAGATTTAAATTTCAATACTTCTATAAAATTTGCCAAAAAAAAGTATTAGAATTATTTATGTTTTTGATAATTTTGTTTTACAACATAAAGAAAAATCTTTGTTTAATGAAGATATATCAAGTAATTGAAGACTTCATTTACAAAAATAATTAAGTGTAATTTTATTCATAATATTAAAATATTATTTGTATTTGTAATCAATGTAGTTATTAAAAAAAAAGAACATCAATTACAATAATTTGAAGTAGTTTTAAATAAAATTTAAAGATTACGTGTGATTAAGTAATCAAACAATTAGTATTAAGATTAATATAATAAAATAATATATTAAACAAGTTGATTATGTTTACTAAAAGAGTAAATGGATACTTGGCTTGAAGCAGTGACAGTTTGCGGGAAACCAAAAAAATTCCCAAATTAATAGAGGGAAATCCAGAGAACCAAAAACAACTCAATCCCAGTTCCCTTTCCTCACCACCTGATCCATCTTCTCCTCCATCTGTTTAAAGCCTATTATCATCGTCTCCCCCATCTGTTTATGGCAACACCAACGTCATCACCTCCATCTATTTAAGGCAACAATATCGCCGTCTCCTCCCTTCCTTTCAAGCATCAACATTGTTGTCTCCTCCGTCTGTATAAAGCATCGTCACCATCATCTCTTCCATCTATTTGGAGCATCGCCACCACTATCTCCTTCATTTGTGTTGGTGATGTGGGTTTCCCATTTCGTTCTACTTTTTTTTTTCTTGGTAAAATTTTATACAACCCGATGGTGGGCAACTTTGGAGTACATTGGCCTGGGTATTCATTATCAATGTTTGTTTGGTAATCTTTCTATTCTGGTTATATGGGTTTCTCAATCTAATTCTAGATTTTTTTTTCTTTCCTGGTAATATTTATATTGCCCAGTGATGGACAATTTTAGAGTACATTGGCTTGGGTATTCATTATCAATCTTTATTTGATAATTTTTTTGTGATTCCTATGAATAAATTTATTAGTTAATCGAAACTAATGGATTTCGTGACCACAAACAAGTCACATTATTTATTATAATAGTCAATAATAAGATTTGTTGTAATTAAAAAGAGTAATATTTCATTTATTTAATAAATATTTTTAGACCAACTGAATCTTTTAATTCATACATTCATATGATAAATGATATCAAGCTTACCAAACTCTTGATTTTACGTCTGTGAGCTTCCTTTTTTTAAAAAAAAATTTCTATTTCGATTTTGAAGTTGGGTAGGTACTCCAAGAAAACAAATACATGTCCCACAAGAGTAAAAACATATTTATCAAATATCTGCCAGCGTATGATTGGATATTTTGTAAGTTTTTGTTGTCCTCTAATTGCTTTGTCAATGTGTTTTACTTACGTGTACATTTTGAGCTTTATTGTCAAATAAGAGCTTCCCCCTTCCCACTACAATTATAGAAAAACAATGATACATCTTCACTTGTGATTCAAATATAAACTTTAAAAATTAATATACAATTTGATCCTTTGAATGAATGCAAGCAGCAAATGTGATCAGTTCTTTCCACTGCAGCAGTTTGATCACTAGAAGAACCATTTTATTGGATTTCTACAATAGGATTTGCTAATGGGCTAATACACTCTCTTCACGATATGTACACACTCCTATTGATATCGTTCTTATGACTTTTGTTGTTTTGCATATTGTTTTGTATGTGCAATAATCTACATGGTCTTATAGACAAGGATATATACTTTACTGGGTAAGCAGTTATTCATTCTGCCAGGACATTTTTTTGGGTTTCCAGGTCGCCATCTCTCTTATTGGCATTGAAGCCTACAACTATAGTACTTGTGTATTTTTTTATTTGACTGAATTTACCTTTTTGTGGATAAAAACTGAAAAAGAAATGAAAATGTTGTAACTAGGAAGGATTTACAAAGCAATGAACACATTATTCATAGTAAGCTTACACATGTATTTGATAGGACAACTCAAAGTAATCAAAGAGTGAAAATATATTGCTTAGGACATTGCAAAAGAGCCTTGAAATTGGCAAAAGCAGCTAAGGTAACATTATGATCTTTACAACTTAAAACTAGAGTTATTGTTTTCTCATCTACGCTAGTTTACAGCTATATATCCTAGTAAATAGAAAAAATCATTTCAACTGGTAATACTTATTATTATTCAAGATTATAGTCATGTTAAGGGTGTGTTTATAGCAGATTGATTTTGAAAGAAGTAGAAGCATGCATTACAATTGTTTCATTGGAAGTTTAGGGTCTATTTAAATGAATCCATCCATGCATTTTTCAAAGAGTTGTTCTATTTTTATTTTTTGATAAACTTAGAGCTGCTGCATTACTTATGAGGTGGTAAGAACCAGGTTGCTTAAAGACTTTTATCAAATATCTATTTAGTTGCTTTAAAAAAAAAATCATGAAATTTGACATTTTCAAGATTTTTTTTAGCTTTTATTTCCTTGATTTGAGAATGCCTAACTGATGCTATATTGGCCTGCCAATGATTTCATACTAAATGTTTGAAGAAGTTCTTATCATAATGATTTAATATGATTTTTTCAGCTTTCACAAATCTTATTTCACGGCTCACAAATTTCCTCTTTACCATTGCTTATATTTTGTAGATAACAATTGACAATGGTGGAAAAAAAGGTTCGAAGGTCAACATTTTTTCAGTCACAGCATTTGTAATGAGTCATCAATATTAAAACTAATTGTTAATCCATCAAGCTCTCTGACTCCCTCTTACATTGCCAGCGATTTCAATTTATGAGCGAAACATGGCAAATGGGCCCTCTAGTAAAGCTTTGCTACCTCAACTATAGGGTATAGGAGTAGGCTTCACAAAGTAATGTCTCAAATCTTGAAGTGATTGTCCTCATATCTTTTGACCATTACTGATTTTGTTTGTGACTTTCTTTTGCTTTTTTAAAATTTCTAAATTTATGTTTAATCTTGGCTAAATTTAATTTTTATGCTAGGAATCAAAATTATTAAAATTGGCCTCAGATTTATCATTATCTAGTAGCTCAAGAGCTAGGTGGATTATGCTTTTAGCATGATTTGTCCCATCTTCCTCTAGATTGGAAGCTCTTCCCAGCCTATCCTAGGCTTGCACCAAATAAAGAAAAATTGATAAGTTTACTAGGATAGAATGCCTTGTTATTTGATGAATTATATCAATTAACCCCCATGAAATAAGTTCCAAAATAATATATTACATCATATACCATAACACACTTCATCATTTCTGGTACTATTTTTGGAATAAATAGAATAACTTGTTGTTTGTTTGAAATGCAACATCAATGTGCTAACAAATAAAATGTTACTGGAGATTATAGGAAAAAGAATATCCCCAGAGAACTGAAAGAAAATATGAGAATAGAATAAGATGTCATCATGCATGGTAGATACTCATGTCAACAAACAGAATAAATTAGGTGCAGAAAAGAGACTTACACTAAGTTTCCAAAGGAATCTTTAATAAGAGATGTAAATGTCATAAAAACCAACTTAGCAACCAATTTAAATTTAGCATAGCATGGACATACAAAGCATTTAAAACATAAAATTTTATTATTCAGTCGTTGTTGTGGGTTGATTGATTTAAGTCTATGACCTTTGATTTTCTGTTTAATTTAAGTACAAATTCATGTTCACTAATCTTTGTATGTTTAAATTTCTAGAAAGCACTATCTTTAATTGGAAGATCTGATTCCTATAGTAAGCAATCAGAGACTGCCTTGAAACAAGTAAGAATTTTTAACTATTTAGATTTAATTTAATTCTTGTGATTGTGGACTAGCATATTTCAGCTTTTAAATTAATATCTTAATTGATTTATCTTTTTATGTTGAATATCATAATATTGGATTGATTGTTGGGTTCGGTTTTCTTTTTTGTTTGATTGTTAGTAAAAATTATTGTTTGCATTCATAACTACATTTACCCTTAGATCCGTTTAAGAGACTTTAAATAGCTTTGTGTTCTATTAACATCATGAATATATGATACTAATAGAACACAACTCTATTAAGGTTTCTTGAATTGTCCAAAGTGGGTAGTTTGGGAATACATGAATCTATTACATAGATTATTTGCTTTTACATTGTTTCACCGATAGAAATTTTAGTGGTATGTTCTCTTGTTCTTCGAGTACATGCTAGATGTCTATTGTTTGTGTTGGACATTGGTCATGCCTATGACACAACGCAAATGTATGTACATTTATGACATGAACTTGGAGAACTAAGGGGAGATGCTGTCAAAATTTCTATTGGATTAAGACATTTTGTTGGAGCTCTAATCTATGTTCTAGAATGTATACTCTTGAATGGGATAGGGCCTTACCTTTTAGTGTGGAGAAAGGGGATAGGTTTAAGGAGCATGTCTTTGATATGTAAAACAGTGAAAGTTTTAAATTTAATTGTTTCATATTTAGGAGGAGGAAGTAATGGATAGATCATGGATTCAAATTCAAGACAGACTTTCCAAGGAATATATTGATGGCATTAAGTCCTTTGTGACCATAGTAGAAAATTGCTCGGATAAGAGAAATGGTCAAATTCGTTGTCCATGTCGTAATTGTATGAATGTATTTTGGAAACCATTGGATGTTGTCAAGAGTCATTTGTATAAACCTGGAATTTTGCTAACTTATCAACAATGGATCTATCATGGGGAGAAAGCTGACTACGGTTCTCGAAGTAGCTTAAACTTTATAAATGCAGAATCAGAAGTTCATAATGATACTAATGTTGAAGATGACTATGATGTGATGTATGATTTGATACATGATACATATGGTCCATTCGTAATGGAAGGGGGTTTTCCAATTGGGGATCTTACACCATCATTAGATAAAGAAGATGTTCAAAACTTTAGTTTATTTGATGAAGCCAAAAAGAGGTTGTTTGAAGGGGCTAAGATATCGACATTGAATTTTGTCATAAAGTTGATGCATATAAAAGTTATTAATAAGTGGAGTAACAAATCATTTGATATGTTACTTGAATTGTTAAATCAAACATTACCCGATAATAATAACCTTCCAAACTCAATGCATGATGCACAAAAAATGATGAAGGATATAGGGTTGGGTTATGAAGAAATTCATGCATGCAAGTATGATTGTCTCTGTTTTGGAAGGAGAATGCAACAAATGAGAGTTGTCCATTGTGCAAGGAACCACGATTTAAACCATACAGTGGTAAGAAGAAAAAGTTCATAAAAGGTTTTACGTTATTTCCCTCTCAAGCCTCGATTACAACGCCTATTTATGTTGAGACATATGGCAACTGATATGAGATGGCATAAAGAGAAATGATTGGGTGAGGAAGGTGTTCTTAAACATCCTGCTGATTGTGAAGCATGGAAAGAATTTGACAAGTTTTATCCATGGTTTTCACAAGATCCACGCAATGTGAGGCTAGGTCTTGCCACTGACGGATTCAATCCTTTCGGTAACATGCATAACCCATATAGTATGTGGCCTATTATACTTGTGCCATACAATCTCCCATCATGGAAATGCATGAAAGAGACATCTATGTTTATGTCATTGCTCATCCCAGGACCACGTGCACTCGGGACAGATATTGATATATACTTGAGACCATTAATTGATGAATTGAAAGAATTATGGAATGTTGGTGTTGAAACTTATGATGCATATGAAAAAACCCACTTTCGGATTCATGCAGCAGTTTTATGGACCATAAATGACTTTCCAGCTTATGGAAATCTGTATGGATGGAGCACAAAAGGTTACAAGGCATGTCTTTTATGCAACGAAGGAACATCTTCTCAATCAATACGAAGTAAAATATGTTATATGGGACATCATTGATTTTTGCCTTCTGACCATCCATGGAGAAGGAGTACATTACATGATGGTCATTGGGAAAAAAATAATGCTCCACAAGAATATTCTGGGTATGACATTCTAAAATAATTAGATATTCTCCCTAATTTGAAACCTGGAAAAAACCCTAACAACAAAGATAGAAAGCGAAGGAGAAAGCTAAGAGTTAAATTGGACAAAAAAAGTAATTTTTTTTTTGAGTTGGAATATTGGGCAAGATTGAAACTTTGTCACAATCTTGATGTAATGCATATAGGGAAGAATATATGTTACAGTCTACTTGGGACATTGTTAAATATTGAAGGTAAAACTAAAGATACTAACAAAGCAAGATTGGACCTAGAAGACATGGGCCTCAAGAAAGAATTGCATTTACAATAACATGGTAATAGATATTTAAAGCCTCATGCTTGTTATGTATTAACAGTGGATGGAAGGAGAAAGTTTTGCTAATTCTTACAGTTAGAAAAATTTCCTGATGGATACGCGTCAAATATTGCCAAGTGTGTAGATGTTAAAGATGGAAAGTTAATGGGTCTAAAAAGCCATGATTATCATATAATTTTACAAAAACTTCTCCCAATTGCCATACGCCCTTTTTAACAAAAGGATGTATGCATAGCAATTGTTGAGTTGCGTGATTTCTTTTGACAATTATGTGCAAAGACAATAACCAAATCAAACTTGGATCATCTGGTTGTGGTGATACTTTGTAAATTGGAACGTATCTTTCCATTGGCATTCTTTGATATAATGATCCATTTAGTGATGCATTTGCCTCGAGAGGCAAAATATGCTGGGCCTGTTGGATTCAGATAGATGTACCCAATTGAACGGTATATTCTATTCATCACAAATTTAATGTTTGTGTTTCACATAAATTCTATATTACAATTTAATTATAGTTTAATTATTTTTATATGACAGGGCCTTAGGTAAATATAAGAGCTTTGTCAAGAACAAAGCTTATCCTGAGCGGTCAATTGCAAAAGCTTACACTGACAGTGAAGCGATGAATTTTTGTTCAATGTATTTGCAACAAATTGAAACAAAATTCACTTGTGATGATCGAATTAATGATGGTGGAGAACGTGATAGGGGAATATCAGTTTTCTCCCAAAGAGTTGGAGCATTTGGATTCAATGCATCCAAATTACTCTTTGTATTAGAGATTAACAAACTTCATTGGTATGTTTTAAACAATTGTGATGAATTGCAACCATACCTTCAGTAAGTTATTCACTTTACACATATTCTAAAATGTGATTTTTTTCTTGTTCTTTATGTTTATAAATATCGAATATGCAAAATATAAATTATGTAGGCAATACATGATTATTTTACAAAAGGAAGGTGGAACAAATTTGAATATATTACAGCAAAAATACTTTCCTGAGTGGTTTAAGAAACATGTGAGTAATATTTAAATATAATTTGTGTTAAAGTATTAACTCAATCAAGGCTTTAATAACAATAATTGTGTTGTAGATAATGGAGTTGCATGATCGTGGATCTCCAATGATAGATGACTATTTGTATGCATTGGCATGTGGACCTGATATGAGGGTGAAATATTATTCTGGATTTGATATTAATGGGGTCCATTATTGTATCTAAGAAAGAGATGATGCACTTACCACCCAAAATAGTGGAGTATCAGTGCCTGGTGAACATGATGGAACAGAAATTGATTTTTATGGGTCATTATCAAGTGTCATTGTATTAGAATATAAGAAGGATAATGAAGTTGTTCTACTTCATTGGAAATGGTATGACTTTGATCCTAAAATGAAGAGGATTCACCATCATTATCATCTTCTATCAATTAATGTTTCTCGAACTTGGTATAATGAAGATTCTTATATTCTAGCAACTCAAGCACAACAAGTAATATTTATTGATGATCCAAAAGTTGGGGAAGGGTGGAAAGTGGTCGACAAAATAGAACGTAGGGGTTTAGGGATACTCAAGAGAAGGATGAGATAAATCAAGTACAAATTGAGGTGAATGATGAATCAATAGATCATACTTTTTCATTTCAGCCAGATGAATTGGATGTTGGCCTATTCACTAGAAATGATGTTAATCCAGAAGAGGTTGATGTCCCCATTGCAAGAATAAGAGCAAGTAGAAGGGAAAATGTATTAGATAATTTTATATATGATGAGATAGATGAGGAAGATGAAAGTGGCTAAAGCACTACAATGTCATATTGATAATAATGTTGGACTAGATTAATGGTAATTATTACATGAGTATTTGTGCTTAAATAATATATGATCATGTTTTTCTTATGTTTTAAGATAATATTATTGTTAAAAATATAGTTATGTAATTAATAAATATTTTTTTTTGTGTTCCAGATGGCTCTAGGTGGCGAAAAGAGATAAAAAAAATCTCAACAGTCAAGGGATTGCCAATATTAATACACAAGAGGTGACTGAAAGTCTAGTAGAAGTCCAAAATACCACTAGTAAACTGATTTGTACATTTTGCATGTATATATTTTTGGTACTTATCATCATATTTATGTAATGTTAAATTTCTTTGTACTAATTTTATATAATATTGTATAATAAGACATATGTATGATGTTACAATTTAGATGTTATGATTTGTGAATTTTTATGATTTAATTTAATATTTTGATTTTTATAATTTGTATAACTTTTGTGTGCAGTATTGAAGAAGCGGGTCTGATAAGCATATTAATTATGAAAATGAAATACAAACAACCAAAAAAAAAGATTGAAAAATTCAAAGCTTTTTGCGACCAAAAAATTGTCGCAAAAAATAGTATTTTACGACAAAATTATTGTCACAAAAAACAATTTGTTTATTCAACTATTTTGCGGCAAAATTTTTCTTATAATAAATATATCTTGCGACGAAAATTTTGTCACAATATGTAATTCAATAATGACTCAACCATTTTGCGACAAAATATTTCCTCCTAAAAGGATGGCCACGATAGTTTTACATTTTTTAGCAACAAAATTGTTATCGCAAAATATTCTTTCTACGACAAAACAATTGTCACTATAGGCGATTCAAATTAACTAAAATCTCTCGCGACAATTTAATTTTGTAGTAAAATCTCTTTTTTGTGCCAAAAATATTGTCATAAAATGTAATTTGCATTGTGTCTAATATATTGCAACAAATATTTTCTCGCAAAAAGCACCCTTTAGTGACAAAATTGTTGTCACAATAGGCAATATTCATTATGGTGCACATATTGCGACCAAATATTTCTCTTTAAAGGCAGTTTATTGCGACGAATATCTTGCCGCGAAATGGCATGCCTATTGTTTTGTATGATGTCTTTTGCGACAAAAATTTTCTCACAAAATAAGCTTTCTTGCGAGGAAAAGTGGTCACAATATATTCACACGACTCTAAATAACCGTTGCTATATCGCCCATATTGCGACCACAATTTTTCGCAAATAACTACAGGTAGCGACAATAATCTAGTCACTAAAGGTAATGTTTTGCGACGAAAGATTCATCGTGAAAGACCAAATAAATAAATAGCCCCTTTTTATGGCAAAATTTTGGTTGCAATACGCATATTTTTGCGAGGAAAGTTTTGTCGCAATAAGTTTTATTGTGACGAAATTTTGTTTCCTCACAAAAAAACTTATTGCGACTCACATATTAAGACTGTTCTGCGATGAACTTAATTTCGTTGCAAAAAGTTTTTGCGACAAAATTTGTTCTTTTTACGGCGAAAAATTTCGTCGTAAAAGGTCATATTTCCTGTAGTTTCAAGACCGAGTATTTGTGCATCATCGTCATATATTTGGTCAAGGAATCTAACAACCATTAAAGTACTCAATGGATGAGCCTTTTTCATCCAATTAAATTCATGTCATTGAAATGTATAGCTGTAACATATTTTGAGTTTACACAAGGGTGGTAAAATATATAGCTATAATAGATTCTGACCTTACACAAGGGCATAAAATATAGCTATAACAAATTCTGACTTTACCCAAGGGCATACAGGATATCCCTCTTAATTTTTACATCATACCACAATCGTCCAAATCATTTCAATCATGTAGAGCTCTGTAACCTTAAGTACACATTCTTTTGGCCTTGTTTCAATTGCCTTAGGCATTTTATATTCTCCGGGGATTTTTATACATATATATTTCAAAATCTTTATAAGCAAGCAGTAACCACATCCATAAAACCACGTGACTTTTTTTTCAACGATTGCCAAACTAATTAAATATCTTACATTCCTCCAGGTCAAGATGGCACCTCTTACAAGAGTCTTTTTCCTAAAAATGCAAAAAGAAATGTAGCTAAGTCACCATATTGCTTACTGTTTACAATTTTCTTCTATTCGAAGAGAACTGGCATAGATGCAGATGGATATTCATTCAACCTTCACCTTTGACTACACTAAAGAATGTAAAATCTCTTGTTGAGCCTGGCTTGAGAGAATTCTTGAGCATCAAGACAGGCTTTATATTGAGCAATCTCATTACTTTCTACCCATTTATATCTAATGGGTTTTGACATCTTTAGATGAACGGACTACATGTACAAAACTTCATATTTGGCCAAGAAAACTAATTCTGCATAGATTGTGCACTTCTTTCCATTTAAGCCAATACTGTCCTTGTTTACATTCATCCATTGTGTGTGGTTCAAAAACCATCATGCATAATATCGTGGCTACTGTAAATAAAAATATATCGTTGATCACAATTTTATCATGTTTTCACATTTCTCGAGTATAACTATAATTAATATAAAATTTCTCATTTTTAAATACATGTGCCACTTCAGGGGCATGTGTCTCATTAGGGACATTTATCTCTTTAGGATATAAATTAGAGAATATGGACTCTTTAGTTTAATCATTATTTTCACTAGGATCGTTATTAACCACTTTTCTTTATTGGAGGACAATATCCTTTGATCAAAGCAGTATGCCACGCTTCTGGCTACAACAGATTGATTATTCATTTTTTCTTAAAGAGTTTGTTCAATGTGAACCTCAATACATGCCAATGTATTCGCAGCATGTATATGTGACCTCTTTGTCTTAGTTGCATTAGGAAAAGCATTTGGCATCTGATTAGCAATATTCTAAAGATGTATTATCCTTTGCACTTCATTTTCATTGACGTGTGCGAGGATCAAGATGAGATAATATTCTAACATTTTATGAAAGTTCTTTCCTTACTTTAGGAGGCATTCTCTTTTCCCCTTAATAGTAGAAAAACTGTCTCATCAAAATGACAATATGCAAAGAGTGCAGTAAAAAGATTACCTATTAAGGGTTCTAAATATCTGATAATAGAAAGAAAATTGTACCCTCTATAAATCTCCAATTGACATTGAGGTCCCATTTTTGTCTGCTTCAGGGGAGCATAGACTTGCATGGCATAACCAAAAGTTCTTAACTGAGATATGTTGGGTTGTTGGCCAAGTGCAAGTTGTAATAGGGAATACTCATGATAAGCAATGGGCATGGCCCCAGGCAGAAGTTGGCTGTTGCGTTCTCAATAACAAAGTACGTGCAATTTTGTCCAGTCACTTTATAAGTGATGCTGCCAAAACATTTTGGGTATGGACATGTGGGTTAAGATTCTTAATATCAAGTTCAATAGACATACAATAATTATCAAAGACTTTTGATGTAAATTCGTCAACATTATCTAGACATATTGACTTAATATGATGGTCTAGAAAGTGGATTCGTAATTTAATAATTTGAGCCAATAGTCTAGCAAATATAATATTTTGAGTTGATAACAAACCAACATGAGACCACTATACAGAAGCATCAATTAGGACTATAAAGCAATGAAATGGTCCACTCGCCACTCGGTGGATGAATGAGTCCATATATATCCCTTTGGATTGTCTATAAAAATGATGGGGATTCATTTCCAATTATAGAAGGACATGGCCTAACAATCAACTTTCCTTGTGAGCAAGCAGTACAACTAGTTTCATTAGGCAGAAGAATTTTTTGATTCTTTAATGAATGTCCATTCATATTTTCAACAATCCTAGCTATGCGTCATTGTTGATCCTGGGTGACCAAGACGATTATGACATAACATAAAAGTCTAAAAATCAGTCCAGTTCTAGGTCATGATTGTATAGTTTCAATGGACCTTATGTATATGTAATATAATCTAGAAGAGAAAGCTTCAAGCTTCTCTAATATCAACTTCTATGTAGAGACGTCTCAAGTGATACAAAGAAATTCAATATTATTTTCACAAGATCTCTCAATATGATATCCATTATGCCTTCTATCTTTAAAACTGAACAAATTTCTTTTGGATTTGCTTAATTATTAGGCATTATCAATACATCACTTAGTACCGCTTGCTAACATTATAGTGGCTCTTCTAGAGCCCTCAATCAAATTAACGGACCCTGATATAGTGTTAACCTTTTCTTCTAGAAAAGTTAATGTCAAAAAATACATCTTATCCTTCAAGATAGTATGTGTTGTGGCACATCAACTAAACATAGATCTTAGTCTCTTCTAGACACAGGTATCTTAAACCTTTCATGTCCATACCCTTTCAATCAAGAAAAAGTAAATTAAAATATCAAATTAAACTACAATATTAAATTAATTCTCTTTGCCATTTCATCACAATCATAAATAAATCAACAAAAGAGTCTTGAGTCATTATACATTGTAGGATCCACTAAATCATCAATAAGGGATTATTACAATCCTTCAAAAAATATTCCCTTTATATTATTAATTCCACTTCCAGTGGTTTAATTTAGCATTTTCAATTAACCACTTTAATGTCAACAATCCTTTATAAAGTTAACTGCATATATTATTATGATTTCGAATTATAGCAGCATTCATTTCTGGGAATGCTATAATATCACCGTAAGGAAGTGGTATAATATCATTGATTTCAAGGAATGATGCCATTCTCTTCTTGGAATGGTTTAGTAACATTCACTTTTGGGAATGCATCGAATTAATAGGGAATTCTTTAGTGGATCAGTTACTTAGGTTCCAATAGTGATAATTTAATGACCTTTAATTCATTCTTCAGGGATAAGCTTCAATTACATCTTTTGGATGCATATTCAATTAAGGGTGCACACAGGTCGGGTTGCGTCGGGTTTTGTCCAACCCGATACGACCCGATGCATGGTCGGGTTTGGAAATTTTGACCCATGTTCGGGTTTTTTAAGTATAGAACCCGATGTGTAACCTGAATTATCGGGTCGGGGTCGAGTTTTGATTCACAGATTTTTTGGAGCTTATTTCATGTGGCAAAATTGGTCGGGTCGGGTCGGGTCGGATATGACATGCAGAAAAAACCCGATTGCAGGAAACCTGATTTAAATAACCCGATTTTGGGTTTTTTAAAACACTAACCCGCCTTTAACCCGATAAAACCCGATTGGGTCGGGTAATTTTGAACACCCCTATATTCAATAATACAATAATATTCAAAATAAAAGAAAATTAAAATGTTGCAAAAATCAAAGTGAATATAAAGTGCAATGAATAAATAAATTTGAATAATTAAATATCTCAAAGAAATAAATGTACACATTATTTCAGCCCCTTTTTTGAACCTGAGGTTTACTACCATCGTTTTTTTTTGCTTATGTATCACATTCATAATTCATAATTATAAATGAAACATAAATGGGGCTGTGGGCAATATTGAAATTTGCTCATTCTGAGTTCATTGGGCATTTTAATTTGCTTCCTATGTATTAATTATGCAAATATTGAAAATGCAGCAGTATGAACAAAATGAGCAATATTTGTTTGAATCAGAACTTCATATTTCGATGCTTAATCTAAATAACTGCTCCACATTATTTATTAATTTATTTGAATGCCCAATGTAACCAATTGCCAAATAATTGCCCACCATTTAATTCTCAACATAAATAAATAATCATGAAAATACAATGAGAGCATAAAAAAAAAATAACAAGACTAATAAAGCAGAAATAAGAGAGCAGATATAAAAGTCAATAAATAGGACGATTTATCTTAGTTCTTCAGACTTCAGGTCTGGATACAATACTCAATTCGACCCTTCAATAATAATTAATGACAGCTCTGTTTTGGCCTCTATTATCAAAAATTTCAGTTGTTTATAAACTGCTACTAATGTGCAGTACAATGGGCAAACCTCTTGCTTTACATTTTGGAGCTCCTGGATTCGGGTCAAGGCTTCTTGCTGATTTTGAAAATTTTCCTTTTAATGTCAAGGAGGCTCAAAATGAACAATTGTCCAGTTAATGGGCAACATAATGATTCCCTCTAACAAATATAATATTTTCATTAAAATAATATTTAAGGCTCAAGAGGTCATTTCTTCAAATATAATGACCATTTAATGCCTTTAAATATTGAGTAGTGCACTTTAATGCACAGTAGCTCACGAGGCAATACCTTCGAATAAGGTAACGAGCTGAAGCTGCAATATTGCTAAAATATGAGCTTACCATGGGCTGGGATTTCAGGCCTAACCATCCTTTCAAACAAACTCTTATAAAAATTATATTTGCCCGCTGATGTTACAACTTCAGATTTGATTTTGTAGTACAATTGTTCACCCAATTCAGCCTTCATGTCTGATTTTTCTTAAAAAATACCGCCGCTATCTTAAAATACTAAATTGGTGGCTCATTGAAATTGTGCTACCTTTTTACATGGCCAAATAAATGTATTTTTATTAAACTCATCCAGGCCAAGATATAAGCTTTTTGGGCGTTCAATATTACCAATGAAATTATATAGGCCAAAATTCAAGAGCGTTTGACAAACAGCCCAGTGAATTGCACTTGCCCCTTAATCACCCATCATTTGCTTATTTAATTCAAGTAATTGAGCTCCTGTAACTTCAAATTCAGATCTTCAGGTCTGAAATTCGAATCAATCTTTGCAACTTCAGGTTACAGTATGATAATATTGAAACTTAAATGAATGATATAAGCATGAAAATAAATTGACAGAATTACTGAAAGATCATGAAAATAAATTAATAACGTAAAATAAAAGAACATAAAAGTTAATAAACAAATTAAAGGAAATAAGTCATTAGAGAAGTAGATCAAAGCAGTTCGTGTTGATAATGTAATGTAATTTAAGTATTAATATTAGATGTTATCGTGAAATGGTTAATATATGCTGACGTGTTAGTGGTTGCATATGTTGTTGGACATAAAATGTGATGAAGATTGATGTGGGGCCGAGCAGTTAAAAGTATTGGGGGTAGGGATGGGAATTCGGGTTCGTGTTCGTATCGCGTTGAGTTATGACACTACAAAGATTAGTTCAATCCAAACCCGACCCGTTTATTATTCGTGTCAAGAAAACTCAACCCGAATACGACTCGATTATTAAACGGGTGACACGACACGATACAATACGCGAACACGAATAATAGATGGATCATTTTCGTGTTTGACACGAATATGACCCGTTTAACATGATTATAATACATTTAAATATTTGACACGTTTATAACATGTTTTACAGGCACGATTATAACATGTTTAAATGATTAACATAATTATGACATGATTAAGCATTTCAATTTCTAACCTATTTCAGTATTTTTAAATTAAAAAAGTAATAATAAGAAAATATTCAAAATTCATCCATAACACAATAAAAAGTCTACTAAATATTAAGTTCCATACAACCTTAAAATGGAATTTAGCTTCAGAAAAAAATTCATTGCATCTTTTTAACTCTTAAGTAACCCACAAAAAAAAATTATGTGAAAAAAATTAAGGAAAGTTCAAGATCATATCAAAATTAATAATAATATAATATTAATATTAATAAAAATATAATCTTGAATATAAATATCTAATAAACATATAATGAATTTTAAAATTAATTTATATTTATAATTGTATCACTTTAAAAATAATCGTGTCAATCCGTGTTAATCGTGTTGTTATGTTTTATTGTGGTAATCGTGTCATAAATGAGTTCGTGTCATAAATGGATTTATGTCATAAATGGGTTTGTGTCACACGCGGCATCCCTAAACCCAAACACAACCCAATTATTAAACGAGTTGAAAATTTTAACCTGAACACGACCCAAACACAATTAAGACAAATCCAAACCTGTTAATTTCTGTATCGTGTCATGTTGGATTCGCGGGTGTCATGTTGGATTCGCGGGTCGTGTCAAAAATTCTCACCCCTCATTGGGAGTAAACAAAGAGAGGAGGGAAGTAAGAGAGGGGAAACAAAGAAATAGTTAAAGAAAATAGATATTTTACTCGCTCTTCTCATTGGCGTGTGTCACAAAGCTGAAGTAGGCCCTTTTATAGACCATTTGCCACCCAACCCAGCCATTAATGAAAAGACAAATGTTACGAAAGAAGATGGTTAACGCGGTGGGATATCCACCAAGTACATAATATTTGTAATAGATCAATTTTTCTTTTTTAATTTCATGATGGGTGTGAAGAGTAAAATTAATTGGATTAAAATATGTTTGTCCAAGGATTTTATTGGTATTTCGAAGGATGTCCAGAGTAATGTACTTATTTTTTAAATTTGAGATAGGGTGCACAAGCAAACAGGTGTTCACAGCAATTATCTAGGTGCAAATAGCCCTACCCATCTTTTAATTAATTAAAGATCTATAAATCATTAACAATTTTATCGATATTAAATAGGAGATGGGAGCTACTAAGATCATAGATAGGGGTTGAAGGGAATCACTCAAAGTACACTACCTATTTCAAATACTAAAATAATCAAATGATGCAGCGCTCATCTTATATTAATAAAATTCAAGAGAGTAGAGTTGGTTCGGTAAAATAATAAATATTTAACAGTACTGCTCCGGTTTCAAACTATCAATCTGGTATTTACTGATTACTCTTGTTTTTACCTATCTTTAGTTTAGGAAAATAACAAGAATTATTAGATAGTTGGGCTACTTCGACGGAACCTAAGCCTTAAATTTACACGTAAAGTGCAGAGTAAAATCAAGCCTATTGCATTCTACATTTTTCATTCCTTAAATAAGCACTTCCCACAACTCAAATGCGAAGATAATCAGAAAGTCTAAATCATCCTAGCTACAAAGAGATAAAGAGAGAGACTTTTATTCAAGCTAACATTTATTAAATGAACCACCTAATTTGAGATAATAATTATCAATAAAAATAGGTGATAAACTAAAAGATAGTTATAAGCCCTTAAATTGCCTACAGAAATAAGACTCATATAGCAAATGTTGTAACATTCCCTTCCCCTTAAATAGCATCCTTGTCCTCAAAGGAAAATTCTGGAAATTGATTTTTAAAAAGTTCCAGGTCTTCCTATGTTGCATCAACTAGTGAAGCCCTTACCAATGTATCAAAATCTTTGTTGTTTGCTTCCGTATGTGACGTTCTAACTTAGCCTGTGGATTTGGAACCATTGTCGTGTCCTTGATGCTAAATGATGTCAATTCAGATTGGATGGAAACATTGGCCCCAATACACATATAAGTTATAAGCCATTGCTCCAATACACTATATGATTTTGAACAGTTCATAATACTTTTTTTTTTTGAAAAGTTACTTAGTAAGATAGATCCAAAAAATTATAATGTACAAAAATCCGAGGGGCATACCCAAGAATTACAACTAGGACATAAAGTCCAAGATAAAAAAATAACGGCCACAAGTGGCAAAAAACAAAGCAAAGATCACAAATGGCCTTAACAACATGAAATAAAGGCTACAGGCGGCCTGAACAAAGCAAGATTTCCAATGACCATAAATGGCCTAACAATTAAAGGAAAGCAAAAAAATGATCACAATGGTGCAAACATAAAGAAATAGAAAAAAAATCAAGTATGATTAAGTAAAGCCTTAATCCTACTTGTTCTTCTCCTTCTTACCTTTCTTTACTGGAGTATTCGGGGTGTTCAAATGAGTATGATCAATCCCATCAGGTTGATCCTCATCACTTAACCTATTCAAATGCTCAAAACGAGAGGGAGAAAACATAGGAGATTGCCCTGTATTTATCCGTCCTGACGAAACAGATGCCTCATGATTTGTAGAACACTGGATGGAACCCAATAGCCTACCTTGGTTAGTCGCAAATGGAGAAAAAGAGTCAGAATCTGATACTGACTCTGTACTCAAAACTGTAGTAGCCTTAAAGGGCACATCATGTGTTATAAAATTTGTTGGAAGAGTAACAACTTTCAAATTCTCAGCGACCTTGACCACTTCTTTACCCTTATGCAAAGGGGCACTAACAAAGGTATTTGCCTCATTCTTGTTATCCTTATTCAAAGGGGCGCTAAGAGAGGTATTTGCCTCTTTCTTATCCTTACCTGAAGTCTTTGCTGGATCTGAACATCGATGACTAAAGGAGCAACATTCAAGGCAATGCTTTGGAAGCCACTCATACTCAACTCGGATTTGGATGGGCTCGGAAGAGAGCTTACATCTGATCTCGAAGTTCTTAAATGGAGGGTAATTTGCATTCAGCCAAACACATACCCTCGCATACTCCAATCTGGAAAGATCAGAAGTCATCTTGTCGCAAGAGATAGGTTCTCCAACCATGCTTGAGACCGTGGCAAGGCCTTTTGTTGTCCACAAAGAAAATGGCAGGTCATACAAATAGACCCAAACTGGGTGCATTTCAATACCGGAAAGTTCAAGATTCAAATGCGGTTGCCATGGTTCTAAATAAATAAATTTACCTCCAAACAACTAAGGACCGCGATCAATGATTGCATGAACCTCATCCTCAGTTCGAAAACGGAAGACGAGATATCCATTAACTGTGGAGCGCACGTCCTATAGACTGCTAGCTTGTATGCAAGCTTCGAATTCTTTCATAACGCCACTGAATGTTGTCTGTATGGTTGTAACTTTAGATACACCTAATCTTTAACTGAAAACTCCCCTCTAGGTGCTTAGAGTCATAAACATGTTTCATCCTCATTTGAGCCTCCTTAATCTTTTCTCTTAAATCCTTGACGATTTCATTTCTATCCCTGAGTTCTTATTCAATTGAAGCCACACTCCCAGTCCTTGTTACATAGCTCAACAAAGTAAGAGGAGGACGAAGTACACCGCTTCAAAAGGAGTCTATTTAATAATTGAATGCCAGCTCATATTATAACAATACTCTGCCCAGGCCAACCATATGATCGAATGCTTTGGTTGTGAACTTGTAAAGCAGCACAGATACATTTCAACTATGTGATTCATTACTTTTGTCTGGCTATTAGTTTGCAGGTGATATGCTGAACTGAAGTTGAAACTTGTGCCATTTACTTGAAATAGCTCTCACAAAAAAATACTTGTAAAGAGGTGTCTCTGTCACATTCTACTAATTTTGGCATTCCAGGCAATCTAAAACTTGATCAAAGAACACTTCTACAACCCTATTGCAGTGTATGGATGAGATAAATTTATAAAATGAACATATTTTGTTAAATGATCTACAACAACATATATTGTAGATTTTCTTTAACGAAATAGGTAATCCGTTAATAAAATCCATAAAGATATCTTTCCATACCTGAGTTAGCACTGGTAATGGTTGGAGAAGTCCCGCAGGAGTGAGATTTTATGCCTTTTGGCACTGGCAAACATCACAATCTTTGATATACTCCTTAATATGTTTTCTCATCCCCTTCCAAGGAAATGTTTAACAAATAAGATGAATAAGTTTTCTGAATCCTTCATGCGTAGTGTTATGGAATTGTGTCATTATATCTCTAATAATAGAAGAATCTTCAGCCAAGTAAATTTTGTCTTTAAAAAATAACAACCCATTTTGATATCTCCAAGGCCCAATTACTTCTCTGTCATTGACCAATTTCCCCAATTGCTGGAGTTTTTAATTTGTTTGGCTTTCCTTTTGAATTGCTTCCACCCAATCAAGAATTGGCAAGGACGAAGCTATAACTTCTCCATCTTCTCTTTTCTCCACCTATATCGAAAGGGTATCAGTCATTACATTCTCTTTCCATTTCTTGTAACAAATGACAAAGTCAAATCCCATTAGTTTGAAGAGCCATCATTGTTGTGCAGCTATCATAATTTTTTGATTTCATAAGTGCCGAAGACTCTGATGTTCCATATACACCACAAATTGTCTTCTAATAAATAGGGATATCATTTTTGTATTGCATGCATAAGTGCTATTATCTCTTTTTAATATGTTGATAGTGTAAGCATTGGAATTTTGCTTATACTTTTAAGGCTAAGTGATGATAGCCAGAGACAGCAATCAGAAGCCTTACTAACTTGTAGAAACACCAAGATCCAACACCGAAATAAGGTGGAAAGCCAAGTAGACTTAGGACTAGTGTAGTACTGATAGGAGACAAATTATGTCTAGTCGATGCATAAGCTAAGGTTGGTGCCTTTAAAATTATAGGCATGCGCCCTTAGGCAGAAGTGACAATTGTAACTTCTGAAAACCCTAAAGATTCCTGTAACATTTAGAAACTCTAGTGATGCCTCTATCTTAGAGGCAAGTGCCTCTAAACTACAATCCCACATCAGAAAAAGAGCTCATTTTTTAGGGAACCGAGGCCTATATAAGGGCACTAGGCTCCTAGTTCAAGGCAGAGATTTTTGGGCTAGCAAATAGCTTAAAAACACATATTTTAAGGGTTTTGAATATTGTCATACACTCTCTTTAGTTTAAGATTTTTTTGGTGTTTTCTTGGTGTTCTCAGTGTCCTTTAAGGTTTTGAAACTGGTCAAAAGTTTGGCTTCTGATTAAATTTGGAGTTTGATAAGTTTTATGACGGCCTCCTCTTCAGTTTAAATATTAGATTAGTTTGCCATGTTTAGGTATAATTAGAAATGATTATGCCATGTTTAGTTTAGGGTAAGTTTAGTTAATTAGTAGTTGATTGCCATGTTTAGTTTAGGATTATTTTAGTAGTAGTTGATTGTCATGTTTAGTTTAGGATTAGTTTAGTTAATTAGTAGTTAATTACCATGCCTAGTTTAGAATTAGTAGTTTAATTAAGCATGTTTTTGTAGTTAATTATGTGGTTAATTAGTTAATTTTGCATGATTAGTAGATAATTAGTAGTTAATTATGTGGTTAATTAGTTGTTAATTGTGCATGATTAGGAGATAATTACTTAAAAATTAGTAATTAATTATGTGATTAATTAGCAGTCAGTTAAGCATAATTAGCAGTTATTTAGTGGTTAATTACACATGTTTAAAATTGTTGATTCATGAAGTACGAAAATTGTATATTCAACTGAGTATTTATTTCTAATTGTGCCTGTTATTATTAATGCTCTCATTTGATGGCGGAAGACTAAGCTTGAAATTCTTTTCTTTTTTTAGTTTATAATTATTTAAATTATTTTATTGCAATCATTATTATGAAAGAATGTTGTAATCCTCAATCCCTTTCCTCATGTTTGGTGGAAGTATAATCAATTCTCCTTCCTCTTTCTATGGATGTATATAAACTATTATCAACTAGCATGTAATAAAAGATAAAAGCAGTTGTTAGCATAATAAAACGTAGGATCAAGATAGGAAAGCATTAGTGGCCTAAAACTTAGAACTCAATAGACCCTTAGTAATGACCCCATTAACAACTAGGTGGTGTAACCCGTACCTAACTTCTCAAACTCAACTTTGAAGGGGTGATAGGTAGTTAGGTCCAAAGAAGCAGGGGATCGGCTGCCTATAACTCAATTTTTCCTGTGGTTAATTACCCGAGTGGCGACTTCACTTAGTTCTCTGGGTCTTGTCTCTATGACTTGACTCGTATGACCCTCCAAGCATCCGAAAGGAGCTTTGGAAAACCGGTGTTGAGGTCGCAAGCGCTTGGAGTGAGATGGAAGTCCAGTTCACAGATAGTAAGAGATGTCTTTCTTGAAGAGCTTGACTAAAGAAAGCAATTAGTCTCCCTTGCATAAGAACACCACCTACACTTGAATCCAATACATTGCAATCTACAATAAATGTTTTTGAAAAGTCTGGAAGAGATAGGATTGGTGCACATGTTAGAATAATTTTTTCTGTGTCAAAGTTAATTTTGTTTGTGTAATGTAGCATTTGACTACAAAGTTTTGCAATTGTTGCATATTCTGAGATTGAAAGGTTTAGTATGTTAAGTGACTATAATATTAGTTTTTGCAACAAAAATTTTATAATTAAATCAACATCTTATAACAAAATTCAAATTTGTTGCTAATTCTTGATAATATTTTGGCACCAAGTTTTCCAACCAAAAATTTATATTTAGCGACCATTTTTTTAGTGGTGACAAAAAAAATTGTTTTAAAAACTTTTCAACAGACACAAAAAAAATTACTTTATTGTTATCTTATTTTTGCACAATTTTTTAGCTCGACTTTAAATCTTTTGGAGACAATTTCATGGAGTCAAGGATAAATTCATTTGTATCAAAATAGTGGTATTTGTTATAAAATAATTTAGTAAGTAAAGGTCATACTATTTGTAATCACATATATTAGTGATAAAATATCGTTATTACTTATAAAAGAAATTTATAGCTAAATATCTTAATGTTTACCTCAAATTTAAAATCTTTTAAAGACAATTTCATGGAATCAAGGACAAATTCATTTGTTTCAAAATGTTGGTATCGTTACAAAATAATTTAGTAAGTTAATGTAATACTATCTGCAACAAGATATATTAGTAATTAAATAAATATATTACTTATAAACGAAATTTGTAGCTAAATGTCTTAATTCTTTGGTTTCAAAGTTCCCACCAAGGTGAATTATTTATAAATATTTTGGAGGAATTATGAATGAAATTATTTATGCTCAAACGTTGGTATATGTAACAATTTATTTTGAAAATAGTAATTATCCAATTTTTGGGTCAAAAATCTTTCTCCAAGTGATAAACATTTAACAACAGCAATAGTGTAATTATGACAAGATATATTGGCGGCTAATATATTTTTTAGCCACCAAAGATTTTTGTAGTATAATGTTATGACATTTTGTACTCTAATATTTTGTTTTTGATTAACAATAGTAGTGACAATATGATAAAATCTAAGACAAATGTATTTGTGTTAAAATAATGATATTTCTTGTCAAATAATTTAGTGAGAAAATAATACATATATTCTTTTGACAAAATTCAAGGATATGGTAAGAATTAATTTACAATCGTTATAATAGTTTTAGTGAGAAAACGTTGTAGAAGTTCAAAGTCATTATTGGTTAAAAATAAATGTATAGCATGATCTATTACCTAGGGTTGTTATTGTTTTTTAATTTATTTATAAATTAATTATGGTTTCTTTAATTTGACCCAAATAGGGATTTTGATTTGCTCTAATTTAGCTCATATTTCCAATATGTCTATGTTAGTATAAAAACAAGGTTTTATTATTATTTTGTCATACATTGATTAATTTAAAAAATTAAAGAATTATTTAGATATATATTGTTGGTTAAATGTTACGTGGGAGATTGAATGAGTAATTGATTTTTTGTGTGAGTGTGGTTTTTGGATTTGGTTTGTTTGCTTTGTTTTTGTTACAGTCCTCCGTAAAAAATCTTATAAATAATTTTTGGCTAGATTCTCCCACTAATGAAATTTTTTAGGGATGATTTAGAAGAATTTAGGACTAAAGTTTTGGTAATTAAATGATAACATTTGTTACAAAATAAATTTTTACACTAAATTTTCTCATAATATTGAAAATAATTAGGGCCTATTTGTTATAAAAAGGTCAAATTTAAGTGTCAAAAGGATGATAATTAGTTTAAAGTAAATTATTAACTAAATTTGTTTGTATGAAATGTTAATATGATAATTATGAAATTTTGTGTGTTAGACTAAATAAAATCATTAACAAGTAACATACACCCAATAAATAAAAAGTATTCATAACATCAAAAAAAAAATTCAAATGTCAACATAACAAAAGTCACCATAAAGAATCAATGCACAAAATAATTTATGCAATAATAATTTTAAAAGTAAGTTCATATCAATCATTTTGAAGAAGAAAGAGAATGATGACTAGAGGAGCCTACCACATGTGAAGAGGAACGTTTGATAAGATTCATCAATTCCTGGTGAGCCTTTTCCATTCTTTCAATAATTGTTTGCTCATGAGTGATTTGATCTTGATAATCAATCCTTTGGATCAACTAATTTTGTTGTGATGATGCTTGAGCACTAGAAGATTGAGGATGACGTACCATATCCCTTTCAAAGGCATAATTCTTTTCCGTGAACCTCACATAAATTTCTTCATCGGATAGTTTTTCAACTCCTTCTAGCAAAGATTGGTCTTTCATTTTGTCCTACATAAATCAAGAAATTATTTCAAATTATAATTAAAACATATCCATATAATCAAAGTTATATTATGTAAAATGAAACACAAATTATTCTCCACGCAAGATTACATATATAAACTTCTATCAAAATATTACATCATTTAATATTTGGTTGTCTATAAAAAAAATTACATATTTGGCATTAGCTTTATAACTAACCCATTCCTTTTCACTCCAATGCATTTGACAATACAGATCAATTGGTCCGGGAACCTATCAAAGTTCTTCTCCCTTTTAAAAAATGTAATAAAGTAAATGTGTGATGCTTTCGAAACTAGCAAGTATACTAGTTGCATAAGTAATAAAGTGATAAGTAAGATATCGTTCCCACGAGGATTGATTCTAATTGAATTTATTATTTTACAGCAAAAACAGAATAAACGGGGGGTTTTTGTTGATTGATTAAGTAATGAAATATTAATGCAAGTAAAGAATAACACAACGCTAACTTAATTAAAGTGAGAATTAATCACTGACGGAAATCTGGTTAAGGGATCATTCTCTACCACAAGATATGGATTTGCGAATTAATCATAGAATTGTCATCCAATTACACCATTGAAATTATCAACCGTAGATAACAACAAGCTCTGTTATCCCAATCTTTCCTTACTTTATTGTTAAACAAAACAGGCTCTTTATTTAATCTCTATCCATTAAACAACCTAGAACAAGCTCTCTAAATTTAATTCAATGATGCATTACGATAAGAAAGATAGGTTGATCTAAGCAATAAACACACAAGCTCGGATTATTTAACTTAGGTTGTATTCTCCAATTGCAATCTCTGATCACAATTTTGCTACTAAGGATTAGAAATTCAAGACAATTACGGATCAAGATTTCTAGTCTAGCAATAGACAACAACCAGATTATATTCAGTTGGCCATTCCAAATACAATCCAGCAAGCAATCATAAGCATTAGATATAGGAAAATACAAGCAACTTCAATTAGAGAATTGGATAACAACTTCTTGCACAATCAACTTACAAAAACCATATCAGGGGCTTTGAAATCACCCTCAACCAATTCAGATTCAGTTACACATGTTTAAGAACGTGGTAAATACAATACAACATGGAGACATTCCAGAAAATGAAAGGGAAGGGAAAAACTTAGCAAATTTGATGTAATTCTCTTTGGATTGTAGTTCTTCCTCTTTCCAAGCTTCCTTTCTCCTTCAAGAACTCCAAGAGATGAAAGAATTCCAGAGCTGCAGCCTCCACCACGTTCTCCCCTCTTCAAGTTATTCAAATAAAACCCTAAAATGTGTTTAAATACTCTGCTACAGTAACCTGCTACAGTGTCCCGTATTATACATGCTACAGTGATTTGTGGAATTACATTTCTATACTTCTCACACTGTTTTGATTATAACTTTTGGTACACTGAATGGATTTATAAACCGTAAATTTCTCCAGAAAATAGACTTCGAGAGCTTTCCAACGGTATATAATATGTCATCGGGTTCATTGTATATCAATACAATTAAATCCGAGAAGATGGTTGACTAGCAGAGGTGAAAATGAAGGGTTTTACTCCATTTTTGTGCAAGTTGCTCCAAAACTCCTACAAACATCAAAATCACACAAAAACATAAAAATACCAAGGAATATAGCAAAGAAACATAGGCGAATTGATATGAAAGTAATACATAAATAAACACCTATCAATGTGGAGTTAATAGAATCACTTAAATGGTAGCTAGTAAGCAAAGGATTTTTCTTATGTAAGCTTAGTACCAATTCTTTCACAAGCTAAATATAGCTCTTCGATCCACCAAGATAAACAGTAGTCAAGTTCTCACGATTCTTTTTATTTGTTTCTGATTGTTTCGACATTAAGATTTTAAGATAGATATATTGGACAAAGCCATGATAAATAAATAACTTAAAAATTGTTTACCTGAAAAGCGTCACTAGCAAACTAAACAAATAAAAGCTCCCAACTAAGCTAGGTTTGAACTTTTTCAGGATGATTCTTTAATGCCTCTTCAACATTTGGGTCTTTCTCAAATCTTTTTTGCGAGAGTGACAAAAACTTGTAAACCTGCTAAACATTTTTTTCTCTAAGTATTTTTTAGCATGTGGTTTGGAGTTATCAATATCAAACTTGTTGCAATAATGATAAAAGCATAGAAAAAAATGTTGAATAAGTATATCAAGATTATATTAATATATATTACTACTTTAAGATATTAAGACTTACAGTGAGACGGTCAAACAAATTTTTTTAATCTTTCACTTGATTCCATAGTTGCCTTTAAGAGCACAAAGAGTCTAATAACAATACCTATCTCGCTTTCTAACTTAGTAGCATTGGGACTAGTTGGCCTTATATTCCCTTAATTAAAGTCAATATGAAGCTTAGTTTTTGCGGCATGCAATATTCGCTTACATCATACGCCACGTGACTTAACTTGGACATTCTTTTTTTATATGTAGAACCTGCATTAATAAATTTGTAATAATAACATAAAATTAACATATATTTCACTAATAATTTTTAAAAAGATGCATAATATCATAACTGTTGAAAGACGAAAAATTTTAAAAAAAAATACCAAGACTTGTCTTAGAAGTAGGTGAAGCTGGAGGACGATGTTTAGATCCAAGAGCTATGCTAGTAACCTATCATAGTCATTCAAAAGTTGATTAAAACCTTTTATCTATGAAATAAAAATCCTTTTGTGGTAAGGAGTGAAAGATTTTAATGAACAACATTTACTAATGCATAACAAATAAAATGTCAATAATTGCAATGAATTACATGATTAATCAATATCGCTATCATTATTTAGAAATTTAGCATACTTATTGTCAGAATAACAGTTACTAAGCGTTTCGTCTTCCTTCTTTGTTCCATAAATCTCATTTGCAAGTTCTTGCATCTTGTTTTGTATCATATCAATGACAATTTCTTCTGAATTAACACCATTTCAATGAAGTTCTCCATTTGATAATTCTTCCTCTTGTACAATTGCTTGAACTTTAGAGGTATGCATCAATAGTGTTTTTAGGGCTTTTTTTCTTCCTCTTCTGTCTTAAGTATATCCCACAAATGTTGATGTTGGATCCTAATAACTACTTTCCAATTTGGTCCTATCTTGTAGTCATCAACATAAAATACTTGTTGAGCTTGACTTGCAAACACAAAAGGATCATTCTCATACCACTTTCTACTTACATTAATGCTTGTGATATGATGATCTATGTGTTCTCTTTTTCTTAGCATTAGTATCAAACTATTCATATTGGAAAAGTATAACTCATTTCTCTAATATATGTAAAAGCTCTAAACCACTAGATAGAACAACGTAAAGGTTTATTTCATCACCATCATGTTCTCCATGCATCATCATGCCATTATTTTGAGTGGTGAGCCCCTTATCACAAGCCTTAGTTCGATATCAAACACCATTGGCATATACTTTAGGCTGAGCTTGATATCTCACATATTTTTTTTAATATCCCTAAATATTTTTTGAATAGATACATCCATCGATATGCAATAGGTCCAGGTAATTTGCCTTCAACAGTAAACGAACAACCAAATGAACCATAACATTGAAGAAATGCTAGTGGAAATATCCTTTTAAGCTTACAAAGGATTAATAGTATTTACTTTTCTGACTTATTCAACTAACTTACATGTAATGTTCTAGCAAAAATTTGTTGAAAGGAGTGTCATAATTTAATAATGCAATATAAACATCTTTTTGTAAATAGGGACATATTCCAATCAGAATTAGTTTTTGTAATAGAACATGACAATCATGGATTTTCAAGCATGTTATTTTGCCATCCTTCATATTCACATTCTTTGTAATGTTTGGTGCATAACCAAATGAAAACTTTATCGATTTTAGGAATCGACAAAAACCTTATCTTCATTTGGTGTAAGTGTATAACATGCATGTGGCTTCAGACATCTCGAGCCGTTGGCTTTTAAGTGCAATTCCTTTCTAATTTTCAAATCTGCCAAATCTAATCATGTCTTATCATTATCTTTTGTTTCCCTCAATATTCAACAATGTGCCAACAATATTGTCACTTATGTTTTTCTCAATGCGCATTACATCAAGGTTATATCGTATTTTAAATTTTAATCAATAATCCAACTCAAAGAAAATCCTTTTCTTTATCCAATTCAATTCCCTAGGGTATGCTTTCTCTTTATGTCAACACAATTTGGGTTTTTTTTTCCAAGTTTAACATGATTCACACTTCCAATTTGAGCCAAAATCTCATAGGCTGACAACAAATTGGGTGCAAAACAGTCTTTTCGTTTCCTATCATATTGTTTACTTTTGTGCCAAGGATGGTATATAGGCAAAAATCAACAATGATGATATACCATATTTTATTTCTCAATACTTACGATGGGTATGCCTCGTTGCCCTTTGTGTTCCAACCAGACAAGTTGCCATATGCAATAAAGTCATCAACCGTCCACAAGAGACATAAACGTAAGCAAAAATTCACTTCTTTGGACTTATCATATGTCTCAAAACCATCCGTCCATAACTTCTTCAATTCATCAATTAAGGGTCGAAGATAGACTTCAATATCCTTTGCAGGTGCTTATGGGCTAGGAATAAGTAGGCACATAATAAAAAACTACTCTTTCATATATTTCTATGGCGGCATGTTATATGGAACAAGCACCACTGGCCATATGCTGTAAGCATTACTCATATTATCAAAAAGATTAAAACCATCTAAAGCAAGGTCCAAACATAAATTTCAAGGATCTTGAGCAAAGCGAGGATACTGCTTATCAAAGTCATGCCAAGTTTTAGAGTCAGCAGGATGTCAAAATATACTGTTTGTAGCTAATCATTTCTCCTTATGCCACCTAATATCAAGAGTTATATGTCTTGACATAAAAAACCTTTGTAATCTGGGTTTTAGGGAAAATACCGTAGTATCTTATGTGGAATCCTTTTTTGCTTCCTATCATTAACTTAATATCTGGGCTTATCATAAACAAGACATTTTTTAACCTACTCGTATTCTTTCTAATATAATGTATAATCATATTTGCAAGCATGAATGGATTTATAACCTAATCCTAGATCATGTAACATTTTTTTAACCTCATAATGAGAGGTAGGAACATTGGAATCTTTTGGAAGCAACTTCTTTAGGAATTTAAGCAACATATCAAACAATTTGTTACTCTTACGATTTAAAACTTTGATGTGCATTGACTTTACAATTTATGTCAAAACAATTAACCTGAATACACTTCTTTACATGTTGAACCAAATAATGATTCAAATTCTTGAGACGTGTTTATGCTTATGTTACTAGTTTCCTCTAAGCTCGTATCTGCATTTTTATTTGTTGCTTTAATGACAAAATACAACATTTCTATATATTAATCGTCACTTTGATCATCAATATAAATGTTGGTGTCCCACGTGGCATGTCATGCACATACAGTAAAAGTGACTTATTTTTGTTTTGTCATAACGTGATTGAAATACATTTGGAAATTCAAGTCATATAGGAAGTTTTTATCTTGATTATTAATCGCATATATGATTAGGATATTTTTTATAAGTATTTATCTTGATTGGTAATCACATATATGATTAGGATATTTTTGATAAGTGATTATCTTGATTATCAATCACTTATATGATTAGAATATGTTTGTTAATTATCTAAGTATTAAGATATGTCTTCCTTAGGAGTGGCAATTCGTGTTCACAGGTCGTGTTTGTGTCGTGTCAAGTTGTGACACAATAAAGATTAACCCAACACGAACACGACCCATTTATTATTCGTGTCACTGAGACTTAACACGAACACGATACGATTATTAAACGAGTACATGACACGACAAGCTAACAGGAATAATAAACGGGTCGCGCTCGTGTTAGACACGAACACGACCCATCTAACACGATTAAGACATGTTTACATGATTGACATGACCCGATTGACACGATTATGACCCGTTAACATGATTATGACACATTACAGAATTAGGTTTCCAATTTTTGTTAAATGACAAAAATATCCTAAGTTTTAAAATTTATTACGTTTTAAAATTTTATTTTTATTTTAAAATTTGGATACATGTAGGGACTAAAATGTCTAAAACTATAATATTAAGTTTAGTATTTTTAAATTTAATATTATTATGTAATCGTGTCCATATTCGTGTTAATCGTGTTATCATGTCAATTGTGTATAATATGTATTCATGTTATTTGTGTCATAAACGTGTTCATGTCATAATCATGTTCACGTGTTGAGGACTCTCAACTCGAACACGACACGATTATTGAATGGGTTGACATCTTCAACATGAACACAAATATGTCAAAGCCCAAACCCGTTTAAACCCATGTCGTGTCAAGTCGTATTCACATGTCGTGTTGAAAATTGCCGCCATAGTCTTCTTATATTATATGATCTCTATCTAATCATTTCATTAAGATAATTGCAGGTTTATGGTAAAGATTGCAATTGATGTTTCATGCTATATATAACTATTCACATGGCTTATATAAAGAACACATTCAAGACAATGTTGAGCGCACAAGCCGAAAGAATATTAGAATGTGTTAATGTCTTTGTTTTGTTTTGTAAAAGTTTTATGCTCTAAGTGAGATGAGATTGAGTATGATTCAATTGTATTGAGTGCTTGCACAAATCTGTGTTGTAATGGTTGTAGAATTGTGTTGGTTGTAGAATTGTGTCACCTTAAGTGAGCTAAGTGATCACATGAGTCAGTAATAGTTATGTTGGTTAAGACTTACTTAACTTAATATAGTTAAGTTAGTCAAGTCTATGAAGTGCAACATAAAAAAAGTGTGTGAAAAACTATTATTATGATTGAGAGTAAAAAAGTTTGTATGGATTGGGTTAGTGGGTGAGCGGTAGTCTGTCACGGTAAAGAGTCCTAAGTCGGGTGTAGACACATATAACATAGAGCATTGTAGCTTTTGCTACCTATGGACGTAGGCTTTGTTATAGCCAAAGCAGGTAAAATCTTATGTTTCATTTTACTTTATTGTTTATAGTCTTGTTATTTGTAATTATCCATTCACTACAAAAGCTCACAATTGGCATCAAAGTATGTACATTATCATGCTAGTGTAGATCAAATTTCTTTTGTAGTCATGGAAGTACAAAGGAATGGAGGATCGGTCACTCAACCACCGTTACTTAAAGATAGAAATCATGCATATTAGAAAGTTAAAATAAAGATCTTTATGAAGTCTCTTGATGATAGAGTTTGGACAATTGTTGTTCGTGGCTGGACATCTCCAACAAAGACCAATGAAGCTGGAGAGTAGGTCGAAAAACTTGAAAATGAATGGACTGAGGTAAAATATAGACTTTCTAGTGGGAATTCTAAAGGGATCAATGCAATATTCAATGCTATCAAAATTCAATAGTTTGGTTTGATTTCTAAATGCACAACTGCAAAACAAGCTTGGCATATTTTTCAGGTAAAACATGAAGGTACTGAAAAGGTAAAAGATTTTAAATTGCTTACCTTGACTTCAAAATTTGAAAATCTTGTTATGCATGAAGATGAATCTATTAGTGATTTTCATACCACAGTTGGTGAAGTTACTAACTCTGCTTATATGCTTAGTGGGGAGTATATTAAAGCTAAAATTGTGGGAAAGATTTTTAGATATTTTCTAGATAAATTTCAACCAAAGGTTAATGCCATTGAAAAGTCATAATGTGAAAACCATGAGAGTTGATGAACTATTTGGTTTTCTTTAAGCATATGAGATGGGACTGAAATTAAGGAAGAAACAAAAGAGCATTGCTTTTTTCTACTATTTCCAAGAATGGTGATTTTGATAATGAGCGATTGCCTATTTGACAAAGATTTTTCTCAAATACATTAAGAAAAATCTCAAGAAGAAGAATCCTGAGAAGACCCAAAAAGTAAGAAATTTTGATGCGAAGAAATTTCTCAAAGAACTAACAAAGAAGAGTCAAGAGAAACCTAATAGGAAAGGCCAAGTACAATGTTTTAAATGCAAGGGATTTAGGCACATTCAATCTGAGTGTCCTAATTTCAAGAAGAGTAAGGTCAAGGGCATGTGTACAACATGGAGTGATGACAACTAAGAAATAGATTCTGATCATGAAGAATGCTCCAACAACTTTGTAGATTTACTAGAAGTGTGTTTGACAAAGGCAAAGCAACTGTGTTTTACATAACTGAACAGATCAGGTCATGTCAGATGTTGGTGATTATTATAAAGAATTATAAAAAGCATACAATTCACGTTATGGGTCATGGGAACTATAGAAGACTCTAATTAATGTTATTAAAAAGAACCAAAGGTGTTTAATTATGGAAAGGCTTGTGTAGAGGATTACATGAGTGAACTAGGGAAAGAAATTAACTAGAAAAGAGAAGAAAGTGAAAAGCTCAAATATGATATTGTAAAAGCTCAGAAGTGCATCGATAAGATCAAAATTGGCTCAGCTTAACTGGTTCAAATTCTAAGTCGTGGAAGAAATAGCTTAGACAAGCATGGTTTGAGATTCGATGAAGCTAATGTTGCATCCACTTCACTATTTTTGTTAAAGCATCAACTAACATTTCAAAGTCAATCTCAAATTGCAAAAACTAAAGCTCAAAAGGTAAATATGTTTTTATCTCGCTCATGAGTTCATTTAAGTCAAGTCCAAAAAAGGTAACCAAATTTATTCCTACATGTTATTTGTATTGTATTAAGGGTTACACTTGACCAAAATGTTTTAAACTCCTGAGTCTCTTGTATAAAAAATTAGAACAGTTCAATTAGTTACCTAAGACATAGTTAGTTTGGATTAATAAAGAGGTAACTTCATGCAATATTGCTCTTACTGTCTTAATGCCTCAACTAATGATGCTTGGTACACATGGTAGGGAATAGAAATTCTTGAAGAACTTTGAATCATGTAAGGAAGGAATCGTTACTTTTGGTGATGGAGCAAAAAGCAAATTTCTTGGTAAAGGTGTCTTGTGTTCAAATGGTTTACCTGAATTAAAACATGTTTTGTTTGATGAAGGTCATAAAGCAAACTTACTTAGTGTCAGTCAGATCTGTAATGACAAGTTTGTGGTTAACTTTACACAAAACAAGTGCATGGTCTTAGATGTTAATATAAATGCTTATTAGAAGGTAACCGATCATATGGCAATTGCTATTTATTGACAATGTTAATGCATTCTATGCTAAGATATCTAATTTAGAACTTTGGCATCAAAAGCTGGGACATTTAAACTCCAGGGACTTAGTTAAGTTAACTAAGAGTGGAGCAATTAAGGGTGTTCCTACTCTTAATGAAAAATCAGTTGGAATTAGTGGACCTTATCAACTGGGAAAGCAGATTAAAAGGTTGCATAGTTCAAACACGTATCTTACCACATCTAAGATTCTGGATTTATTTCATATGGACCTTATGGGACTCATGCAAATTGAAAGCGTTACAGGCAAAAGGTATGTTTTTGTTTGTGTTGATGATTTTTCTATATTTACTTGGGTTGATTTCATTCGAGAAAAATATGACATTTTTAAAGTTTTTAGAAATCTCTGTGTTATGCTTGAGAATGAACAAAGCAGAAACATTTATAGAGTTGTGAGAATTAGAAGTTATCATGGTAAAGAATTTGAATGCAAGCTATGCAGATTTTTGCAAATTTCATGGCATGGGTCATGAATTCTCGGCTCCTAAGACTCCTATATATAATGGAGTTGTTGAGGAAGAACAAGACTTTGCAAGAGATGGCGAGGGTGATGTTAAATAGCAATAAGCTAACAAAAAGATTATGGGCAGAGGCCATTAGCACAGCTTGCTATATTTCAAATATAGTGTTCTTAAGATTTGGAACAATTCAAACCCCTATGAAATTCCCAAAGGCAGAAAACCAAACATAAAATATTTCCATGTTTTTGATTGCAGGTACTATATACTCAATGATAGAGAATGGCTAGGCAAGTTTGATTCAAAAAGTGATGAGGGAGTATTTGTTGGCTATTCTACAAACAACGTAAAAAATAGAATTTACAATTTGAGGATTGAAACCATACTGGAATTTGCTAATGTGATTTTTTATGATACTGATGATTATTCTCTTCATTCATAGGAGGAACAAATAATTAGTTTCATAGAAGATGCAAAAAATTCAAATCTAGTTGCTATAGACAATAAAGAAGAGCCAGTTATAGTTGACATAACAGCTGTAGTTAACTTATACAAGACTGAACCATCAAGCAATGTTAATTAAGATAGAAATCAAAAAAGAGATGTTATGGTAAAAAACGATCCACCCACTTGGATACAAAAGGTGCATCCGACAACATCAATCAGTGGTAGTCCAGAAAGCCCTATGAAAACTAAAAGCAAGGAAATGATATTGATTTAAACCGTTATATGAGTATGATTGGTAGCCTTTTATAACTGACTACAAGCAAACTAGACATCTATTTAAGTCTTGGCTTATTTGCTCGATTTCAATCATATCCAAAGGAACTACATCAATAAGTAGTAAAGAGAAATATCAGGTATGTTCATTGTACCATTTAGTTTGAAATTTGGTTTACTAAGAACACAAATGCATGTCTTACAGGATATAGTGATGCAGATTAGGCAAGAAACGTTGATGATAGGAAAAGCACATCAGATGGCTACTTTTACCTTGGAAACAACTTGGTTTCTTCTCACAACAGAAAGCAAAATAATATTTCATTATCCATTGCAAAGGCTGGGTACATTGCTACTGGTAGTTGCTGCACTCAATTGCTTTGGATTAAAAAAATGCTAAATGACTATGGTATTAATCAAGACTCCATAACAGTGTTTTGTGATATACTAATGCTACTAATATCTCCAAACAATCCAGTCCAACATTCTAAAACTAAGAACATTATAAGGCATCATTTTATTAGAGAGCTTGTTAAGTCTAAAATAATCCATATTGCATATATCTCTACTGAGAATCAATTAGCTAACTTGTTCACAAAAGCACTCACTATAAGAATTTTTTGCATATTTGTCACTTCACAATTTTTTTATTTGACAGTTTTTTAAAAAAGTGAGAAATTTAACCATGTCTTAAAAGTCAAACCTATCAATTCATCTTATTTGTCACTTTTTGTCTTATTCAATCACATATATATCATATTTTTATAAAAATTTGACAATTATGTGAAAATATAATTTTTTTCTTTTCCCTCTCAAATTTCCCTCTTTCTTTTAATTTTCACTTTCAAATATGTGAATATAATATTTAAAATTTTAATAAATTTTTCTAAATATAATTCAACAATATAATTTTATTTTTAATGTCAAATTAAAAATAATTTTTAAAAATCTTTAAATTAAAGATAATATTATTATATGTATTAAAATAATAAATTTATAAATATTAAATTTTAGAAAAATGAATTTTTAAATGTAGAAATTTTATGAAATAAATAAAATTATTTTTTAATTTCAAAGTGATGAAAATCATATTATTTAATTGCTTTGATGAAAATTAATCAATTAAAAATATCAAAAAAAATATTTTACAAAAATATAACATTTTAAATATGAAAAAAATTATTATAATTTATTTTAAAAATTAAATTAAAACATTTAGTGCTTTAAAAATGATAAAAAATTAGTCTAATGGTGTAAATGAAAAAATTTGAACTATAAGGATTGAACAAAGGGACGATTTTGATAATTTTTAATAGATATAGATTTCCTAAAATTTTACAATTCTATATAAAGAAAATGACACAACCCTGAATCCCTAATTCCGGTTCTTTCTCTCCCCCGCTCTCGATGATCTAAATTCCTAATTCCACTTCTCTCTCTCCCCCCACTCTCAACGGCCGAAATATCAAGAACTGATTTCGACAACCAGCCAAGCCGGCTGCAACGAGCAGAAAGGAGAGTAGACAACGAGCAAAAGAAGCAAAGTATTCAAGTAAACTGCCACAAAATTATCCTTTCATGTTTTCCACCGCCTCTCTCCTTTCTTTTTTCTTTTCTCATAAAATAAAATTAAAACGAAAATAAAAAGAAGAAAGTTCTCTGTTTCCGCCACTCAATTGGATTGATTTCAACTTTGAATCGAAACTCTTCTCCCCAAAATTTTTCGTTTATCAATTTGATGGCTCTTTGCAATCGCGTGGCTCGATTGGTGGCTGATTCAGGTTTGAGCTTTACCAAGTTTCATGCTTTGGACTTCAGTTGCCCGACTCATATTAGATGCAGACAGATTTCTAAGCTTGTTAAACCAAACGAAAAGCGCGCCTTTCTTGTAGATACATTGCAATTGGTACTTCCTAGTTTTTTTTGCTATAATTATAAAGGTTCTATTTGGTTCATGGAAATCAATTTTGCTGTTTTTATGTTTGTAGGTTAGAGGTTTGAAGGCACAGGGAGTTCCGTCGAAGCATGCTAAGGCAATCACTGCTGCAATTACTAAAGTGTTGAATGACAGTTTGGAAAATGTTTCCCACTCTTTTGTTTCCAAAGCTGACATGCAGAAAGTATGTGTTTTGCACACCAAGTGTTTGATTATTTGATTTGGTTGGAAGTTAATCTTGAATATGATTTACAATGCATGGTTTTTTTATTTTGTATTTTCTTTTAGATTGAGATGATTCAAGAATCAAACCTTACGAAGTTTAAATCTGAAGTGAAAAGTTCCCAGGTGCGAATTGGGTTTGTGTTATTTCCTTCACATTTTTCTTTCTTTACTTTTTTGATGAATTATAGTAGATAATTGGAATGATTACCGTTTTGTTTTGTTAATTAACTGTTATATATTTGCTAAAATGAAATTGCATCTTTTAATTGTCCAATGTATAGAAGACTAAGATAAATAGTGGTACATTCTGAACTGCCAGGAATTTTTTGCATCTTTGTTGGAGTAAATTAATTTTTGGGTTTATCAAGTCCTCTTGTTCATGCTTCCACTTTTTGCCCCTTTCATAAATAGTGCATGAAAGTGATAGATGTCTAACCTACTTGCATTTAAATAGTTTTGAGCATGGTAGGATGTGCAACAGAAGAGGATGGGGAACTAATTTCTAAATTGTTTGGATCAGTTGGCAAGGTATGGTGAGCTAATGAGAAACTGTTTGATGTAGTTACTGGCCTGAGGTATGTGGCTTATATAATTGTAATAAAATTATTCTTAGTAATTTTGTAGTTCACAAAATTACTTTCCCTTTTGGTAAAATTGTTGTAAAGATTGGGAATTGAAAGTACGGTCATGTATATTATGATTTTCAATAATAGATCAATATGAATGCAAATTTCATTGCATCTGGTGATTGTAAATTTTTTCTGACTGATAGCATATAAGAATATTACCATATAGAAAGAGAAGTTGCAAGTTCAGTTCATGTTAATTTGTTGAGGTGATTGTCTCTCATTTTTAGGTGGGTGCATAGCAATGCTATGAAATGGATTTTGGTATCAAAATTATAGTAGTGTGAGTTAAGTTAGTTCATTTATAGCATTTGGCTAGTATTTAAAGTTTAAGGCCTTAGGCTTGAGTTGGATCGAAAAATTTTTGCTTGAAATAATGTGAATTGATTCTGTCCAGAGATGTTTTGATGTGAAGGGAAAGTTCTTAAGTGATTGATTAAGATTTATAGTGGTGCTTGTATTTATTTGCGACCTTCTCTTATTGCTGTAGTGGCATTTTAAAGACTAGGTTTTGTTTATAACTTCTGATCTCTTTCTTCATTAGTTCTTTGGCTCCTTTTATGTAGTTTTCAAAATTTATAAAGTGGCAGCTGTTTTGCAGATTTCCATATATAGTGTTTTAAGTGAACTTTCTTCCCTTCAGATTTTACATAATTGAGGTCATTAGGCAGTGAAAAGCTAGTAAAAAGTTTTTCTAAAATAGAGGTGGTGCAAAGCTAGCGTATTGTTGTGCTGATTTCTAGTAATTTTTCATATAATCTAGATTGAATCCTCGCTTAGTACCAAGTTTCAGCTAAAGTCAGCCCATTGTTATATTAGACTACCTTTATGTTCAATTTTCTGGAAAATGGTTTTCTTTATTAGTATTTGCTTTTACTATTACTGTTGTATTTTTGTGACATATGATTCCATGTGATTGGCTGGAGGATTGGTCTTTGATGTGATTGTGGAAATAGTGGTTTTGGAGTTAGAGTAAAATTTGTTCTGTTTACTTGTTGCTGCTACTTTGCAATGATCCTCTGATACTGGAAATTCTTTTTCTCCTTTTTTTTATTTTTTTATTTTCTTTTACCAGCTGTGGCCATAATGTCAAGTGCTGGTGCCCCTCCTGCCTCAAATAGTGCTGAAGTGGACTTGCTTGGCTCCCTATTTGATGTGTTTTTTCCAAATCCTTTGGCGATTATGCCAACTACGACTGCAACTACTGCTGCTGAAGCTGATGCATTTGCAAATGCTGGTTCAGCACCCATATTCAGTACACAAGCAGCACCTACTGTAATGAATCAGGTAATTTTATTCGTTTTATATATGAACTCCTTGAAATAAATTTTCCTTGGGTTGATGTGTTGGGAAAAAACCAGAAACTTCTATGGGCTGGAGCCATTTTATTTTCTCTTGATCAATATGGGCTGATGTGTCTAGCCATGAACCATGCATGTGTTTGAAGTTAAATTTTTTTTTTCTGGTCATTCCTAATAGGTGTTCAAGGTCACATATCTTGAAATGGAACAATCATATGGAATTGATATAAACAAATTGATTTGATGGAGCCTAAAACATTCTTGGGTATTCTTCAGCAAAAAGAGGGCAAAAGGAAATGGTTGTCTGAATAATTTTAGTGCTACTTTTGTGATAGGGAATTGTAGTTACGCATTTAGAGGAATTCAAATGTTAGGTAATGGTCTCATTCTGTGGGAGTCCTATTGCATCTTATAGATATTGACAAGTAAAATGTTGTTACTGTGGGACATACCATCTTTTTCAACCCTAAGGTTCGGTAAATGGTAAAAGGCCATCAGTTTCAACCAAGAGTTCATGGGTTCAAATCCAATTATCCATCTACTTGAGATTTTATTCACTCTACAAATTTCTTGGTTAATAAAGTGGGATGGTCTTAAAGTAGCCACTAGTTTAGAACTTGGGGAAAATTAAGGGAAATCTAGGTATCTGAGAGAAAAGTACGTAATGTGTTCTTCAAGCTGTCTTTTTTTAATTTTATTTATTTTTTACTTAAATCAATTAGTTTGAGAACAATTTTAGTGTTTGTATATTATGAATATATTACATGCTTCCAATGTGATGTCTAATGAATTGACATTTTTTATGGCCATACCTTAACATTGAACCATTATATGTATTTTAATATGAAAGTTAAAACGAACGGACTTCTTGAAACCTACAAATCCTGTGGTACTTCTCTTGAGTAAAAAGAAAGAAACAAAGAAAATGGTTGTGGGATCTTCTCAGTTTGAGCTTTGTTAAAGGGAAGTTAGAGATTCATTTAAAACTTTGTGTATTGGGAATACATAACTTATGACATATTTTGTTTTGCAGGGTTACACTAAGATAAAGAGCAGATCACTTCTTTCATCTTTGAAGAATCATGTTACAGTGCTTATTGAAGCTAGAAAACCGATCTACACCGCATCGTAAGCTCTGAAATCTTCCCGATTTTAAGATCTCTGATGTGACATTGTACAATAAATTGGGTAGTTTAATAATGTGAGTTATTAGAATTGTTTCGGTAAGGAGTATGAGTTTATCTGATGAGGGTGATGACATGTTTGTGTGCCTCAACAGGCCTAAACTGGACACAATATTTGATGTTGGACTAATGATCTGTGTTATTTTTTATTAGTCTCTGATTGTCTGTAGAAGTAAAATTAAAATTCATTAACAGAGAATTATGATGCATATTTGTTTATTCCCAGAATTAACCCTAAACAGCTAAAAATTGAGTATATATTTTTTTTAATTTTTAAAATTATTTATATACTTGGCAGTCAAAAATTATCAAGTATATATTTTTTTTTAATTTTTAAAACTATTATACTTGGCGGTCAAAACCGTCAAGTATATATTTTTTTAATTTTTAAAACTATTATACTTGGCGGTCTTTGGCACATTGACCGACCGCCAAATATGTCAAATTGACTATATTTGACGGTGTCATTGGTGGCGCTTTTAAGACCGCCAAATATGTAATATTTGACGGTTTTTGACCGCCAAATATGACTTTTTTTCTTGTAGTGACTTGATGCATTGAGATTTGAAAAACTGAGAAAGGTTACTGGCATTTGTCAGTTCTCTAAATAAAAACTATGTTTAGTTATGCTATTTATATTTGCAGCATTATTAGTCTATTTTATAATTCAAGCATGGTTGAGCTATTTTGTTTGTTTAATTTTGCTAGTAATTTAATTTCAAATACAGAGATGGCTACCACTAAATGATTTGTGAAAGCCATCTATAAAGAGTAACTTCAAAGTATGTTGAAAATATGTTGAGGTCACCCACTAAAATGAAAAAAAAAAGATACCTGATTACATGTGTGAAAGCTGCTATGTTTCTTTTTTGGGTAAAATTCACAATGAGATTAACTTTTAGGTGTGTAAGAAGCATGCTCAGGTTGACCACTCAATTGGATTAAGTGTTATAATATTGAAAAATTATCTATGTTTATTGTTGTAATAGCTCTCATACATGTTTAGTTTTAAAAAGATTATATGATGTCCAGATATTTCAGTTATGTGAATTTCAATTGTTTCAGTTATGTTCTATATAACTTTCGATTAGTGCTTTATGTTTGACTTAGTTTGATTTTGTTAAGTGTTGTCTGACATGTCAAGTGAGTCAGGTCAACAAAATTAATTTGACGGGAGCTTATTCAGTGGTGGGAAGTCTTATTGATATAAGCTCTTTATTTATTTAAGATTTCAAAATTGCCTTATTGAATGAAGATTTTCAAAATACTTTATTTATTGACAAAAATTTGAAATTACCTTACTTAATGAGGTAATTATCCTTGCAAATAAAGATTTTCTCTTTAATGAATAAATTTATTTTGGAAACACAATTTTATTCAAATTTGAATTCTTAAAACTAGGATTGGATTGAGATTAATTATCGATTTTATGACTCATTGTTAATAGACTTCTTGATTATATCAATTACTCTTTACATATTAACTTTCATAATCGTTTCATTAACCTAAGTGCAGCAGCGGCCACAATCAATCATCTTCACCATAGCTAAACATAAAGTTGAACCCCAATACTCATCAACTGAACAAGAAACGACCAGTTCATCGTCTATCTCTGATTCTTCATCTGAGGAATAGTCTAGTCAACAAGAACAATAAGAACAACCACCACAAGTAGACCCAGAATAGTCATAAGAGGATAAACTAGAATAGTCATAAGAGGCAAAACCAAAGCGATCATCTTCCATAGAATTGAACTCTCTTCAACCTCTACCAGTTCTAGTGGATCCAACAATAAGTGAAAATGATAATGTTGTCCTTGGAGATGCTCATGATTCTGTCATTCCTCGTAATGAAAAATTCCTCAAATGCGAGAATGAACAAATGTTTCATATTTACACTTAAAAAAGGGAAATTAGTATTGAAAGACCTGTGAAAGTTGAAGACTTTAATGAGCACCAACTTAGAGGCACTGGATGAGAATGGTAACAAATCTTTCACTTCCTATCAAAGCATTGATTCAAGGATTTTTTCTGCCGATATCTTTCTTTCAATTGATGATCTTAGAAGCTATTGCTACCATAAAGTATATTATACTAGTAAACTGATTCGTTTCTCACCAAACGTCATTAATCAGTTTTATGATATACCTATCGACATTTAGCATTCTGTGAGTAGCGATTTGAACATGAGTGAGGTTACTTTTGAGTTAACTAACATTTGTAATGTGCCATTGGATACACATGATAGAATTGATTAAAAGCCCTTGACTTTGAAATATCATGTATTGTACAAAATCACACAATATGACTAGTTTCCATCAACTCACCAAAACAAAGTTAGAGAAAACAGCGCAAAGAGTTATGGATGTATAATTATATTGTATAGATTGCTACATATCAATCTCATTTGAGATTGCTTATGTTTCCTTGTATGATTCATGCTTATTAATGCAAAATGGGATTTGAACTAATGAGATCATAGAGGATATCCCTGGTCCTATTGGAAAAGGCTTTTTGACTAGGTTGAAGTCAACGCCTGGGAAGGAGGAGATACCTAGGAGACAGCATAGACAAAGAAGACATCCTAGGCAAAATCAAATGACTTACGCGAATGATCAACTTGCTATAATTTCTACTTCTTTAGCTCATATTATGCAGGTGTGAACAGGGCTTTCGTCTTGCTCCAAGTGCTTGCGACTTTAACACCGCCTTTTCAAAGCTTCTTTCTAGTACTTGTAAGGCTGTACGAGTCAAGTCATGGAGACAAAACTCGGACAACTGATGGAGTAATCACCCAAGTAATTAACCACGAAAAAAATTGAGTGACAGCAGTTGATCCCTTGCTTCTCTTGACCTAACTACCCATCACCTCTTCAGAGCTGAGTTTGGGAAGTTAGGTAAGGGTTACACCCGCTCGGACGTTAATCCAACCTCTACTAAGGGTCTATTAAGTTCTAAGTTTTAGGCAAGTAATGTTTTCCTATCTTAATCCTACGTTTTATTATGCAAACAATTGTTTTTATCATTTATTACATGCAAGGCAATAACAATTTATATACATGCATAGAAAGAGGGAGGAGAATTAATTATATTTTCATTAAACATAAGGGATTGAAGATTACAACATTCTTTCATAATAATGATTACAAAAAGTAATTTAAAAATTATAAACTTAAAAAGAGTTTCAAACTTGGTCTTCTGCCATAAGATAAGAGCATTAATAATAACAGGCATAATTAAAAATAAATATTAATCTGAATATACGACTTCCGTACTAATTATAGTATCATTAATAAACTATTCTAAACATGCGTAATTAACCATTAAATAATTGCTAATCATGCTTAATTGACCGCTAATTAATCACATAATTAACTACTAATTATCAATTATCTATTAATCATGCACAATTAATAACTAACTAACCACATAACTAACCACTAATTATCTACTAATCATGTATAATTAATTAATCAACCACATAATTAACTATAAAAACACAATTAATTAAACTAGTAATCCTAAACTAAGCATGACATTTAACTACTAATTAACTACACTAATCCTAAACTAAACATGGCAATTAACAATTAATTAACTAAAATGATCTTAAATTAAACATGGCAATTAACTACTAATATTTAAACTAAAGAGGAGGCCCTCAGAAAACTTACCAAACTCCAAATGTAATCGGAAGCCAAACTTCTACTAGTGCCGACACCTTAGAAGACACTGAGAACATTGAGAAAACATAAAAAAATCTCAAATTGAAGAGGGTCTCTGAAAATATTTAGAATCCCTTAAAATATATGTTTTTCAGCTATTTTCCAGGCCAAAAATCCTTACCTTCAACGGAGAGTTGAGTGTCCTTATATAGGTCTCAGTTCCCCAAAAAATGAGTTCTTTTCCCAATGTGGGACTGTAACTCAGAGGCACAAACCTTTAAGGTTAGAGGTGTCACTAAGGTTTCCAAATGTCAGAGGTATTACTAGGGTTTCCATAAGTTACAATAGTCACTTTTAACTAGAAGCATACCCTTATAATGTTAGAGACACCTGCAGCCTTAGCTTATGCATCAGACAGACATAATTCTTAGGGTCTCGTTCACTCCCCCTACTAGTACCGCACAAGTCCTAAACCTACTTGGCTCTTTCTACCTTATCTAGGAATTTCTAGATAATCATTGATCACATTTGATGAGAAGTGTACATTCTTTCCTCTATAATACATAGTGTGATTCCTAATTTGACTAAAATCATTGATATTATCCTCAATATTGGTATAAAATTCCTGAATTAAAGCAGAAACAAGGAGTTGGAGATTGGTTATCGATTTTACTAAGCTCCTCTCTTGCAAGATTTCTTCAAGATTGTGCTAAGAAAAGCATTCAATCTTGACAAACCTCTCCTTGAGAATCTCACAAAAAGAGATGTAATCATCAAATCTCTGCTTGGCTTCAACAGAACCAAAGTTATCATCAAGTGGATGGAAATCAAGCAACTGTTTCACTAATACATCAATGTCACTGCTCATAACTGGATCATTGCCTTCAATGGATTATGAACTGGTTTCTTTGTTAGACTCCTGAGAAGCATTTTCTTCTGGATTTGCTACTTGAGTTGGATGCACAAGATACTCCTTGGTGTTATCTTATGTAATGAAGATTCCTCCTCAGTTAGGTAAGTCTGTCTCGACTGCGATATTAGCTTGGGAGTCATTCTTGAAAGCTAAAATCTTTGATATAATAAACCCAAGCAAAGTTTTTGAAGACTAACTTTAAACTTGTTGTTAGCAAAGAGAATGAAATAGGAAATATGAAAGGTTTTTAACCAAAATCCTTAACAAGATTTGGGATAACAAAATTGCAGTATCCCCCTCAATATTTGATTTTTAAATTTCAAATATTTGTAACACCTATCACAATTAGTCACATTAATATGCATTAATGAGCTTAATTAAAAAATGTGTACTCCCGCCACTTGTACAACATCTCAACATTCAAATCAACATGGTTGACGAGGCTTCCTAGGACACTTGGACAAATAAAAAGGATTTTTCAAAAGTTGACTTAAATAAAAATTTAACACACATACACACAAGTAAACTAAATATAATAAATGTAATTAAAATGACGTGACTGCAGCATTTTAACATCATATGACTCTTTTTAATAAACTACACTTTTGGAGTTGAACTACAATTTTTAATTTAATAAAATAGCTATTCGATTCTTATTTATTTTGCATAACATACAACCAAATCCCATTTGAGTGGTCAATCTTAGCCTATCTCTTGAATACATAAAGATTAATCTCAATGGTTTAAGGCAAAATATAATAACTTCACATATTGGTAGCCTTCTTCCAATTGAGTGGTTAATCTAATCATAGCTCTGAAATACAAATAAATTGCTCCCAAAATGATGGCTTTCACTTATCTCATATAGGTAAGCTCTTTCTATATTGAACATTAATTTTCATTCAATTTAACAGCATTATAAAAAAAAATCAACTCATAATATACTAAGTTAAAAGTTACCTTATGATGCTTCAAATACCCCTGTCATAACTACATACAGAAATCACTCAGATAACTGAAAAATGCCAATGACTTTTCTCATATTTGCAAACCTGGTTGAGTCTAGTGCTTTGGTAAATAGGTCAGCCAATTGATTGTCGGTTGTAATATGCTCAACGTAGGTTATTTTAGATTCAACTAGCTCTTTAATAAAGTGATATCTTATGTCTATATGCTTAGTCCTTGAGTGTTGCATTGGATTTGTGGAGATGTTGATTGCACTAGTGTTATCACAAAATATTTTCATGAGTTCTTGATCAATACCATGGTCCTCTAATATCTATTTTATCCATAAGAGTTGTGTTCAATAGCTACCAGCTGCAATATACTTAGCCTCTGTAGTTGACAAAGAGATTGAATTTTGTTTCTTGATATGCCAAGCAACTAGATTATTCCCAAGACAAATAAACTCCTATAGTGCATTTTCTATCATCTATATTTCTAGCCTACTCAGCATCATTATAACCTGTAAGACATGAATTTATGTCTTTAGAAAACCAAATTCTAAAATCTTTTGTCCCATGAGCATAAGAATTCTTTTGACTGTAGGAAGGTGTTGTTCTTTTGGACATGATTGGAAATGGGCACACAGACCAATACTGAAGCTAATATCAGGTCTACTAGCTGTGAGGTATAAGAGACTGCCAATTATGCTTCTATACAGACTTTGATCTACATCATTACCTGTATTTTCTCTTGACAATTTGAGATTAGTAGCAATAGGTGTTCTCATTGGTTTAGCTTTGTATATTTCAAACTTCTTTACTAAGTTTTTAGCATACTTAGTTTGTGAAATAAAGATTTCATCATTTCATCATTAAGTTGCTTAACTTCGAGACCGAGAAAGAAAGTAAGCTCACCTACCATACTCACATCAAATTCACCCTATATAAGCTTAACAAGCTCATTAGTTTGTTCTCTTGAGTAGAACCAAATACAATGTAATCAACATAAATTTGAGCCATAATGATATAACTAGAAGCATGTTTTATTAACAAAGTTTTATTATTACTCCCTCTAGTATATCCCTTAGTAAGAATAATGGTTGTTAACCTCTCATACCAAGCTCTTAGAGCTTGTTTCAACCCTTATAATGCCTTTTTTAGTTTATACACATAGGTTGGATGTTTTAGATCCACAATACTCTTTGGTTGTTTAACAAAAGCTTCTTCATTAAGAGTGCCATTCAAAAAGGTTGTTTTACTATCCATTTGATAAAGCTTAAGTTAAGTAAACATGCAATGGCAAGCAATAATCTGATTGATTCTAGCCTAGAAGTGTAAAAGTCTCATCAAAATCAATTCCCTCAATTTGAGTCTAGCCTTGAGCAATTAGCCAGCTTTGTTTCTAATCACTTAACTATTTTCATCACTCTTGTTTCTAAAAATCCATTTAGTTCCTATCACATTTGATTTTTCAGGCCTAGGAACTAACATCCAAACATCATCCCTTTCAAATTGACTAAGCTCTTCTTGCATGGCTTGAATCTAAGCATTATCTTTAAGAGCTTTATTGACATTTTTTGGTTCAATGAGAGAAACATGACAAGTAAAACTCAACTGATTTTTCAACTTCCTTCTTGTTTTCATACCTCTTTCAAGACTTCCAATGACTACGGTAGTGGGATGTGCATTTTGAATCTAGGTTAGTGGGTCTTTGTTATTGGAATCGTCCTTAATTCTTTTCTGCTCAAACTTGTGCTGTCAAACATGGTAGTTCTATATGTCCTGACTTCACCAGTTTCTCCAGATGTGACTAGAACTGACAATTCTACAATTTCTAGATTTGTTTCATCAGTTATCTTTGAAAGACTTTCTATGATCTCCTCCTATGAAAATTCTGTAAAATCATTGAGATCATCAAAAACAAAATTAGAGGAATCCATTATTGTTTCAGTTCTAAAATTGTACACCCTATAAGCTTTGCTATTTAAAGAATAGCCTCAAAACACTCCATTATCACTTTTTACATCAAATTTTCCAAGCTGCTCTCTATCATTGAGTATATAGCACCTATAACCAAACACATGAAAGTATTTAAGGTTAGGTTTTCTTCCTTTCAGTAGCTCATAGGGGTTTTGACTTGTTCCAGGCCTTAGGACCCTATTGATGATATAATATGCACTGTTTAAAGCTTCTACCTATAGCCTCTTTATAAGCTTCTTACTGTTCAACATTGCCCTTGCCATCTCCTACAATGTTTTGCTCTTTCTCTCAACCACTCTATTTTGTTTATGAGTCTTTTCTGTAGAAAACTCATGAGTAATGCCATGAAGTTTACAAAAGTCTGTATAGCTCTCATTCTTAAATTCCATGCCATGGTCACTTCTAATTTTGATTATCCTTCTAATGTTTCTATTCTGCTTAGTTTCTAACCTGACACAAAGGTTTCTAAACACTTCAAATGAATCAGATTTTTCTTTAACAAAATCAATCCAAGTTTGTCCAGAATAGCCATCAACACACACAAAAGCATACCTTTTGCCTGAAATGCTTTGAATTTGCTTGGACCCATGAGATCCATGTGTAAATATTCAAGGATTTTTGAAGTGCTAAGGTATGAATTAGAACCATGCGAACTCTATATTTGCTTACCTCTTTGACATGGATCACAAATTACAATAGGTTTTTGTTCAAATCTAGGCATACCTCTTATTGCGTTGGTCTTTATTAACTTAACTAAGTCTTTGTAATTTATGTGTCCTAATTTTTGATGCCACAGTTCAATGTCAATCATCTTAGCATGCAATGTATTCAGTTTGGTCAGTACATAATAGTTATCATTGGACCTACTTCCTTCTAGAATGCAGTTCTTTTTAGAATCAAGCACCATGCATTTATTTTTTGTGAATTCAAAGTGTATTTGTCATCACAAATCTAAATAATGCTCAACAAATTAGCTTTCAGACCATCAACAAGTAAAACATCATCAAGTTCTGGCAAGCCATTAATATATAAAAGTCCTTTTACCTACCATCTTACTCTTTGCACCATCTCTAAAAGCGATTGAGCCATGAGTGCAATTTCTGAAATTTTTCAGAGATTCTTTGTTACTTGTCAAATGTCTTGAACAACCATTATCAAAGTACCAAGAGTCATTAGCAGAAGCAGTAAGAATGGTTAGTGCAGCATTACATCTAATAACTTACTTTTTTACCCATTCCTATTGTGTTTTAGGCGGCTGCCTATACTATTTTTAATTCTGATATAGCAAATTATTCTGTTTGTAACACCTAGGCCTAATATGACCTCTGGCACCACAAAAATAGCAAATAGGAACAAATGTCTTAGCTTGACCTGACTTAGATTTCACAAAATGAGATGAAGTGCAATGATAAGAGCTTTTATAGCTTTGAGGTGAAATGCTTTTACTTTTCTTACCTATCTCTGAAGATGAATCTGCGCCTTTTGAACTTGAATCTAACTTGTTAAATGATAATCTAACAAAGGTAGTTTTTGAAGTTAAGGCTGTGTTATGATCTTCATACCCCAATCCATGTTTGCTTAAGCCAATCCTTTTTTGAGTTAAAATATCATCAAGCATTTTGGATCTCTTATTAAGACTTTGAATGGTTGCTTCATGTTCCTTCAAGCATTCAGTTTTCTTAACTAGTTCTTGATTCAGATTTTCAATGGTAGATTCAAGTTTAGTAACTCTCTCCTCCAAGAAGACTTTTTCACAAGTCACAATCTTAATTTCTTGCTCAAACTTTTCAACTTTCTTTTCCAGTGTTGTGTAAAATCCGCAAGTGTACGAAATCGAACAAGTAATATAAGATGAGTGAGTCATCGTTCCCACGAGTATTGATTATTAACTACTAAACTTAATCTAACTACCAATTTATTTGAATAGTCAATGTGAATATTTAAAGAAATTTACTTACCAACTAACCAAAATTGATATCAAACAAAGAATTAAATCTATGAAAAGAAAATCAATGGTATTAAACTCTAGGGTATTAGGTTTCACTTAAGTTATCCACTTTATTATTTAGTTAAATTCAATTGATGTTTTATTAACTTCGTTGCCAACCAATTTCTTTAAGGTATTTGTTATTCTTTTTCAAGCAATAACGATGTATAACTATAGTGAGAATTGCATTCTTGCCTCATCTAACAACCTCTAATTATCCTTTAAGTACAAGAAATCATATAACGTTGCACAAGTGACAATTATATTTCTATCTCATGTGAGTTGTGGTAAGTCATTCAAAGACTAATATAAACTAACTTTTCAGTCTAATTTATACCTCAATTCATGCAATATTTGGCCAGACCATCACAAGTATTAAACACATGAATAACTTACTCAACAAGAAATTGAATAAACATCAAATATTTAATTAAAATAATAGAGTATCAAACTTGGCTACATCCTAACCCTAGATAAAGGGATTTAGTTCATAATGTAAAGAGAAATAACAAAGCAAAATTGAATAGCATTCATAGAGACAAAGGAGAAGAAAAACTTAGAAAACTTGAAGATTCTCCTTGAAAGTATGCTTCCAAGGGTTGTAGATTGTTTTCTTGCCTCCTGAACACTTCTAAGGACGCCTCTGATAATCCCTTAAAGCACTAAAATACACCTATTTATATTCTGTACAAGAAAGAAGTCAAATCCGAATTGAGATAGGAATCTTGAAAATTTCTAGAATTAGCCCCGTGCAGGGGCGCAGCTACAGTGGCGCAGGAACGCCAACTCTTTGGTTGTAAGACATTCTTTTTCTGGCTCTCACGCTGTGTGACACAACCGGAAAGGATTGTCTCCCAAGTATAGGAGATTCGAAGTAATAAACCCGATGAGACCGGGGTCGATCCACGAGGAAGGAGATTTTAGCGCTACAAATTATAAGCTAAGCAAATATGATATGAATGATTCAAAGATATGACAAGATAATATCAACAATAGATGAGAATAATTAAAATACGCAAGTAAAAGGAATTAACTCAACAATAATGAAAGCTAAGGTTAGAGGATCCGCCCTTAATATTTCGAATAAGGATAAACAACCCAGTTTAGTTATATAAATTATATTTGCTTTGTTACCAATATTTATGCCACTACTTGTAATTGGGTTCAAGCATCCAATGTGCTAATCTCCATATGTCGACAACAAATCAAGATTCCTAACTAGAAGATGCTTCTTAATAGATGACCATTTCCCTTAGAGCATAACTCAAACTCCTTTGAGTATTTAATAAACTAACATGAAGACTAGATAAAAACTCAAGCTAATAAAACACTAAAGCTCTATCAAAATAGCTTGCAAAAAGTTCTTTTTTCTTTTTACACAATAAAGTTGATCTTTATATACTGTATGTCCAGCTTCTCCTTGTTGCATAAGGATTCCTTGATTTGCTTCCTAAACCTGCATAGAACGAATTCTAGAAAACAATCTTATGTTAGGGCATTCAATATGTGAATAGGATAACTGTAAATAACTTTCCGAATTTGAAAACCAATTCTGGAAACAAAGGTCAGTAATGATTTTCCTAACCGAAGACAGTTAAATAGGAAATAATTAAAATAGGAAATATTCAAAATAGTAAATATGCAAAACAGTAAACTGATTCTGTTTTCTTGATTTTCTAAAAAATTGCCAACTCAGCATGCCATATAGATTGACATATGTCACTGACGTGGTGTGGTCCTAACAATAACTTATTATTAAATTTTTTTAATATATCAAAAGAAATAAAAATTTTATAATTATTTTAATGAATTATGTAAAAAAAAAAAGAATTTGAATTCTTTTAATCTCGTAAGTAAGTAGATATAAATTAAATAATTAAAATAGTTTGTCCCTTTTAAAACAATTACTAGTTCTCAAACTAAACTCAAATTGAAATAAAATTATAAGGTTCAAATAAAATAATTACTGAGATTGAATATACTATACTAATATATTAGCTTAAATAATCAATCTATTTAACTGTCTATTAATAATTAATTGTCTTTTTGTTCAATGAAGTATTAAAAGAAAATATTTAATTAGCTATTAGCCTTTACAATTAGTATTGAAATTATTCTAATATTTCCATTTTAAATCAACTATCTTTCATATTTGATTTAATTAATAATTAGTATAATTGAATGAACAATCAACATATATTATGAATGATAATACTACACTCACAAAGTCTCTATCAAAAATTTGTATATAAAGTTGATGCACCGTCAAGTGAATAGATGATGAATAAAAATAAAGTCAATGTAATAAATATAGATAAGTGATATGACTTTGTAAATAAACTTTGTATACAACTTTTAAGTGTAGCATTACTTAAAAAAAAATCCATAACCAAGTTTCACCTCATGCAATTATATGTAACATGATTGACTTATAATTACTATAATGTAATATAATCTTATATAGGCAAGAGTTAATTAATTAACCCTATATTTAGGGTAATCAATTTATAATTTGATATAATAATGGAATATTATTATAATAAAGATAGAATAATAAACTATGGGCTATTGTCACTAACCACTCTTGAGGCTTGGGCTATTGTTAGGCGAAAACAAGGTTTATCTCCTTAATAAAAAATATCCTTGAGGTTTCTCAAAATCCATCACTTGATGTCTTCCATTAATAAATTGATTAACAAAAATGGTAAATTAGAAATTTCATGCAAATAATAAATATTTTAATTCCAAATTTAAAAAAAAAAATGAACTAGTCTCCTTGCAATCCAATCCAAACACTCTCCACAAAATAGAGACAATAATGGAACAACCAAAGAGCAAAATCAATGAGGGAAATGGCAGCTACAAGAACGAAATAGTAAAATAGGGTGTGGAGATAAACCACGAGAAGGATATGAATGAGTAGAGATGCAAGAAAAAAAATAATAAATAAATAAATTTTAATGTGGTTGCTAAGTAAATAAAGCGCCCAGAAGTACAAAAGAAAGCACAAGTCCTTAGAGAACTGGAGATGAGTAGTGCAGGCTGCAGACTGTAAGGCTTAACTCAAGTAAATTAAAATGTAACTATGACTATTTTGCTACGGAACCAGAAAGTTAGTAAATTGGAACATAGCTATGACTAATAGATCCATACAAATTCAAAATCAAAATCGAATATGCAACCTGTCTATGATAATAAACCTTCCAAAAATTTTGAAATCAACATCATGTATTTTAGGTTACCAAAACCTAGCATTGTCTTAAATGCGAGCAACAACAGTAAGAGAGGCAACTGTGATGACATTGGAGGTGGCACCACCAAGGAAGGACAAGAATCTAGTTGTAAAAAGCTTGTCTGATGAACACTTAAATATGTATGCTTAATAAGAGCTTAATTCATCATTGCATTAATAGTATCATTAAATTCCTCAACTTAAGCATATTTGTAGTCTTTACATCATTTGAGTTAACTTTCTCTTAATTTTGGTTTTGATGTAGGTTCGGTAAATTGGGCATAACTTTCTATTTATAGATCAGAATGGTGCAAATCTTAATGTTTTGGAAGGTTAATTCAATTATCTACAAGATTACATTTCAAAGCATCATTAAATTTGGACTCTTAGTGGACCAAAATTGGGCTTGAAGTGAACCCATCTGTAGATTCGGCCCAACTTGACCATGCTTCAGTATTTTGATCGTATCTCTCAAAATACGTATCCAAATCATATGAATCAAGATGTTATAGAAAGCTGAGAGAAATATCTATGACTTTGATGAAGACATGTGATTAAAATTCTCAAAAATTCAATGTCAAAATCAGTGGTCAAAGTCGGTTCACCTAATTACCCCAATTGTCAAAATTAGTGCATCTAATATTTGACAATTATTTATTTGTAATTTGACAAGTTTGCCCCTGAATGTATCTATAAATAGAGGTGCCTTGTGACCCATCAGGGCATCTTGGCCTTGCTGGGATCTTGTATTGTTTTTCTCTCTTGTATTTCTATGTTATTAATGAATTTCCTTTTTCTTATAATTTGTTTTCTTTCTCTTATAATGTCTTTCTAATTTCTCTCTTGCTAAGGTGAAAGGGTGAAACCCTTGATATGAGAGTAAGGATTCTCTAACCCTTTAATATGTGCTTAATAATCATAATCTTATGTTGTTTATATGATTTATATTTATTTTCTTAATCAATCTTGACACCACTCGTAAAGTGGAGGTCTTGATCCATTGTCGACAATCCTTGGCACATCAAATGCTTGGATCCTTTCTAGATGATGTATGGTTCTTCCTTACCGACAAATCTAGTTAGGAACCTTGATTTGTTGTAGACATATGGTGATTGGCACATTGGATGCTTGAACCCATTTACAAGTAGTGGTATAAATATTGATAACGAAACAAATATAATTCATATAATTAAAACGGGTTGTTTATCCTTATTTGAAATATCAAGGGCGGATCCCTAACCTTAGCTTTCATTATTATTATGTTGATTTCTCTTGTGTGATTCTCATTTATTGTTTACGAACTTGTTCTTACCTATATTTGTTGATATTATCTTGTCATCTCTTTGAATGATCCATATCATATTTGCTTACTTTATAGTTTGTAGCGCTAAAATTCCCTTCTTTGTGGATCGACCCCGGTCTCACCGGGTTTTTTTACTTCGACACTCCTATACTTGGGAGACAATCCTTTTTCAGATGTGTCGAGTTTTTAACTACTGATGGCATTACAATAGTTAAAAATAAAAAGGGGGAATCATTGCCAACTCGAGTCTCATCTAGTTGAAGGATGTACATTGATTATATAAAATTAAATGCTGTCACTAGAAAAGACCACTTTCCCTTACCATTCCTTGACCAAATTCTAGAAAGAGTAGCAGGGCACTCCTACTACTGCTTTCTTGATGGATATTCAGGCTACTATCAAATTCCCATTGCACTTGAAGACCAAGAAAAGACCACATTCATGTGCCCCTTCGGCACTTTTGCATTTAGGAGAATGCCTTTTGGACTTTGTAATGCTCTAACTACTTTTCAAAGATGCATGCTAAGCATTTTTAGTGACATGGTCGAGCATTGTTTAGAAGTTTTCATGGATGATTTAACTGTCTTTGAAAACTCTTTTGATAATTGTCTTGAAAACTTAGAAAAAGTCCTAAAAAGGTGTGTAGAAAAAGGTCTTGTTTTGAATTGGAAAAAATGTCATTATATGGTCACTTCAGGAATTGTCTTAGGTCATGTGGTGTCTTCTAAAGGAATTGAAGTAGACAAAGCAAAAGTGGAATTAATTTCCAATTTGCCTCCACCAAAAATAGTTAAAGAGGTCCGTTCATTCTTAGGGCATGCTGGATTTTATATGAGGTTCGTAAGAAATTTCAGTGCTATATCTAAACCTCTTTGTAACCTCTTAATAAAAGGCTTTTCTTTTGAATGGACTCAAGAATGTCAAAATGCCTTCGATAAATTAATTGGACTTTTAACAACTGCTCCAATTATGCAATCTCCTGATTGGTCCTTGCCTTTTAAATTGATGTGTGATACAAGTGACTATGTCGTTGGTGCTGTCTTAGGACAAAGAAAAGAAGCTAAGCCTTATGTGATATACTATGCAAGTAGGACTTTAAATAATGTGCAAATGAATTACACAACAACTGAAAAAGAACTACTTGCAGTAGTATTTGCATTGGACAAATTTCGATCTTATTTAATTGGTTCTCCCACGATTATTTACACTGACCATGCAGCTGTGAGTTATTTAATGACTGAATAGGATGCAAAACCTAGATTGATACGGTGGATCTTATTGCTCCAAGAATTCAACATCACAATAAAGGATAAGAAAGGAGCCGAAAAAGTCGTTGCAGATCATCTTTCAAGACTAACGACAGAGACATTAATTGAAATTTCATCTATCAATGATTCTTTTCCTGATGAATTTTTATTTTTCGTTGCTACTGTACCTTGGTTTGCTAACATTGTAAATTTTCTTGCAACAGGAAAAATGCCACCTCATTGGAATGCTCAAGACAAAAGGAAATTTTTAACCGAGGTGAAAAATTTTTATTGGGATGACCCATATCTGTTCAAATATTGTCCAGACCAAATAATAAGAAGATGCATACCCGACAATAAGGTAAATAGTGTCATTAACTTTTGTCATTCTGAAGCATGTAGAGGATAATTTTCATCTAGAAAAACAGCTGCTAAATTCTTGCAATGTGGATTTTATTGGCCCACCGTATTTAAAGATGCACATGCATTTTGCAAAACGTGTGAAAATTGTCAAAAAATTGGGATCCATTTCAAAAAGAAACATGATGCCTTTGAATCCTATTCTTGTTGTTGAAATCTTTGATTGTTGGGGTATTGATTTTATGGGACCCTTTCTACCGTCATTTGATTTTGTGTACATCCTTGTTGTAGTAGACTATGTTTCAAAATGGGTCGAGGCAATTCCATGTCGAAACAATGACCAAAAAACAGTTGTCAAATTCTTGAAAGAGAATATCTTCAGTAGATTTGGAATTCCTCGAGCCATTATTAGTGATGGGGGTACACATTTTTGTAACAAACCATTTGAAACTTTAATGAAGAAATATGGAATAACCCATAAAATTTCTACACCTTATCACCCACAAACAAGTGGACAAGTTGAATTAGCTAATAGGGAGATAAAACAGATCTTAGAAAAAACGGTTAACCTAAATTGACACATCCGAAAAAGGATTGTCTCCCAAGTATAGGAGTGTCGAAGTAATAAAACCTGGTGAGACCGGAGTCGATCCACGATGAAGGAGTTTTAGCGCTACAAATTATAAGGTAAGCAAATGTGATATGAACGATTCAAAGAGGTGACAAGATAATATCAACGAGTGCAAGTAAAGAACAAGTTCGTAAAAAATAAATGAGAATCACACAAGAGAAATTAACACAATAATAATGAGAGCTAAGGTTAAGGGATCCGCCCTTGATAATTTAAATAAGAAAAAAGAACCCATTTTAGTTACATGAATTATATTTGCTTCGTTACCAATATTTATACCACTTCTTGTAAATGGGTTCAAGCATCCAATGTGTCAATCTCCATATGTCGACAACAAATCAAGGTTCCTAACTAGATTCGTGTCGGTAAGAAAGAACCATACGACATCTAGAAAGGATCCAAGCATTTGATGTGCCAATGATTGTCTACAATGGATCAAGACCTCCACTTTACGAGTGGTGTCAAGATTGATTAAGAAAATAAATATAAATCATATAAAATAAACAACATAAGATTATGATTATTAAGCACATATCAAAGAGTTAGAAAATCCTTACTCTCATATCAAGGGTTTCACCCTTTCACCTCAGCAAGAGAGAAATTAGCAAGACATTATAAGATAAAGAACACAAAATGCAAGAAAAAGAAAATTCATTAATAACACAAGAGAGAAACACAATACAAGATCCCAGCAAAGGCCAAGATGCCCTAATGGGTCACAAGGCACCTCTATTTATAGATACATTCAGGGGTAAACTTGTCAAATTATAAAAGAATAATTGTCAAATATTAGATGCACCAACTTTGACAATTGGGGTAATTAGGTGAACCGAATTTGACCACCGATTTTGACATTGAATTTTTGAGAATTTTAATCACATGTCTTCATGAAAGTCGTAGATATTTCTCTCAGATTTCTAGAACATCTTGATTCATATGATTTGGATATGTATTCTGAGAGATATGATCAAAATACTGAGGCATGGTCAGGCTGGGCCGAAACTGCAAATGGGTTCACTTCAAGCCCATTTTTGGTCCACTAAGAGCCCGAATTTGATGATGCTTTGGAAATACAATCTTGTAGATAATTTAATCAGATTTCCAAAACATTAAGATTTGCACCATTCTGATATGTAAATAGGGAGTTATGCCCATTTTACGAAACTTGTAACAAAACCAAAATTAAGAGGAAGTTAATTCTAAAGATGTAAAGACTACAAATATGCTTAAGTTGAGGAATTTAATGACACTATTAATGCAATATGAACTAAGCTCTTATTAAACATACATATTTAAGTGTCCATCACACCCCCAACCAGCTTATTACTAGTTCCTAGCAATTAAAGCGTTATTATTTAGAAGTGATTTATAGAATTTTCCATCCAAGGTGGTCATTATTGCACTCTCCTTGATTTTATCCAAATAAACAAACTCTTAACCGTTTTTTTTATGACTCATGTACCCTTCAGTCAAGATATCAATAAACCTTCTCTTTGTACTCAGTCAACACATGACTATGGGGCTTATTAGAAAGAAGTCATATCGGTTCTAATATTTGTTAGGGCTAACAACCTTAAGTATGGGGCATTTATTCATTATATATATATATATATATTCTTCTCTCTTTTCTTTTTTCTTTTTTTGAAGGAATGCATCTTTAACCCATGTAGCGAGCCTTAGGCTAATGACTCCCAGACCAGTTGGCCTTAGGGAATTAGGTGTTAAGACACCCCTTCGAGCTTAACGACTCGGGTTGTCGATGCTTTATTTTTGCTTAGAAACTTATGGATAGTGCAATGTTCAATCCCATTAAGCTTTTTCCTTAATCCATGTAGCGAGCTTTGGGCCAATAGCTCCCAAACCAGTTGGTATTAGGGTATTAGGTGTTGAGGCACCCCTCAGGCTTAATTGCTCGAATTAAGGAGGCTACGAGACCAAACTTATCCACAATTGCTCTTTTTTTTTACCTTTTTTTTTCTTTCACTTTTTTTTTTTTTACTTTCCCCTTCCTTTTGTTGTTATCCTAAAAAAAATAAAAGAACTCAAATATTACAACATTTCATTTTGCCACCCACAATCATGCATCAAGGTATGTGTGTGTGTGTGAAGAAAGGTTCATGAATACTTACTTAACGAGTACATAAGCACACAGTTTATTAAATGATAAGGTTGTGAGAGTTCATAGATTTGAATAATTAAAAGTGAAATGAATAAGACCTCCTTGTTATAAAATTTGAAAATCAAAACTAAATAATATCAAGTTAGCTAAAATGAGTTCACAAAATCAAAACAAAATGACAAATTGGTTAGAATGGGTTTCAAGAGTTCAAACTCATCCTCTTTACTCTGCCATTCCTGACCCAGAATGCGTCTTAAGAGGATTTGAACTCCTTACACCACACTCGAATCTAATTACTAACTCACTTTTTTTTTTAAGAAAAAGAAAATTCAAGACACACTTATGTCTACTATCCTTTCCCCTCAACCAAATGAAACATTGTCCTCAATGTTTAAATGTAGAGAGATAAAGCATAAGAGACATTACCTGAAGCTTTTGTTATTCAAGAGAGATGGCCTGAAAGACTCATAAAATAAAATGCTACAAATAAAATAAAAGATAAGAAATTTAAAATTGATGGCACACATGCATGTGTATAGGTAGTTGTGACTGTGGCTCACATCTTCCTTTGGTTTTACGTCCAGAAACGGCTTAAACACCTTCTATGAGTTGGGGATATGCTTCCCATCAAGTTTTCTTATAAATTGGCAAACATGATCGTTTTGAGTCAGATTCCCAAGACTATGAAGAAAATGAGAGAGAAGAAAAGAAAATGGATGCAAGGTGAGCAACAGTTTTTAGGGAACTAAAAAAAACCGACTTTAAAAGTCACGGAGTACCGTATCCGCCACTTGACCGAAAAACAAAATGCAAACACACAAATAAAATAAAAGCACATAAAATAAAATAAGAACAAACTAGAAATGATAGCAAAAATCAAGAATAAAAATGAAAATATGGCACAAACGGATAAAATTTGGTTAGTTGTGAAAAAAGGCCAAAAGAGAAATCTCTTCGAAAGTAATTTACCACGGTAAAAAATATGCCATTGAGGTGGTACCTCTCTTTTTCCTTTATTTGTGAGAATGGAAGAGATTACCACTGATTGAGTTTGTTTGTCCTTGAGGCATGCATTCTTGAGTGTGGATGTTTCTTCCTGCCTTTTTTCAAAGCATAGCTCCCAACTCTTAATCTGTTTCACCTGTACAAAATCAAGCAATGAGATTTCTTTAGAAGTAATAGGCTCTAGTTGCACACTTGGTTCAAATGAACTAGTTAACCCGATTTCTGAAGGATTTGAAAAATTCTTATTCTAGATATAGTCTTCCATATTAGTTTTAGTCCTATTAGCTTCCTCACATTCATCATGCTTGAAAAATTCATTATTGTCAAAATTTTGGTTATGTTCCTTTGCATGATGACATGAGGGCATAAATGAGGATTCGATCTCTTCCTTGTTAGGTGTAGGTTTATTAACCTCTTCCTTACCCTTTAAGATTGATTCATCATCTTTCTCATAAGGATTAAGAATATGTTCTTTATCAACCTTACCATCACGAAGAGTACTTACCGAATCTCCGTTTAGATGTTGGCCATTTGGATTACTCACATGTGGATTGATGAAGTTTAGCTCTAATTGAGATGGAAACTTACCTGTCTCATGAGTATTAAGTGCAAATGCAAGTATTTCAAGAGCATCATTCAAGTTTGCCATAGTTTGAGCAACTTGACTATTAAAAGCCTCTTTCTTTGCAATGAATGAATTCAATGTTCCTTCGAGATTCTCATAAGATGCATGATCATGAGATTTTTGAAAATTTTGATATGATTGAAAGGGAGGTTGATAAAATTGTGCGTTATTATCATTCCTCAAATTAGAATTCAAGTGATTTTTCCATTCAAAATTTTGTGAGTAAGGATTAGGATTTGACCTTTGGAAAGTGTTTAAAACATTGGTTTGCTCATGGAGACTTTTCCTAATGGTAGGCAAAATTGGGTAATCATCCGTTAGATGATCACTAGAATTCCAAGTGTGACAGACAAGTTCTTGCATAGACCACATTTCTAAGTCCTCGATTCTTTTAGCTAGGGATGCAAATTTGACTTGAAGGTCATGGTCTTCTCTAAGGTTGTAAATACCTCTATTGGATGTCGAGGTTGGGGTCTTGCTTGGTACCTCATAGGTGCCAGCAGTGTCCCAATTTTGTGCCTTTTCTGCCAAGGAATCTAGGAAGTCAAGTGCTTCCTCAGGGTCTTTTTCTCCAAATTCTCCATTACACATTAATTCCACTAGTTGCCTATCTTGAGGTGTTAACCTTCATAGAAGTGTGCAACTATTCTCCAAGTTTCAAAACCATGGTGAGGACAGGTATTAAGTAGTTCCTTATACCTATCCCAACATTGATAAAGGGTTTCTTCTTGTTTTTGAGAGAAATCAAAAATTTGTCTTTTAAGAGGATTTGTTCTATGGGTAGGAAAAAATTTTTTCAAAAATTGTTGTTTCATCTCATCCCATGAACTGATGGAATTCGACCTCAAATGTTGTAGCCATGTTCTAGCTTTATCTTTTAAAGAAAAAGGAAAAAGCTTTAATCTAATGGTGTTTATGCTACAATTTGGGTCAGTGTAGGAGCTACATACCTTTTCAAAGAGTTTTAGGTGCGAATATGGGTTCTCCATGTCAAGGCCATGAAAAGTGGGTAGAAGTCGAACAAAACTTGGATTGAAAATGAAATGGATTGAATCTGGAGGAGAAACTACACAAGATGGTGCACTAGTCCTTACCGGATTCATGTAGTCTCTGAGGGTTCTTCGTTGGTTTTGATCATTTTGTTGCGAACGATTGTCCCCTTCATCCGTGAATATTTCCATATGATTGTCGGCCACGTTTTTTAAGGAAGTTGATGTTTTTCTAACAAGTCTACTACTAGATGTTCGTGACCAAATTTTCATGCAAGGAAGAGAGACGGAAAGAGAAGAAAAGATGAACATATAAGAAATTAAGATCTAAGATGACAAAAGAGAACACTTACAATTTTGCACGCCAAATTTTACCCTCCCCGGCAACGGCGCCAAAAACTTGACACATCCGAAAAAGGATTGTCTCCCAAGTATAAGAGTGTCGAAGTAATAAAACCCGATGAGACCGGGGTCGATCCACGAGGAAGGAGTTTTAGCGCTACAAATTATAAGGTAAGCAAATGTGATATGAACGATTCAAAGAGGTGACAAGATAATATCAACAAGTATAAGTAAAGAACAAGTTCGTAAACAATAAATGAGAATCACACAAGAGAAATTAACACAATAATAATGAGAGCTAAGGTTAGGGGATCCGCCCTTGATAATTCAAATAAGGATAAACAGCCCATTTTAGTTATATGAATTATATTTGCTTCGTTACCAATATTTATACCACTTCTTGTAAATAGGTTCAAGCATTCAATATGCCAATCTCCATATGTCTACAACAAATCAAGGTTCCTAACTAGATTCATGTCGGTAAGGAAGAACCATACGACATCTAGAAAGGATCCAAGCATTTGATGTGCCAATGATTGTCTACAATGGATCAAGACCTCCACTTTACGAGTGGTGTCAAGATTGATTAAGAAAATAAATATAAATCATATAAACAACATAAGATTATGTTTATTAAGCACATATTAAGGGTTAGAGAATCCTTAATCTCATATCAAGGGTTTCACCCTTTCACCTTAGCAAGAGAGAAATTAGAAAGACATTATAAGAGAAAGCACACAAATTGCAAGAAAAAGGAAATTCATTAATAACATTAAAATACAAGAGAGAAACACAATACAAGATCCCAGCAAAGGCCAAGATACCCTAATGGGTCACAAGGCACCTCTATTTATAGATACATTCAGGGGCAAACTTGTCAAATTACAAAAGAATAATTGTCAAATATTAGATACACCAACTTTGACAATTGGGTTAATTAGGTGAACCGAATTTGACCACCGATTTTGACATTGAATTTTTGAGAATTTTAATCACATTTCTCATGAAAGTCATAGATATTTCTCTTAGTTGTCTAGAACATCTTGATTCATATGATTTGGATATATATTCTGAGAGATATGATCAAAATACTGAGGCATGGTCAGGCTGTGTCGAAACTGCAGATGGGTTCACTTCAAGCCCATTTTTGATCCACTAAGAGCCCGAATTTGATGATGCTTCTGAAATACAATCTTGTAGATAATTTAATCAGCTTTCCAAAACATTAATATTTACAGCATTCTGATCTATAAATAGAGAGTTATGCCTATTTTACCGAACCTGTAACAAAACCAAAATTAAGAGGAAGTTAATTCCAAAGATGCAAAGACTACAAATATGCTTAAGTTGAGGAATTTAATGACACTATTAATGCAATATGATGAACTAAGCCCTTATTAAACATACATATTTAAGTTTTCATCACAAATCGTAAAGATTGGTCTTTAAGACTTAATGATGCATTTTGGGCTTACCGAACTGCTTTTAAAACATCATTGGGATTGTCTCCTTATAGACTAGTTTATGGAAAACCTTGTCACTTGCCTGTGGAAATTGAGCATAAAGCTTATTGGGCTATTAAAACATTCAACATAAATTTGAATGATGCTTGCAAGTTACGTAAACTCCAACTGAGTGAACTTGAAGAAATCAAGAATGAGGCTTATGAAAATTCTAAAATCTACAAAGAAAAAAATGAAGGTTTTTCATGACAAATTCATTGTTAGAAAATCTTTTGAACCTTCACAAAAAGTTCTTTTGTATGATTCAAGATTGCATTTGTTTCCTGGTAAACTTCGGTCTCATTCGACTGGGCCTTTCATTGTTAAAAATGTTTTCCCTCATGAAGCAGTTGAAATTGAGAACCCAAAGAATGGTAATGTGTTTAAAGTTAATGGACAACGGTTAAAACCATTCTTTAAAAATTTTGACCAAAATGAAGAGTCCATTACTTTAGTCGATCATTTTTAAGGATTGATCTTTCCCGGTCAAGTGGCGGATAAGGTACTCCATGACTTTTAAAGTCAGTTTTTCAGTTCCCTAAAAATTGTTGCTCACCTTGCATTCATTTTCCTTTCTTTTCTCGCATTTTCACATGGACACCATTCTCTCAAATCTGCATAAACATTTTCCCTCTCTTTCTCCAAATGATTTGCTTAAAATTTACAAAGCTCGCGCAGAAAGAGTAAGGATGTTGATGCGTAAGGGTATGTCTGTCAAAGTAAGATGGTTAATTGAAGCCAATGTTCGATTTTTTCAGCGTTGCCGCTCCTTGGGATATTTGTCTAATAATCAAGAGGATAAGTTACAGTTCATCAAGAATGGACTGAGTAGGGAGTCTTTGGATGATATCCGAGTGACTCTTGAGACGCATTCTTATGGACTTGTGCAACGTGAAAATTTTCAATTGTGGACACAATTCCGAGATGAGCAGGAACGCTATAGTCTTGGGAATCTGACTCAAAACGACCCTGTTTGCCAGTTTATAAGAAAACTGGATGGGAAGCATATCCCCAACTCATAGAAGGTGTTAAGCCGTTTCTGGATGTAAAACCAGAGGAAGATGTGAGCCACAGTCACAACTACCTGTACATATGCATGCGTGCCATCATGTTTGAATTTTAATACCTCATAGCTGTCATTTTTGAATTTGTATCTTTTGTTTGACTTATGGTGTCTCATTTCATCATCTTTTTTTTTTGAGTTTTTATGCACTATTGTCAACTTTTTCAACAAACAACCGAGCTACCTATATAGATGTAATCATTAGCATACCTTTTTGCACTCCATAAATACCACATCTCTTGTTCTCTTCTTCACACATAGTTAGAGAGTTGCATAAATATGGAGGGAGCTTCAAAACGTCGAATCCAAAAGATATGTGTATTCTGTGGATCTCGACCGAGTAAAAGTGAAGAGTTTGTCAAGGCAGCAAATTATCTTGGTAGACTACAGGCTGAAAGAAAGATTCATGTGGTTTATGGGAGAGGTAGCCTCGGGTTAATGGGTTGTGTGTCAAGAGCTGCACATGTAAGAGGTAGTCAAGTTTTAGGAGTTATTCCCAAAGCTTTGGTTGTAGAAAGCGTCATTGCAAAAACGGTTAGGACGGAGTTACAAGTCTCCTCTATGCATGAACGCATGGCACATATGCTCATCAATTCAGATGCCTTTATTGCTTTACCAGGTGACTTTGGTACTTTTGAAGAAATTTTTCAAATGGCCTTTTGGGCCCAACTGAATCTCCATCAAAAACCCATAGGTTTGTTGAATGTTAACAATTTCTTTGATCCTTTAATAAGTTTTGTTGATGCAGCTGTGGAGCAAAATTTTATCCATCATTCGGCGAGACAGATCCTTGTTTCTGCCACTTTTGCTGGTGAGTTACTCGATAAATTACAAGCAGTTGAGTATAAACCTGACCCAGTTAGTACTCAAATTAATTAGTCAGCAGGGCAAAACAAAAAGTGCAAATTGGATCTGAATCTCCGTTTGTAATTTTTTTCTTATCTTTTATTTTATTTTTAGCATTTTAATTTATAAGTCTTTCAGGTCATCTCTTTTGAATAACAGAAGCTTCAGGTAATGTCTCCTATACTTTATCTCTCTACATTTAAACATTGAGGACAATGTTTCATTTGGTTGGGGGAGGGATAGTAGACATAAGTATGTTTTGAATTTTCTCTTTCTTGCAAAAAAAAAATTTCTTTTTCTTGCAAAAAAAAAAGCGAGTTAGTAATTAGATTCAGAGTGCAGCGTAAGGAGTTCAAATCCTCTTGAGACGCATTCTAGGTCAGGAATGATAGAGTAAGGAGGACCATTTTGAACTCTTGAAACCCATTCTAACCAATTTGTCATTTTATTTTGATTTTGTGAACTCATTTTAGCTAACTTGATATTATTTAGTCTTGATTTTTGAATTTTATAACAAGGAAGTCTTATTCATTTCACTTTGAATTATTCAAATTTATGAACTCTCACAACCTTCTAATTTAATAAATTGTGTGCTTATGTACTCATTAAGCAAGTATTCATGAACCTTTCTTCACACACACACACATACCTTGATGCATGATTGTGGGTGGCGAAATGGAATGTTGTAATATTTGAGTTCTTTTGTTTTGTTTAGGATAACAACACAAAGGAAGGGGAAAGTGTTTAAAAAAAAAAGAAAAAAAAGAAAAAAAAGAAGAAAAAATATATATATATATATATAAAATGAATAAATGCCCCCGACCTAAGGTTGTTAGCCTTAACAAATATTAGAACCGATATAGCTTCTTTCTAATAAGCCCCATAGTCATGTGTTGACTGAGTACAAAAAGAAGGTTTATTGATATCTTGACTGAAGGGTACATGAGTCATAAAAAAAAGGTTGAGAGTTTGTTTATTTGGATAAATCAAGGAGAGTGCAATAATGACCACCTTGGATGTAAAATTCTATAAATCACTTCTAAATAATAACGCTTTAATTGCTAGGGACTAGCAATAAGCTAGTTGAGGGGTGTGATGAACACTTAAATATGCATGTTTAATAAGAGTTTAGTTCATCATATTGCATTAATAGTGTCATTAAATTCCTCAACTTAAGCATATTTGTAGTCTTTACATCATTTGAATTAACTTTCTCTTAATTTCGATTTTGATGTAGGTTTGGTAAATTGGGCATAACTTTCTATTTATAGATCAGAATGGTGCAAATCTTAATGTTTTGGAAGATAAATTCAATTATCTACAAGATTGCATTTCACAAGCATCATCAAATTCGGACTCTTAGTGGACCAAAATTGGGCTTGAAGTGAACCCATCTGTAGATTCAGTCCAGCTTGCCCATGCCTCAGTATTTTGATCGTATCTCTCAAAATACGTATCAAAATCGTATGAATCAAGATGTTCTAGAAAGCTGAGAGAAATATCTATGACTTTCATGAAGACATGTGATTAAAATTTGTTGACCCAGGTATGGCAACCCAAGAGGGGGGGTGAATTGGGTTTTTATTTATCAAAATGGATTTATAAAACTTTTCTTGAAAGATCAAAATTAGTTCACTCTTTCTTTGAGAATAAAGATGAAGAAGATGAAATTAGAAGTTATCAAATATGTAATCAAGAGAATAATAATAATGACCAATCACAAGTGCAAGTAAATGTAAAGAGTATAAGGATAGAGAGAGTGCAAACTCGATGTACGTGGTTCGGCTAACCTTGCCTACGTCCACGGGCTCCTAGCTCCACGAGTTAAGCTTTCCACTAAGTTGTAGAAATCTTTACAACTTGCTTGATGAGCAACCTCACCAAGACTTTTTCTTCCAACTCTTGATAACACCACACCAAGAGTTCTTCTTGATGAACAACCTCACCAAGGCAACTTCCTTCAACCCTTGATAACACCACACCAAGAGTTCTTCTTGATGAACAACCTCACCAAGGTAAATTCCTCAACTCTTGATAACACCTTCACCATCTTGATAACACTCAACTCTTGATAACACCACACCAAGAGTTCTTCTTGATGAACAACCTCACCAAGGCAACTTCCTTCAACTCTTGATAACACACAACAAGAGTTCTCTCAAGGATAACTATTATCCTTTACAAGAATATCTCACTCTCACCACAATACAAGAACAAGGATAATTTTTACAACAAAAGTATAACTCTCTTCAAAGAGTAGATAAAGAATATAAAAGCTCTCTAGACTTGATATTTCTCTTGTTTTTTTTGCTTGATAAAATGCTTGTCTTGCACTTCTTGAATGCATGGGAGAAGGGCTCCTTTTATAGGCAAATGAGATGAACTTAATCAAGTGAAGACACCAACTCCAAATTTTCTGCCCACTATAAAAACCGTAATCTTGTCTTCCATTTTTGTCAATGTTCTGTTTGAAATTTGAAAATATGCAAAACATAAAAGATTTGTACATTTGAATAAGCTTTCCAACGCCTTAAGAATCAAGTCATTTGGATATCTGTAGCTCAAGATATGGCCAAAACACCATTCAGTGCTCATGTGACTTGATTTTTCTTTCTTGTGTCAGTCCACCAAATTGAATGATAATTCTGTCAGCCTTCCGTTTGAAATTTGAATTTCTTCAAAACATGGAAGATCTGCATATTTGAATAAGCTTTCCAAAACATTAAGAATCAAAGCATTTGGATATCTCTATCTTAAGATATGGCCAAAACACCATTCGGTGCTCATGTGAGTTGATTTTTCTTCTTTGTGTCAGTCCACCGAATTGCATGTCAATTATGTCGGCCTTCTGTTTAAAATTTGAATTTTTTCAAAACATATGAAATGTTCTTCATTAAGTCATCTTTCCAATGCCATAAGAATCAAGTCATTTTGATTTTTCTAGCTCAAGATATGTCCAAAGGAGTATTCGGTGCTCATGTCAGCTGCTTCCATTTGTCTTTCAACTTGCATGATGATTTGGACAACCTTGCACTTGAAATTTGAATTTCATTAAAACATATGAAATGTTATAAATTGAGTAAGCTTTCCAAAGCTCAAGAATCACGTCATTTGGATATTTGTAGAGATATATATGACCAATTGATTGAACATTGCTCATGTGTCACATTCCTTGAGTCAATCCTTGTTCTTAAACTTTGGTGCCTTTAACATGTAGTTTCTCCTTAGCTTCAACACTTCATTTTAATAAGCCTCTTCTTGATTTTAAAATTATTTCAATGATCTTACTCTTGCACATTAATAAACATGTTAGTAAATCTCAATTAATCAATGTGTATTGTTATCATCAAAATTATCATGTAGCCTTAGGGCTAACAAAATTCTCAAAAATTCAATGTCAAAATCAATGGTCAAAGTCGGTTCACCTAATTACCCCAATTGTCAAAGTTGGTGCATCTAATATTTGACAATTATTCCTTTTTAATTTGACAAGTTTGCCCCTGAATGTATCTATAAATAGAGGTGCCTTGTGACCCATCAGGGCATCTTGGCCTTGCTGGGATCTTGTATTGTTTTTCTCTCTTGTATTTCTATGTTATTAATGAATTTACTTTTTCTTATAATTTGTTTTCTTTCTCTTATAATGTCTTTCTAATTTCTCTCTTGCTAAGGTGAAAGAGTGAAACCCTTGATATGAGAGTAAGGATTCTCTAACCCTTTAATATGTGCTTAATAATCCTAATCTTGTGTTGTTTATACGATTTATGTTTATTTCTATAATCAATCTTGACACCACTCGTTAAGCGGAGGTCTTGATCCATTGTCGACAATCCTTGGCACATCAAATGCTTGAATCCTTTCTAGATGTCGTATGGTTCTTCCTTACCGACATAAATCTAGATAGGAACCTTGATTTGTTGTAGACATATGGTGATTGGCACATTGGATGCTTGAACCCATTTACAAGTAGTGGTATAAATATTGGTAATGAAACAAATATAATTCATATAACTAAAACAGGTTGTTTATCCTTATTTGAAATATCAAGGGCGGATCCCCTAATCTTAGCTTTCATTATTATTATGTTGATTTCTCTTGTGTGATTCTCATTTATTGTTTACGAACTTGTTCTTACCTATATTTGTTGATATTATCTTGTCATCTCTTTGAATGATCCATATCATATTTGCTTACTTTATAGTTTGTAGCGCTAAAATTCCCTTCCTCGTAAATCGACCCCGGTCTCACCGGGTTTTTTTACTTCGACACTCCTATACTTGGGAGACAATCCTTTTTTGGATGTGTCATTGTCTTTCTAAGAACATATTCCTAGGCTAAGAATAAGTGGAGCAATTGACGAGTTCAAACTATGGCGATGCTAGGAAAGGTCGCTGCAAAGAGATTCAGAAATGTGGATGATGAAGGCACAAAAAGTGGGAGTGGCAATAGGGGGTTGGGACTGAGCTAAGGAGGCAGAGGTGGCTTAGGGGTTTAAAAACAGGAAGAATGGGTGGCATTGTAGATGCCATCTTCAGTGAATAACCAAAGAACATAGCCACTGCTGCCACCACCAACAACCACCACAACGAAACATTCCCCATAGCAGCCAAACCCAAGCTAGCATAACCAAGAAAAACCAGCAACATGGTGTGGTTGATGAGGCAAAAGAAACCTAGCAAACAAAATTAAAGGCAAAGCCGAAGAACTAGCAACATGTTTGGGTGTTTGAGTGGCAGCAAGGTAAGGGTTTTTTATATTTAAGTTGGGTATATGGCTGTTTAGGGAGTTTAGGGTTGACGCGTGCTCAGTGGACAGCTTGACTCTGGGAAGGTGATGATTAAAGTTGTTCTTCGATGATACAACAAGGGTGGTGAAGATTGGAATCGAAAAGGCACAATAGAATTTTTATATTTTTGTTAAAGAACAAGTTAACAGAAGACATCAAGTGGTGGATTTTGAGAAACCTCAAGGGTGTTTTTGATTAAATAGGTAAGCCTTGTTTCTGCTTGACAATAACCCAAACCTCAAGGGTAGTTAGTGACAATAGCCCAATAAACTATTATTATAAATAAAAAAGTAGTGTTTCACTTACAAACTATGTATACAAACTCATGTATGCAAATTGATGTGGCATCACGCATTTATTTACATATCATCATCTTATTAAATATATAGATTTTGTATATTCACTTACTCCAATCACTTTATGACATATGTATAAGTTTGCATAAAAAGTTTATAAGATGAATTAATCATAACAAAATTATAGAGAGAATTAATGGTTTATATAAGGAATTTAAATCATCTTAGATTGGATGGATTTAATTTAACATAACCAAATTTATTGATTATTCTTAAATTGGATTGGATGAATTTAATTTAACATAACCAAATTTATTGATTATTCTTAAATTGGAGAAGTTAGTTTAACGTAATCAGATTGATAAATTATGCTTAGATTGGTTGAAAGGAATCAATTTACTAATTACCATATGTTTTAACATAATCAGATAATGAATATTATCAGATAAAATTATTCTATCATTTATGTAGTAAATTAATTGAACTAAGAATAGGTATGTCAAACTGGTTATATAATTAAAATGGTATAATTTTAACAAATTAAACATAATTTAAAATAAAAAATATAGTTTAAACATAATACCAAATAATCACTAGATTGTGCTTTCACAATGGCTCAACTGATTTGGGATAATTTCATCTTGATGTCTTATGCTTTGATGACCATTGTTGCTAGTTGATCAGAAACTCATTGGATTGATGTTTCTCTCCATTAGGAATTGAATGAGATTATTGTCTTGACTATTGTTTATCTGTGTTGTATTAAACTAGCAATTCGATATTATTGCTCTTTGATGCCATAAGTGGAATTTGTGGTTCCATTAGGAATCACAATGTGAATTTATGTTGTTTGGGCATGAATCTATATTCCCTGGGGATGTTAGTGAGAGTCTGCGTTCTTTAAAGGTATTTTGGTAGTTTGGTGATGTGGGGGTATTTCGATAATTTTGGCATTGTGGGGGTGCTTTATTTGTTTGGTAATTTAATGGTACATGAGGGTTATCTTAAATTTCGGCTTCGAGGTTTCTATGCAATTTTGGTTGTAAAGGGATTAAGGTCATGGTATTTTCTGCTTTCATGAGGTCTCAAGATTGATTTCTTCCCAAGCTGAATGAAACTCTTATCCCTTTTTTTTAGGCAAAAGATGATAGTTTCTATCATGTTGCACTTTTTGCGACTTGAGGACTATTCTCGATTACTCCATATGGTGACTCAAAGACCACTATCGGTCAGATTGCGCCTCATGGCAACTTGAAGGTTGTCGATATTCCATACTCAACTGGAATATGATGCTCTATTCGGGAATTGGTTTGATGACCTGTGTCTTTCAAGAATGCCTATACAATTTCTATTCCGCTTGGGGATTTAGTTTGGTACTTGCTTCACTGAGATAAGATTTTATATTCCACTGGGGATCGGATTGGATTTGTTGCTCCACTGGGGTTTATTGTCTATTCCGTACTATACTTCACTTAGGATTTTTGTTCATTATGCTCAACTGGCGATTTGAATCTGGTTTAATTCTTAACAACCTGAGCCCCTTTTGGATCGTGGTTATGATGCAAACTTTCGAGCTCTTCTGCCATGTTTTCAATTTAAATTTTCAAGTTTCACCATTAAGGAATTCTTTAATACTATATTTCTTGTAAAATTTTGTCAACACTCTGCCACACTATATTTTGATCACTACTTTCTTGTTCATTCTAAGCTGCATTTCGAAAGGTCAATTCTTTCCCATGCACCATTCTGAGTATTATTACAATTCTGCATTTTGATTATGCCTTGTCTCCTCTAGACAACAATTCCAAACAAGTTGGTTCTTAATTGGATTGTGTATGCAACATATTGTCACTACTTGCAAAAGGGTCAATCCTCCCTCTTCTATTGCTACTATTACTCTAAAGGAACTTATCCTTCCTTATCTGGGGGTCACCCTCGTATTTGACTAGATTGTTATGTTTTTTGCATGAAAGATTCATCAATGAATTCATCAAAATATTCAAAGGTCTTATCTTTCCAAAGATAACTATCTTATAAAGAGTTGGTCCTCTCTCGTTTGTTGTTGTTGCTATTTCTAGAAGAGCTGATCCTTTTTCCTTTGAGGGGTTACCCCCAATATTTGACTGAAGTCCTGCCTTCTGAATATGCTTGGTCATTTCTTTACTGCATGCTTCTTCTGATGCCCCTGATCATTGATCATCTTTGTTGATTTCTCTCACTTTTGCCTCTCTCTGATCATGGAAAACATTACCATCATATTGTCTCCTGCATCCCTGGAGATCAACTTCTCAAGAGCTTGGTATTGGCTAGTGAGATGTCCACTCCAACGTTGATCTTCTTCATTTCGAGTTACATCCTTTTCCTCGCTTTACCTATTCTTTACCTGTACTTGCACAATTTACTTAACATGTCTATGCAAATGTTATGTATGCATGCTTCCATGTTTATGCACTTATACCAACTTTTGCTTATGCCTCTCGAGTTAAGCGGCCAACTTTAGCAAGAGGTAGACCAACATCAACAAAATCGAAGTGAACCCAGGTCCGACTCAACTTCATTAGATAACTTTCATAATAGTGTCAAACATGAGGAGGCTACAAAGCAGATAAGCAGAGACGTTGGAGATAACTCAATTGATAGGATAGGATATTCGGTACGACGTAAAACGTTTTCTTTCGTATTTGTCTATTCTAGAGATTTTTGGTAATGGGGATTTTTATTGTTAACTATTATTCATTTTGGGCTCTTTGTTTGCAGTCTATAGTGGGATGACTTATGATGCTTGTTCTTATATCTCTAGGATAGATTCCTTGTCTGTAACCTTTTTACGTCATCAATCACTACATGGTATGGTACCCTAAATCTGTGTAATATTGTTCATTTGATAAAGCTCCTCCATCTACCTTACCCTCGATTTTGCTAAAAAAACGATTCTACTTTCATCCATTTTGAGAATCTATTGTTGCAACCACTTTATAACTCTCCCTCACATGTCACACTTCCATTCCTCATTGTTTCTCGTATGTATCACGAGATGATGGAGGCAACCTCAGTTAAAGCACTGGACAGATTGACACTTTCTTGAAGCAAGTGATCTCTACCAACTAGACATTCCCCACGCAACATTACTCTCTCCAAAGCTGTTATGCATTCCTCATATCATGTTCATGTTCTTTACTCTAACTATCAAGGAATCTTACCCCTAGTGTGTAGATTTTATCGTTATCGAATGTCTTCATTAGCTTGTACTCCTCGACGATTTCTCAACAATGTGCACGACATAAAAGGTGTCCAATCACCAATAAAGTGTTTGCATAGGGTGCTATGAATACATCAAATACTTATTGCTCATCACTTGTCTCTCGTTTCTAACTTTTGTTGGTGCAAAAGGAAAATGAAACTCAGCACATAAGACACAATGAATCTCATGCCTCCAGTCTCCAACTTTGGTCAGTCATTAAAGCACACCAGACATGTGAGTTGCGAATCAATTTGACTCACAATTGGGTTCCCTAAGGATTCCTCAAATTCAATAACTCAAGGGGAATACATTAATATTACGATTATCCATAAATTCAATTCTGGTGCTAGTATTATTTCATTTAAAATTTTCTCTCTGTGTGTGTGTATAGTCAATCATATTTCATCTTTTGAAACTAGTATAGCTTTATACAAGTAGAAAACTAGTTATCAATCTCTAATAAAGTAAAAAGGACTACCATAGGCCCATTTTTCACACCACTCTCTGCTAATATAGATTAATCACTAATATCAAGGATCATTAGGGCCTTACATAGCTTGAATTGTAAGGCTAAGGTTAAGGTATGATCAGGAAACTTGTAAGGTTATCTCACCCATAGTCATAGGACCATCCTAAGACTTGAGAGGCTAACTCTTACGTTTTTTTAGTCTATTTGTTTTTGACAAATCACATCCTTCCTTTTTTTATCTTTTATTTTATTTTCTTCTTCTTCTTTTCTTTTTGATTTTTGAAATGCATAGCAATGCATAAGAAACTTTTTCCAACTCCTCGCTCACTTTGTAAGTATAGCTCTTGATGTTTTTCCCAGAATGTGCATATCTTATGAGTAAAAGGTATCAATTGAAAAATTTTAAGTGTTAAGATAGACTTTAGTGGTTTACCAAAAAAAAGGCTCAACAGGATGCACTAAGGATAATGATTCATGCATGAGTTGGCTTAAAAAGACTCAATCAATCCAAAGAAAGCCTAAGTCATTTTCCTAACATTGTGTAACCTAAGATTTTGCCTCGAGTGATGATCAAACGAGTTCTAGAATCCTTTGAGATGCAACACATCAACCTATTCATATATAAAATTTTTCTAAATGATGAAAAGGTTCCATATTCATGGCTATTATGCTCAAGTGTTGAAGAAGGCAAGAATGAAACTCAACTAGCAAAAGAATCAACCATGCAAACAACACAATGTCAAGTATTATCAATGGTCCATTTCCAATAAGTATCATGGGATATTATCATCAAAAAGATCATAAAACTCAAGCAAATCATATTTTTAAACATTGTTCTTAAAAAAATCCTCATTACTGATAGTCTCCCTTAAGTGACAACTTCATTCCTTAGTCATACTTGATTGCTTTGCCCCTGGCCAAACTTTCCATTCCAAGGAGTTTAGCATTGCTTCCTTTATTAATTTCGAGCTAGTTTTATAGTGAGTGTTTGGTTGTTTAACTTCAGTATTCAGAATCCACCATTGTCAATGAGATCCTGCATCTCATGAGGCAGTCCACTGTAGTCGTCTATAAGGTGGCCATAGATTTGATGGAAATCATAAACTTATTGCTTCATTGATTAGATGGTAGAAGATTTGGTGGCATGAGTAACGAAAGGATAGATTGAGCCCTAAGTTTCTCGAAGACTTGGGACAAAGGTCGTCCTAGCTCACTGAATTCTCTCTTCTAGTGTTGTTTTGCAACATTTACTTTGACATTCATGGCAGCTACCCTACCATTATTGCTTCTTAGGTTTGTTTTGGTAGCACCAAGGTTTTTCGGGGTTTGTCGGTGTAATAATCCAAGTGGCAAGAAGGTTGAAAGAAGAATCAAAGTTAGCTTCTAAATGAGTAGCTTTGTCAGTTAGGCCATTTGCAACTTTAATATCTCTATATCTGTAATTATCCTATCAGCCTTCGTATTTAGATTCCCCATCTGTTCTTTGTTTGATTCAATGAACTCCACTTCCTATGAATGTTTTCCTTTATTGGCCTAGATGTTCTCTTCCTCCTTTTTCATTGGCACACCACCATTTACTTGTTTCCTTTGTCTAGACGACATTGCCTATCCTCAATTTTTGCTAGTGTTTTATCACTTTCACAACCATCCCAGAAATCGTGGACGGTTTCAATTTTGGATATTTCATCCCAAATTCCCATCACTTTTTCTGTTTTTTTTCTCTTGCTCCTCCATTACTCTCATAACTTCCTCAATCCCTTTCCTTGCTCTTTTCTATCGTTCCATTCTCTCCTCCATCGCTCTTGTTGCTTCCTCTATTTCTTTCCTAGCTCTTTTCTTTCGCTCCATTCTTTCCTTTTTGACCTTAGCTGTCCTTTCCATTTCATCAATGGGCTTCATTATTTGTTCTTCAATCAGACTAGAGTCTATCATGCAAATCATTGTCAGTTGTTGTTCTGGGTCAGGGATTATGCCACTCTTAATCAGGTTTTGGATCTCGTGGTGAAGGCAAGTGCACTTATCAGTCTTGTGACTAGTCACTTGGTGGAAATCATATTTCTCATGATGTTTTCAATTCCTTGGCAATAGATTTGAAAGGTAACTTGATGGCAATGACCGTAAGACCTCTTCAGCCCTCAACTTCGTAAAGATCTCAGACAAAGGAGGCCCCAATCGACTAAACTTTCGTTGTTGAGTGACTATCTTTACCTTAATATTATTGGTGTCATATTAATTGGCTTGATAGAAACTCCTTGTCTCCCTCTTTAGAAAGTTCTTCTTTTGTCGAGCTACTGCACTCTCAATTTGGACACCCGATTCATATAAATCATCAAAAGTTTTGACAAGGATGCCAAAAAGTCTCTCTCTAATGGCATTATGTGCACCATTAATCACCATCCTAGCTTGATCTTTTCTATCGGTCGCCCATTCTAGCTGCTTTGGCTCCCCATCGAGCCAAGTATTTAGAAAATGTCCCATTAACTTGCTGATAAATGGCTTCTAAATTCCGTAAAGTCACCTCCGGCTAAATGTTATGTTTATATCAATCAAAAAATTGTTCAGCCAATTCGTTCTAATCTTCCTTCACGACTTTCTCCAGCTGAATATACCATTCTATTGCCTCACAATCCATGTTATAAATGAACATCTCTAACACCATTTCTTTGGAAAGCCTAGTGGTCCCCATGACTGTCACGTATCTTCTAAGGAAGGACCTGGAGTCTTCCTATCCATCAAACTTTGACGGGAAACTGCATTCTCCTATCAGCTCCATGTCTTCTATATCTTCAAGCCCCTAGGCTCCCTTTTTCTTCACAAAAGTTTGGACCTTCTCCACGTCCTTGGCCAATTTCCATATAAAACAAATCTGTTTCTCTTCCTTAGCCTGTTTGTACTCCTCTTCAATGAAGAAGCCTTTGGCAATATCATTGTGACATTCCCCATCCTTGTTTCTTAAATAGTAAGGGTTCTCAATGTACCCATTTAGGTTCCTTGAAATATTACCCACTGAATTCCCATTGTTCCAAGTGATCAATTCCATTAATTGGTTCATTTGTCTATTCATGTTTTCTATATTTTCGTCCATTTTGCAAACTTTTCCTCTTGATCTGCCATGTTTGCTAAGACTTCTATTCATTCAAGCCTTTTTCCTCCTTTGGTCCAACCTATAATGGCTACAATGGAAATTGGTTAATGTGGCGCATGTATGCATGTATGCATAAGTGCAATGCATGCACAGACAAGAGGACAGAAGTAGATATAGCAAAATAGCTTTCCAACCTTATTCCCTTAGCACATGTTATAGTCTCTTCCCCTAGATTTTTTGGCCCAATTCCAACATCTACAGGGGAAATGGGATCTGATACAGAGCTTTCTACTAGATCTACTGACATGATCTTTTTAACCATCAAGCTATAAAAACTTTATTGACAACTCGATCATTGACATCCTTGGTCCAAGCTTTGGGATGCTCAAGTACCCTCTTAATTGTACATAGACATTACACAGCCTTGGGTCATGGTTTTGTGAGTAAGTAGGTGTTAAAAAGAGTTTCATAATTCGTGGATTATGTGTGACTCGTACCAACCATGTACAACCGCTCAAACCGACTCTACCAATGAATCTGTGACATCTGATCCTAAATTGTCATGGGTTCATTATCAAAAAGTCAGAATCTTGGTCATGTGTACCGTTTATGACAAACATGCGATCGACCAGACCTGCCTTAGCAATGAATCCACGATAGCTGCTCTCAAATCATCATGGACTCATGGTCAATGACTCGGTCTTTCAGTTATATAACGTTCTACACAGAATGCAGATAGTGCTTTTTTGGTTTTGAAAGGCTCACATCCATGTTAAACAGAAGTTTTGGTGGTCCAAAGAGGAATCGAGCTAAGTTATCTATATGGACTAAGTCAATAGGGTTCCATGGTTTAGGCTCCCCCAAACAAGAGATGCTCCCTTGGATTGATCTCCTTTTATGCTGCCAAAGCGATACATCCTCTAAGGTGGTGACATCAAGATGAGTCGTCCAAGGCTCGAGTGAAACATAACAACTTCTCACACAAATGTCACACGGTTGATAAAAGGCACATTGTGTACAATATGTGCAACAGTGTCGTGATGTAAAAGATAGCAATTAACAAAAGAAAACCATAAGTTTCGGCATTCCTGATCGAAATAACAAAACCCATTCAATCCCCAATGGAGTGACCATTCTGAGCGGGGCCTCCATCCCTCTCCAAGTGATTGCAACCACGGTACTATTTTCCAAGGCCTTTTGGCACTTGAAGGTACCACAGTACAAGCCACAAAGACTAGTGCTAGAGAACGTTGGATTCGCCACCCAGGTGATGATAAATAATGTCCTATTTCGAGACTCAACTATCTATCATCCCTTCAGAGTCAGGTTCGCAAAGTTAGATACAGATCTTTAATCCATCCTGACAAAGTCTAACCCCCACTAAGGTCTGTCGAGTTTAAGATTTTAATCAATTAATTACTATCTAACTTGATCCTAAATTCACTTTCATACATACAACTGATTTTATATGAATTATTGCATGTGCGATGAGGCAATTCATAAGCATTCATCAAAATAAAGTACAAGGATAAGCCAGGAAGTGGATTGCAATCGTTCAATCAGAAACGAATGTAGTAAGGATAAAAACGCAAAAAGATAAAGCACAAGAAAATAAATTAATACTTCTATTCCCCATGCCAAGCTCAATGGGCTTGCCATTGGAAAGTGGATCTACCACCATGTATTATGGTTGCATTCAATGTCTAATCGCCCTCACATCATCGACCTTCACAAGATTGGGTTCCTCACCACTAGTGTGAATCCACCCAATCTTATCATTATCACATTATAGAAAAAAGAATAGAAGAATTAACTTGGACACAGGGAGCGCACATCACCCCTGAATCCAATGACGTGACTTATTGTGCGGTTTGTTTGATCGTGACTCCCGTTTATGAATTAAACGATATCTATCAAATTTTAATAGACTGAGATGGGCGACTTATTCATGGATCGAATAGCATCTATCAGAGTAATCTAGACAACTATTCATGATTTGAATAATATCCCTCAAATAACAATAAAAATAGAATAAAAGATTATAAGAAAATGTACAATAGAAATAAAATAAAAAAATGTAAAGTACGATAATGAAAATTGCAATAATGTAAATGGCAATAAAATAAAAATACGATAAAGCAAATTGCGATAAAAATAAAAGAAAATAAAGTAAATAAGCGTAAAAAGTAAAATGCAATAAAGTAAATAACAAAAAAGTAAATGACAATAACGATAAAAATATTGTGAAGTAAATAAGAAAAAAAAAGATAAAATACAACCAAATAAATGATGAACATCTAAATGAAGGCACATGAGAGTGGTGGTTTCCCATCGGCCATCACCGATTCGCCACCACTCATCTATATTCACCAAATCTCCATTCTAAATACAAATTGTAAAAAGACGTAACTAAAATGATGAGACAAAAGAAGAAATGTGGTGATTTGCCCTCCAACTATGCCAAATACTAAATATTTGTGGTCAGTTGTTTTGAAAACCAGTTGAAAATAAGCGCATGAGTGATAGTTTGAGACTATAAGAGGTTCAAAGTGTATGAAAACGGGGGCGTTAACATAATGTTTGAATATAGCGAGGGTTGAAAGTATTCTAGAATAGGGATGTTTTTGTCAACATCTAAAAAAATTGGGTTGAAAAGTGTTTAGAAGAGGATTTATTTTAGCAAAATCTCAAATGAGGGAGGTTGGGAAAATCTGAAAAGAAGGGGGCTGAAAGGATTTTTACAGAGCTTACGCCGAAAACAAGGTGAATTGTTGATGCCTCGAATGAAGTGAAGGCCTAAATTTGCGAGAAATTTAAAAAAATAGACACAATTGGGGGCCTGTAGTGAAAATGAGACACATCCTAAAAATTTTCATGTCATAGACACTTTTCTCACAAAATGACCAAAATACCCCTGAAAATTAAATTTATTACAAAACTCTTCATTTCCCTCTTTTTTCATAGAATCGTCTGTCGTTGTCAAGCCTTCTACACCACTCGACACTATCCAAAACGCAGCAAGAGGAATTCGACACGACGATCGTTTGAGGATAAAAGCAAGAGGACGTAGAGAGAAGCAAAAATCGACACTCGGGTAAGTTACTTCGTTGTTTTTTTTGCTATTTTTTATTTTTTTGATAGTTTTCTGGATCTTTGATGTGATATTTGCTTTAGGAAGAATGAAAATGACGTTTAGATTAGGCATAAATAGAAATTATATACGAAATTAAACATTTGAATTTCTTAGGGTTTTGGGTTAGATTTTACGGATTTTTGAATTTGGGAATTGAGTTTCGGATCAATTTTTGTACTTATTCTGTATTTATGGAGCTAAATGAAGTGTTATTAGGTTAATTTTGCGGTTTGATGTGTATGAAAATGGTGAAAACTGACGATTTTCATCGCAACAAAGATGATAACGAGTGTCAATTGTATACTTAACACTCAACATTAAGTGTCAAGTCCTTTCAGATGCACCAACTGACACTTGTCATCAGGGCATTTTCATAGACATCGAGTGTCAGTTTCATGGAAACCGGTATCACGATGTCTCGAAACATGTCTCCAACACTCGACATATATGTAATTGGGAATGTTGAGTGTCGATTTTATGTAAAATGATCTGATGGCGAGTATTGGTTCGTGCATCTGATAGGACTCGACACGTTTGTCGAATGAACCAATTTTCACTTCATCGAGTGTCGGTTTCAATGTCAGTTTCTTCGACCAACCAACATTTGATAAAAGTGAAAACATTTATGTCGAGTGTCGGATATATCAACCAAAGAGTTTTACAATGTCAGATTCTGAATCCGACACTCGACTAGGCCGACATCCGACACAGTTGTATTGTCGAATGTTCGACCTAGCTTATGTCGGATGAAGGAATCCGACAAAAGTTTAATCCAACAAAAGTTTCATCGGTTTTTGCTATCGAGCTTTATCGAGTGTGTCGTGTGTCGTCGAGTTTTGTCGAGCGTTTTGACAGTTTGGTTGTTTTAGCCTTTTTTTTTTTGCCTTTTTCCATGAAATTTAACTATAATGGACTTTTTTTTTTGGCAGGTTGAAGCAAATGGCAAATGAATTTGGGCTATCCTTCACCCTCAAGACATCGTATGATGAGCAGTACCATGTGGTTATCATAAATTTAGCAAGTTTGAACTGTATAGAATGGATTCGTGCGACATTAATTGAGAGCTAACGAAACATGTTTTGTAATACATGTTTTGGTTTTGTCCTAGACAGCGTTGTCATTTCCATTTCAGTTGGTGCACAATGTGCTTCAGCGGGAGGTTAACATAATGGGGTACGATGACGAGATGTGGTTCCTTATTGAAGGTAAAATTATGGTGTTTCAAATAATTTTATTTTTTAGCAGTTGATGGTTGTAGTTAAATTTTTTGTTACCATTATTGGCATCTTATGTTTTTTTTCCTTCTTTTCAAGAAGCCTGATTTGTTTTTCTGTCTACGAGTTCGGTTTGGTTACCGGTTTGAGATTTGCTTCCCATGCCACCAATACCGAACGTCTTAAATCTGTGCCCTTTGTTGGATACGTACTTTGAGGATGAGGACATGGAGCTCATGGATTTCTACCCAAGACTTCGAAAACTAAATGTGTCAACTATGCTAGACGAGGATGTTGTAAAGCTGGCCTTTTACTACGTGTTGGAGAATTTTTTCATGGGACGGGATTGACGCCAACATGTCTCCTGTGTGTGGTTGAATTTCGTCAACATATTGGATAATTTTAACAATTATCCATGGGGTTCGATATCTTTTGATAAGACACTTAAAAGAATGAAAAACGCTTTGGATGGGAGGTTAGAAAGGTATAAGAAGCGGGTCGAAGCCAAGAACAACAAGACGACAAGGAAAGGGAAGCACGTAGAGAAGTATAACTTAGAAAGGTGCCCCTACGCTATTCAGGTACATACTGAAAAACAAATGTGTTGACGTGTTTATTAGTTTCTTTGATGTACAAATTTAAATACATAGTGCCACTAAAAAAACCCTTATGTTATTAAAGTTTGGCTGTACGAGGCCGTGTCGTACATTGGCACGACATATGGGCAAGTGGGTGAGGACTTTGAGAGGAGGATACTGCGCTTATTGAAGTGGGAGACAAAGAAGACCCCATCGGAGGACATCGTCAAACGCGATGTGCTCTTGGTTAGGAGGAAGGTATGTATGGTTCCCCATTTTTTTTTTTTCCTGTGTTTGGCCATAGTGAAATAATGTTTAATTTGATGGCTTATTTGTTGATGCAAGCTCATCCACTCATTGTTTTGGAGCCATCTGAGGTGGAGCAGATGACATATTGGTATATTATGCTTGCTGCAGTAGTTGGCATCTAGAGAGGTGCACATGTAGCATGGACGACATCTGCGGATGCTCCTTTATTACCCGATAAGAGGATTGAGCCACTTTCGACAAGGGATCCATCAGCTCCACCTCCTGCTAGTTAGAGTTCCCTAATTAGACCTGAGGTGGGGCCAATCAGAGACATTGCCAGTCCTGCAGACGAACCACTTCCGACAAGGGATCCATCAACTTCACCTCCTACTTGTCAGAGTTCGCCAATTATACCTAAGGTGGGGCCAATGAGAGACACAACCAGTCCTGCAGACGAACGTGTGCGGTCTCCGTCGTCTGCTTCCCCCGTTAGTCCTACACCTCTAACATTGGAGAGTCAAGGTCATAAGGATCCATTCGAAACTCATATGCTAGACATAGTTCTGTCGCTAGACCAAATTTAGGGGTAGACATGGACACAGTCGGTCCCCCCATCAGTCCTGCGCCTATCACGTTCGACAGCTATGGTCTTGTCGGTGATTTGATTCCTCCGTCAGGTCCCGCAACCACCTGCCGTGACATTTCCCCTCTTGTACACGATGTCCTTTCAAGCTCGAAGGTATGTAATGAGAATTTACATTCGTATACTTATCAGTTTACATTGCTGCTTGTTTGGTTTATCATGGTGATTGTGAATAATGATATACATGCCTCCATGAGCTAAGCATAATTCTGCATGAGCTTGCAAGACTCCGAGAGGAGATGACAGTGTTACAGGCGGAGACCAAGGACAAGCGGGAGGAGATAGTTCTTCTGCATGAGGCTGTTGAAGATCTGGGTAGCCATTTAGGATACACTGCCACGATACATTGCACAAGTTAATAAACGAATTTTGTGATTTTCGTGATGTCACACCGGTTAACCTGAAGTTTTGGTTTGCTTTAATACAAGATTCAGATGGAGTTTCGGGTGATGACGATGAAGGTCAGGAACCACCAGAACGTAAACCCATGGACACGAGTGTTTGTGTCATTGGTGCTCCTCCCACGGGCCTTTTTTTGCTCTGAGTTCGCCGTCTATTTTCGACAAAGCATAAATAGAGCCCCTTTGTCAGTCCTTCGGGTAGAAAGAGGGCGAGGGTTGAGCCACAGGAGAAAGCCTCTGACGATTAGCATATACAGCCAGATATTCAACCCCCCAGGAGCCCACTGTACATCCTGGCCAGACCGCGACACAAGATGCAGTCATTTTACACCATAGCGATCTGTGGACACTGGTTCCACTATTTGACCTACGTGCCCCCATACCAACTGTTGATAGCATCAGCTTCGATGCATGGAAGGAGGGGGAGGAGGGTGATATTGATTTGGGCATCTGCATCACTGGTCGTGAGTTCTTCAAGACGTTGATGACGCCGTTAGAGTGGCTAGCATCTGAGGTTTGTTTCACTCCTTGTTGTCTCCTCCAATATTGCAACATACAATTACAATATGTATTGACTACTATTATTATATGCAGCACATGGATAGCTACTTGTGGATGTTACGTTGTAGAGCTCGCGATATGGGCGCAGTTGGTGTCCAAAGGTCTGCTTTCCTGGACACCACTTTCTGGGTAGGTATTTGCTAAACATCTGAATTTATATAATTTCTGCTTCCTTCAATGTGCTAACCATACTCATGAAATTGCAGTTAAAAGCGAAGTCGTTGTGGAAACTATACTCGGATAGGCTAGATGAGATTAACTGGGTGAACGAGGATGATATGGTCCAGTTTGTCATGGGGGAGATGCCCCTCGTTGGACGACCATGGGTCGATGTCGACAGGGTGAGTACATTTATATTCAATGTGTTAGTTTGTGTTGTTTTATTTGAATTGTTGCCATTGATTTTCATGTTCTCAATTTCCTTTTCAACTCTTTGTCCCTGTTAACATCAGAGATGAACATTGGGTGGCGGCCGAGGTGGATTTGAATCGCTATGTCGTAGTCATATATGACTCATATATGGTATACAATTCCACCGACATAGTAAAAAATGCAGTCTGATGCCTGGTAGAGTTGATACCTTGTATGGTGTCAATGGATGTTTAAGGTCTTCTTGACTACCCCAAAAGCCCATACGGCATTCAGCGCATCGAGGATTCGACATAGGTGCCACAGTAAGAGGCTGGGGGAGGGGCATACGACATGTATTGTTTGAAGTATATGGAGTTCATATCGGGGGCGTTTCACTAACAGCCATAAAGGCATTCATAGACGATGTCCAATGACAAAGAATGGTGTTACGGCTTTGGGCTTATCGCGTTCTTCCACGGGCGGAGGAGGTCGTCTTTGTCGTCATAGGGCCTCCCCAGCTTGCGGGCATCACAGGGCCTACGGATGTTGCGGCCACGACAGGGACTGCCAATGTTGTCTCAGCCGATGTTGTGGCCACCATAGGGACATCTGATGTTGTGTCAACGGATGATGAGTAGCATGATTTCGTGTCATGTATATATTTTGTATAGTTATACATTTTTGTGTATATATAGTTTGTGGATATTTACATATTTTTGTATAGTGACATATTTTGTATAATAGCACATGTTCTCCATGTATAGGGGTACGAAAACTTGCAAATATATTTTTTCCCTGATGTATTGGTACATGAAAGTTTTATACATTGACAATAAATTCCTTTGAACGAGATGTGCTGGCTTAACCATCTTTATCTTCTAAATTGACAATAAATTCCTTCAAATAAAAGGGCGATGGGCTTGCCGTAAAGAGAGTCTTACGCCCATCATATGAAAGAATTCTTTCACCCAAGTATTTCTTCTTGTAAAGGTGAGTGAGCTCCGGGATCACATCTCTGTTGATCTTCTTTGATGTTACTTCTAGAGTTATAGTCACCTAAAGAATTAATAAATACTTTTTAGCTAAGCATTCTAAAGCTATGACATTAAATGAGAGTTGTTGCATCAATGTTTTATACATACCTTTTGTTAAGCGCAGTACAATTACTCTTTCTTGAATAGTGACTGTTTAGTTTCCCGTTTGAGTTTGCTTAGCTATAAAGCAACTCCAAATGGTACTTTCTTGTGGATATATAGTTTGTGGATATTTACACATTTTTTTATAGTTACATTTTTTGTATAGTAGCACGTGTTTTCCATGTATAGAGGTACGAAAATTTGTAAATACATTTTCTCCTAGATTTATTGGTATATACACATGCGTCGTTCCATTCCACTCATACATGAATGTTTTATACTGATACACGAATGTTTTATACATTGACAAAGCACATAAATGAATGTTTTATATATGATTGTTTTATACATAGCCTAAATCTCATAAATGAAAGTTATTCATTTGAACTAGTCTCCAAAGAAGTAAAATAGTAGACTACGTCGCTTACAGCAAACAAATAATATGACATAGACAAAAAAACCTCTTACTTACTTTTGGTAGACATCATCCCCTATCATGAAGTGAAACAGGGTTTCAGCAAGTTTGACGATTGTGCCTGGAACTTCCATACCGCCTGCAAGTTCAAGACGAGCTAGACTCACCAACGGAAGGGATTCGATTCCTTCAAGGACGATCGGCTAGTCTCCTCATGACTGGCGGTAGAACCACTCTGCTGCGTACCTCCTTAGGAGCCATGCAATCCTCACTAACTCCAACAGGAACAATTGGCAGAGAATATGCATGTAGTAATGTTTCAGGCGTATACTAATGGGCACAATAATCATGGAACATCAGTTGATTCGTACGTCTGCAAACAGCTAATACATGTGCACACGGAAGCTGATCAAGATCAAACACCCAGCACTTGCATGTCCGAGCATGCATGTCAACGACACTAAAATGGTCGTTACCTCTCACCTTATATATAGTAAGAGAGATACCACTAACCCTCATACGTTCTCCCTCCTTTAAACGCTCCTCCATCAACTTGTTAGCCCATGGTGAGAGATGTAATTCTGAGTTAGCAAATAACTATCGGTGCTCATAGAACCATTGCTGCAAGTTCACCCGATAATAATATGCCAACAATGTAATCGGGAGGAATCACGCATGTCGCAAGCAGCTATTCATCGACTCAGCTATATTTATTGTCATGATGTTATACCGTCGACCATAAAACTGTGAACATGCCATTTATCGACTCCAATCTTTCGAAGATAAGTTGCTACTGGTAGCATATACGATTCAATTTGTCGCATATGTAGTTGAAATCAGCACAGTGATATATCCTTGAAGCTCGGGAGTATATATCCAACAAATTATTGTCCTTGAACGTTGCCTTCAAGTTACCCTTTAGATGATGAGTGCACACTCCATGCAGTGCATGAGAAAAAACTGCTACAACAGCTAGTTCAATGCTACGATGGTGGTCAGAAATGAAAATAAGATATTGGACATTTCCTACAACATGATCACGCAACTGTCTTATGAACCAGTTCCACGAGCCATCATTTTCAGAATGCCCAACTCCAAATGTCAATGGGTATACTTGTTTATTTCCATCCATACAAGAAGCCAAAAACATTGTACCTCTATATTTCCCTTACAAGAAAGATTCATCAACTGCGATAATTGGCCTAATTGATTATGCAAATCCAGCAATAGAGACCCCCCATACTCATGAAAAAATATCTAAAATGGTTGTTGTCATCAGTTTCTAAAGTCATTTTGGTCCCCGGGTTTGTTTTCTTAATCATGTATATGTATTGGGGGAGTAGAGTGAAGGATTCCTCATGAGATCCATGAAGTTCTTGCAAAGCTGCCTCCTTTGCCCTCCATGCTTTGTTGTATGTGATATTAACAAGTAATGACTCATGAACATCAAACATAATATCCTTCGGATGATAAATTCTTGATGCCTCAACGAATTTGCTCTTAATATGTTTGCCTATGACATGTGTAGTTGCCTGTTTATGATATGGGTGAAGTTCGGCTCCGGAGCATGTGTGATGGTTCTTATACTTTTTCACTTGGAAGAAATGTGAATCGGCTACCTTTGTGGCACGTAAATGTCATTTACAAGATGCAGCATGGCGGAAACCTCAAACCTTGTTGTGTTGGAGTTCCTCACCTTGAATTGAAAGTTGCATCTTAATGCCAAATTTGATAACTTCTCACGAAGCTTCGTTTTGCTGTTAAACATCTGCCCAACCGCAACCTCAATCCTATCAACTACAAACGATAAAGCATCATCGTCATCTGCAGAAGATGAATGCACAATAGGCGGCATCCACCTAAATGTGTTAGCCCGACGGCTGTCATTTTCAAAGCCCAAATTAGCTTCTTCATTTATAGGATTTGCATCCATTCTCGGCTCATTATTCAACACCGGATCTTGTTGATGTCCGTATAGTGGAGGAGTAGATGCGGAGTGAATTGGAGAAGGAATGGTAAATGGCACATCCTGATTCACATCATTGAAGATCTCTATTTGTTCATCGTCATTCAAATGTGAACCATCTACATCCTGTCCATCAATAATAAAATTATCCAAACCTTCAACATCATTTTCAATACGAATAGTGCAATCATCATTCTCATCATCACCATGCTCACTAATATCATCACTACCGTCATCATAATATTCATCACCACCATCGTTATCATTAACATCATCACTAGCATTATTAACATCAATACTACCTAAACTCTCAAACTCTTTAATGCTATCGAGATGACGTACTAATCTCGATGGCATCGACGGGGCCACTCCTTCTTCATTTTCAACTAACACCCCAACTGACTCATGCCCTGCATGCCCTGAACATTGATCAAACTCAATGACAACGTCATCATTCAATTGTGGTTGTGCACAAATAAGAGTGGACTCACTTAATTAGCTGCTTCCATTTGCTGAGTGAAACAAAGAGGGATGAGAAGATCTTTGTCGCCTTCATACTACATCGGATCCTGACCTCTGTCTTCGTTTCTCCCTATCTTCAACTTTGACAATTAATGGAGTATATGACTATTAATCATCCAAACAATATTGTATAAAAAAACAAACACCTTTATCAGTCTCAATAGGAGTCAGCATTGACGGAACACCCTTAAAAGCAAATTGAACCTCTAAAGTCATGTTATGCTTACGAATATCCCAACCCATTTCAGTACTAATACACTCAACCAACTCATTATAGGTAGCACATCTATGAATTATCAATGGCTTGGTCCTCCCACCAGTGTACAAATAACCACCACTCTCTTGCATAGTCCAAGAACCATTGTATAGAATAAGGATGCGTAAAGTTTCCATATCCTGCATAATAGAGACATATCATATAAGGTCCGTGGACAAAAAATCTTCACGAAATTGCTTAAATAGGTCACAAAAACGACAATTCTGCCCAAACACTCGACATATCTCGACAGAATCTAGCTCGATGCTCAACACTCGACACACACTTAACCGCACTCGACACACAAACTCTACATACTACACTCGATGCTGTCGATACTGCACTCGACGCACTAACATGACACTCGACGTAGACTCGACAAACCACACTCGACACACAAACTCGACTAAATGCACATCCAACAATCGACGCTGTCGAAACTGCACTCGACGCACTAACTCGACACTCGACCGTAGACTCGACACATTGCCTCGACACTTGACATTACCCCTCAACATGTCGAGAGTTGATCCAACACATCGAGCGAAGTCGTTCAACAAATCGTGTCTTCTTTCTTGTCGACTGCGATACCCGATTTTCTCAACGAATTTGCAGTTTCCAGCAAATTTTGACACAAACCGCAATATCTCTAAGTTTAGTTCAGATACATATCCCTATTTTAAACTAAATAATGCGGTTGACAGCTACCGAAACAATAAATAACAAAAACATTACAACCTACTTCAACATTCTTGCACCATTTAGAGAGAGATTAAGGAGAGTTTGTTTTACCTCGTTGCTCAGCTTCAACTCTACAATTAAACAATGAGATGAAATGAAACAAAACTATTGAAAAATGTTTCAGACAGTGCAAGAAGGAAGGAGTCGAGTTGTGTTTCGTTTTTTTCTTCTTTCTTTTCTAAATTGAATTATTAAAAACATTTTGATCATTTTGCATGAAAAGTACATATGCCATAAAAATTTTTCAAGATGTATCTCATTTTCACAATAGGAGGGAAACACGTGTGTCTCACATGCGCTGGGTATTTTTTCAGACATCCCCTCCATCTTTCAAGCACCATTCCTTTCTTTCATTCCTCCTTCCTTTTAACGTGCGCGCCTTTTCCCCTCCACAAGCAATATGATTTTTCAATCCTTAGGCACGATTTCTCATAAGCTTTTAGACTTTTTGGATCTTTATACTAATCATCTTTGACCCAACTTTATTTTTTTTCAGTTTTTTCTGTATGTGGATTTATATTTTGGGCTGGTTTTAGGTGTTTAAGGTGAATTCAAGCCCGTTTTTCATGTCAACGGTCCACATCACACAATTTTTGCCCTATGTTTATCATGGGGTTTAAACCATAAGTGGAATTTTCATGCTTACAAGTAGGGGTGTGCAAAAATCTCTGACCCGATCCAAACCAACCCGACCCGATCGAGTTGATCGGATTTTTATCAAATCGACACTAAATAATAACCCGAATCAGGTTGAAATAGTTGGGTTTAAACAGTGTCAAGTCGTGAACAGGTTTGGATAATGTAACTTGATAAAATTAAACCCGACCCGACCCGACCCGATCGGGTTTGCATCGGGTCGACATTGAATAGTAACCCGAATCAAGTTAAAATAATCAGATTTACACAGTATCGAATTGTTATCGGGTTTGAAAAAACCCAACCCGACCACAACTTTTGTCATTCACTGCCCATTAGGCTAAATCCACAGAATTAACGAAGTCATATGTTCTCTCAATTGCAAATGAACACCACTTTTGTCATGCAAGCTCTATAGTAAAAAAATGTAATCAAGCTTTGCTTCCATCATATCAAAAATTAAAGAAATAAGAAGTTCATCAGTATTTCCAGATGTCAACAACGAAATCATACAAGGCTAAGAATCCCAGTTGCACAGAATCAACAAAATCAGATGTTCTCCCATACAAGCATACACAAAACATAGCTAAAGCAAATGGAATGATAAATTTCAACTATATCAAAACATCATGAACACATCCCAAAATCTAAACTCTGAAGCAAAAGCAAAGGCTGCAAATGGAATGATGAAGTTTAGATATCAAATCATCATGAATATCCTAGAATCTAAAGTGTGAAAACTTGAGTAATGCATCTCACAGAATTCTTCTCCTTGTCTGCTACCCAGAATGCCTTGTCTGCATTGGAATAAAACCAAAATTTATAATTATTATCACTATCGCACAACCCCAAACTGCTTTGTCTGCATTTAAAGATGCATCATATGGTTGATTGAAAAGCTTGCAATTAATAGCATCCATCTCAGCCAACTCAGAAATCAGCTTTATCTCTTCAACCTGTAAAAACAGGCAAGAAAAATCTTATAACAAATAATTGTATTCAATTTTACGTAAGAACAGAACCACACAGTTGAAGCAGCTTGGAATACTTAGCTAGTTTTATAATTGTCCTAAAAATTCTTGGAACAAAACTCAAATGAACATGAAATGCATGAAACAAGTAAAGGAAAATATTGATATGTGCTTTAGGAACTGACCAAAACGCAGCTAAAATGATAAATATTGAAATGGAGAAGTTTTTGATACAATGATGCTCTGGCCTGAGACAAGTAGTTTAAAAAAGGATTATGACATTACTGAAAAGCATAAGCATGGAAACTAAACCATGATTTTTTTAGAGCCAACGCTATATAGATTGCTTTTCAGTTGGGAGAATAGATGTAGCACCTCAGAGCAAAGATCATCGACAGAAGCTACTGAGAAAGTAGGCACCAAATCAGACCTGTTAATTAAAGTAGTAATTACTTACTTGCCTGGTTCTGCCAAATCCCACATCATACAGGCAGCTGCAAAATGGCGCTTCAAACATTCAGGAAGAACATACCATGCAAACGCAGTCTCAATATTACATACCAGGGGCTAAAAAAAAAGACCTCATGAAGTTTATTCCAGAAGGATTGTAGAGCCAAAAGAACATTGACAGAAGCTCTTAAAATATTGGAACTCATTTCTATCTACATTTCAGTTTCTCTACTCTGGTCCTGTCCATCTTTCTTAGAAAAGGCAACAACTCAATGAAATAACAGGACAATAATGTTACCATGATTAATTTCGTGCACAACACAACATCAAAAGTTCAAGGTAGAGAAAGCCTATCTCTTTTATAAGTTAAGAATATAATAAGGCAGAACTTCCTAAATGAACTTTGTCACATAATATACACTAGATAGAATCATGAAAAAAATAAAAGCTTGCAGAGTTATCTCCAGAGAAGAATCTAAAAATCATAAACCAAAACTAAATTGAGACAAGTTAAAACCTAAAATAAATAGCCATTAAGGCAAAAGTTGCTAACAGAATTTATAGTAGAGAAAAAAAGAGATGAATAAAAGATTAAGCTCTTTTTACCTTGTCCAAGCTCAGTTCTTATTGTTGTGTTTGGTAACATCAAACTAGAGCTTCGTATTACAAATTTAGTGGAACCAATAATACCAATCCCTAAATTTTTAAAAGAAGTCGACCTCCAAATCCACATCATTGCGTGTAACTTGACAAGCAATTAGAAATATTCTAATATCGTGACACATTGACATTTTTATTTTAATAACATCAAAAATTCATTCAATTTTTAAATTAACCAAAAACCAAGTGAGTCACGTGACTGTATCGAGCTAAGAAAAGAGTAAACAATTTAATAGAAATGAAAAATAAAAGAGTAAAAAGACTCAAAAAGTAAAATTTGACCTTAAGAATTGCTTGTTCTGTGCTGTCCTTGACAGCCAGATAACAAAGCAAGCTTCAACAGATAGAGCGCAAAGATCGGATTCTAGAATGTCTATCAAAGCCATGGCTAAAGCTCTCTTAGATCCGAGAGCCAGAGACAGAGATTTGAGTGTTGGATCTTGTGCTATAAGAAAAATAAAAAGATTTGACTTTATAAACTGATTTTATATATGCCTATAAAAAGATTAAGATATTGCATTTAAACAACACTTTGTAAGCTACAAGAAAATAGAAACCATAAACTAGAATTTCATAACTAAAAGATTCAAAGATATTGAAAAGACGTGTCGATCAAGCATGCCCTCAAATTTCACTTCCAAGTATGGAGTGGTAAAACTTTTAGTTTTATTTTTTATTTGAATTTTTTTTTTCATGATTTAAATATAGATTACATACATAGTAGGACAACTTTAAATGCTATCTTCATAGGAGATGAGAATAATTCCAGGATCCATATACATAGCAACTTGCACAGATAAATATATGTATAAATTAGTTAATTTAAACATTGTCTTATTTATAATCTAAAAAGTTATCTAATTATAATTAGTTGGACATAATATAAATAAGAGCATAACTTGGTTCAAGTTTTTGGGTAATTTGGGTTAGCATAATATACAGAATCAAAATTAGACTTTGATTAGAATCAGATGACAATGAGAAGTGAAAGAATTGGATAAGTTTACCTGGTGAAGTAGTGGATTAAATTCACTTTTACATGGCTATAACAGATGGTGAAACACAGCTTCCAATCATTTGCAAACACTGCTTTCTATCATTTGCTATAACTCTCAAGAGTAAAGGTTTTGCAGATGCTGTTGAAGCATCATAATCAACTCATTCGAGAACAATGTTTCTTGTTTAAGTTTGTCTTTGTGTCTCTCAGTGTCTAAGCTTTTGCAATGTGACTCCAATGAATTGATATCCGGACTGGGCCAGTAAATTGTCCAGTTGTAGAATTGTCAGCAGCAACTTACACTTCAAAATATTGCTCAAACAATGGACTCAACTGGGCATCCTTTCTTTGGGCTAGCTTGCAATCATGGTCACTCAAGTCCATCAATATCAACCCCAGATTCATTGCTCATCCTCAACCACAGCTTAGATATTAGAATACTCTAAATTTGTTGGAAACAAAATTTGATGACTAAGAATTGCATTTGTTGGACAAGTTCAATTAAGCCCCATTCCATCTTTTATACAAATTAAATGACTATCTAGAAGGAGTAATACATATTGTATATATGAATACAAATATTTCATTTGGGACATTAATTCATGCACACAGATATATTATTATATTAGAGATTTAAAAAGATCAATCCTTTACCGCAATTGAAAGATTTATGAGACATTTCATAATTATAAGTGTTACATTAATTCAAATATTGAGATTGATTCATGCACACATACATATTAATTGGACAAATTCGAGAAGCTTATTCTTCTTTTATCTTTTTTTTTTCAAAGGTTTTTTAATAAGACAGATTTTAATTTAATTTGATTTTTAATGATATAATATTTGCATAATTTACCTTAATAAAATGTGGGGAACAAGGACAAAGTAATCTTAATGGACCAAAGGCTAGTTTACATAGGTTAAAATGTCTTACCACATTGGAGGCAAGACTAGTTGGGCAACAAGCTAGCAATTTTAACCCAACTGAAAGAGATGATGGAAGCCCCAAGAATTTGTTGACAATCACTCCAAAAGATAGCATTATTGTATACTGAGCAATACACCCAAACAATATCTAACCAAAAGCAGAAAAAAGGAAACTCAGAACTTTAGTATTTGAAGTCTAAACTAAGATTGCCACATCACATTCTGGGAAATTAAAAAAGACAAACAATTAAGAGAAAGGAAGAAAGCAGCCGAATAGTTCATGAGGTGCATGGTAATCTTATAGCCAACTCCCCCACAATGAACTTGCAAAACTGAGTAACAATAGGCACCTAATTGGCCCAATTCCAGAAAACCAGTATTAATACAAAAAAAAAAAAAATTCATGCTTCATTTACCATCAAAGTACAAAAATAAAAAGCCATTAAGCTTTTAAAAAATATTCTAATTTCCCAAATCAACTTAAATAATCTAAAAACCAAGCATATGCATTTCACCATTTCCACAAAAGAACCTGAACAACACGACATTTCAAAACCCATGTGCCACAGATTGTATTATCCAGATTGGTGCAAGAGAGGCAAGGCTTCTCAACCTAAAACAATCAAGGATATACAACTAAAATCATTCAAACTCAAACTAGCCCAACAACTTAAAATTGATTACAAAGATTCAAACAAACGCATATCACACAATCAGTCAAGTAAGAACGAAGCTATTGCATACAATTATCAAGTGCATAGGGTTAACTTGGTTATGATTCCAGTCCATTAGTGAATTGTTTGGATCTTGCAATGACGTCCTCAATGCAAATAGAGCATCTCCTAAAAGAGTAGATGAAAATTGAGCTTCTATTAAAGCAACAATTTGGTCCAGGCCACAGTCTAAAAATAACTATTTTAGTACAAAGCAAGCAGGGTTGATGCTGGAAACAAGAAGCTACAGAACACAAGTTTAACACAAATAAGAACAAAAGACTTTTGTGCTTAGTTCAACTAACAAACAAGTAGCAAAAACTTCAATCTGTAACTAGCTGGGATAAAAAACACGAGTGCCACACTTCAAAAGAAAGCAAAGGATTTTGAAAATGTAAAATTAAACTTGATAACTGTACTCATAACCTTACATTTTATGCCAATTACATAGCTGGTAACTGATTTTATGTGCATCTTAAAATATATCAGTGAGAACCCCTTTTATAAAACAATTAAAAAAAGAAACATATTAAAATATATATTAACTTCAAAAATTGAAATTTTTTATTTCTTTCAACAGAAAAGGGAGGCCAAAAAGTAAAGTAAAATGACTAAACAATAATTAGGTATTGGGATTTTGAAGTACCTTAATAACAAGAACTACTCTATCATGCTCACGTGGCTTCTTTAGATTAACTTTGAGAGTAACTGCTCCATCCATGGAGGAGTTTTGTCAACTAATTTACTATAGTTGGGAATAAAACCCTGCAATCTTACAAAGAGACAAAAACTAGAATGGTCCAAAGCATAAACAACAAACCCAGTTGTACCAAATCTACCTAGCAATTCATGAATTCCAAATTCCATATCAAATCAGGCAATTAATTTGGTACAAATTTAAAGAATAAACAACTAAATTTTCATGCATGAGCTCAATTGAGAGCAAGATCAAGCAATGCAAATCACCCCAAAAAAAAAAAAAAAGAAGAAGGAAAATTTTCATTCGTAAACTACATTTCCTCCTAAAACAAACAGAGAATAACAATACAAAAGCATACCTCTAATCAAACTTTAAGCACTAGGTATTGACAGTATGAAGTTTAATAAGTTACAAGGTCATGGGTTTGAATGTTGCCATTTTAAGATAGTGACTGCTCATATCACAATACTAACTTTTCATCTTCATACTAAGTAGCCAGGAAAACAAAAATATGAGTGGATGTCACATCAAGGTCAAGGACAAGCATGCTATCTGCAGTACCCCACAAAACACACAAATTAAATATAAAATTTGAAAGCCTAAACCCCATAAACTGGGCTACTTTAGATGTCTTAATCTGAGAAATCATTCAAAACTTCCAATTAAGTATAATTGTACAATAAGGTGCACTGCAAAGTAAAGTGGAAAACGTGCTTAGCTTAAAGAGACCAAGGAATAAACCTGATTCATTCCCCGTGAAGAAAACACACAACAAAATGAATGTCTAACTGAAAAAACCATCATAAAATTCTGCTTCAGGTTGAATGAATTTGAATCCAAGAAACAGATTTGAGGGAGATATACTAAAACCCTGAACCTCGTGTTTTACTTCTTTGGATAAATGACCATTTTTAAAATAGCTTTAGCAAGCTAAAAAACCAAATACCTTTGCTCCTCTCTTCTCCTACTCAAATTCAAGAAGTAAACTTTCCTATTTCTTTTAAATCAAAAAAGAACATTTAATTTTATTCATTGGCTAATGTGCGTCTACTCTACATTTCACAAAACAGAGAACTCCGCTTCTTATTGGCATTTTATCAAACATATTATGTATTTATAATGGAGACCATTAATATATATCAGCAAGTTTTCAAATTCAGATGGCTTGTGAGCTATTGAAATATACAAGGAGGTGGAGTTGGATATGAGATAAATCTCAAGCGCTTCACGTTTACTTCCCTGTCCATTAAAAAAAAAAAAGCAAATAACTCCATAGCAAACAACAGAAATCCACCATATATTCTAAGAAACAAAATGGGAAAACAAAGAATATGTGAAGAACCAAATGATAGCTAAAAATGATCACCAAACAAGCTCAAAGACTTAATTTTCCTCTACTCTGAGAAGTAAAAGTTGATTTTTTTTCCAAGTAAAAGGAAAAAGAAAAAAAGGAAGTTTGAAGTATACTTGAAAGATAGAGAAACTAACAGTGAGAGTTGTAGAAAGCAAAGACGGTGTGATTGGGGCTTTTGAAGGAAAAAAGGGACAGGGCATTCAAAGTTGAAAACCTCGAGACTTGTGAGTTGAGATGGAGACTATTTTGGTTTCTTTTCTGCTTCTGGGTGTGTATTGGCTGCAACTCTGAAAGTGCAACAACAGAAAAAGTGGTGAAGCACAGAATAACAGAGGTCAATTCCAGCAGATTGCCATATCCTTAACTATAATTGAACTTTAATCAAAGAAAAAGCTGGGAGACCGGAAGTGTGAGAAATAAAAAATACGTAGTGCTTCAGTGTGCGAGTTCCATAGATAGAAGACACACAGAATAATAAAGCCAGAAAAAAAAAGTTTAAAAATAAAAGAAAAGGGGCTGGGTTTGCTACTTACTTCCTTCCCTAAGCCCGCAAGCGTATGGATTGAATAGCACTAGCTTCTTCCCACTGAAATCTGAAATAATCACTCAGAAACTATGATGCGCGAGAAATTTGAGACATGCATGAGTGACGGAGGGACCGAGTGAGTGAGGAAGGGACTAAGCGAGTAAGGGAGTGACGTACTGAGGGACAGAAGGAGAAAGCGAGGGAGAAGCAATCGGTGAGGGAGTGAAGTGTAGAAGCGGCTAGGGCAACGTAGAAAAACGCGAAATAGAAGAGGAAAAGGGGGGAAACGCGAAATAGAAGAGGAAAGGGCAAATATTGCGCATATGTTTAAATAGTGGCAATTTTGTAATTAAGTTATATTATAAACTTTTTACAACTCCATCGTTTTTTACTCTCTGTAAAAAGAATATTAAAACTAATGTGTCAAATATTATATTTGAAAATTCCTTATAATGTAAATATTTGCTATTAATGATAGGTTTAATGGCTGATATTACCTTGCGTTTTATATATCGAGAAAATTGAAAAAATAGACACAATTAAGAATCTTAGTTGAAAGTTAGACACATCCAAAAAAATTTTCATACTATTGACACTTTCTTGACAAAAAGACTCAATTACCCTTATATATTCAATTTTTTCTCAAACCCTTATTTTCTCTTCAGACGAAAAATATCGAAACCCCTGAACACTGCTCGAACCATGTATCTGACACGAGTATCGGGTTAGGATAGACGTAAGAAACCACTTCGAATTTATGAACTTATTATGTTTCGTTAGAAACCGAAATACTAGATTTTCTATTTCGTTAGATTTGATTTAGTGTTTGAGGAATCTTAATTAGAGATTTGAATTTCCGTCGGATTTGTGAACTTGTTCTGTGTTTTTAGAAAAAAAATCTAGTGTTATTATGTGATTTTTGTGGTTTGATATGTATGAAAACTGTGAAAACCGACTGATTTCGTCGCGAGGTAAACGATGGCGAGTGTCAGATGTATAACTCGACACTCGACACTTGATGTTGAGTCATGTCAGATTCACAACCGACACTTGATATCAGTCTATTTTAGAAGACATCGAGTATCGGAGGATTTCATCCGACACTCGATACTACCTTTCATTTATTTTGTCGAGTGTCGAATACGTAGAAACTGACATGTTGAGTTCTCGAACTATGTATCCAACACTCGACATGTCGAATGAAAGGTAGCGTCGAGTGTCAGAGGATCATCCGACACTCGAATAACTGACACTGAACATGACACTCGACATGTCGGTTTTCACGTATCCGACACTCGACATGTCGGAGAAAGGTAGTGTCTCAATGTCATCGAAAATAAACTAATATCGAGTGTCGGTTGTGAATCCAATATGACTCGACATGAAGTATCGACTGTCTAGTGTCCAGTGTCGAGTTATACATCTGAAACTCGTCATCGTCTACCTCGCGACGAAACCAGTCGGTTTTTACAGTTTTCATACACATCAAACCACAAAAATCACATAATAACACTAGATTTATCCCTAAAAACACAGAAAAAGTTCACAAATCTGACGGAAACTCAAATCCCTAATTAAGATTCCCTAAAAACTAAATCAAATCTAACGAAACAGAAAATCTAGTGTTTCGATATCTAATAAAACAGAATAAGTTCACAAATCCGAAGCGGTTTCTTACGTCTATCCTTAATCGATGCTCGTGTCAGATACAGGTTCGAGCGATGTCCAAGGGTTTCGATATTTTTCCTTTTCTGTCTGAAGAGAGGGAAATAAGGCTTTGAGGAAAAATTGAATGCATAAGGGTTATTGAGTTCTTTTATCAAGAAAGTATCTATGACATACAAATTTTTCAAAATGTGTCCAAATTTTAATGAGGTTCCCTAATCGTGTCTATTTTTTAATTTTCCCTTATATCTAAAGAAAATGCGGTCATGCTCACCTAAGATGGAATAGATTTTATAGATGACAAAATTAATTTTGTCATATTTTATCAAGAAATTTTTATTTTTTAATCTCAATTAATTTAGAAAAATATGCTATCCATTTTTTAATTTTTTATGCATCAAACAGATTATAGTTTTGACTAGTTACAATTCAGTTGACTTCTAGTGCGCTTGCTTTTTTCCGGGTAATGTCCTCCACCGTATGCTCTATCAAGCATTGTTATATTTCTCAAATAAATGAAGATCATTTAGTGCAAGCTATTTTCTCAAATAGGGAATACGAATTCTAAATGCATTATCTTCAAATTTCAATCATTTTTAATTCATTAATTAACAAGCAAATTTTTAGTCTACTCAGGTTGTGAACTATAAAGTCACATTTTCAGTTTAAATGAAGGTAAATCTCTCTCTCTCTCTCTCTCTCTCTCTCTCTCTCTCTCTCTCTCTATATATATATATATATATATATATATATATATAAACTGGGTGGGTGCGTTACTGATTAAGCATTATACTTTTTCATCATAATAGCCTTTTGCGTATTGGCACCTTGACATTGCAGAATACTCGTTTTGTATTCTCAAAGCAAATATTAGCAAATTTCTATTAAAACTCAATTATCGAAGTCATTGTTAAAGTGGTAATTGATATGATTTATTGGAGCATCACATAATTTGTATATAAGTTTGTAAATATAGTATTATTAATTTTGGAATACATTTTATATTTTTGACAATATTTAAGAAAACACAAAAGAGAAGTAAATAATTTCATTGCTTACGCTTTATTATGAAAGGAAAGGAAAGGAAATTAATGCATATGTAAACATTGTGTGAGAATTACAGTTATGATGGTGCAATACAATATTCTAGCAAAAACTTGACATTTTAAGAGGGAAAATAGAAATTTAAATGGGATCATAAAAGGGGTCCTTGGTAGTTGAGAATTGAGGCAAAAGCACCTTTGCTAGGAGTTTTTGTGTTCGATGCAGGAGGCGACCTCTTGACTATCCGCATATGGTCAGTAAGTGAAGAACTTCCAATTACGATGTTGGGATCCATAGACTCACCGGTAAAATGTCCCATAATATTAATTTTCCTCAAAGATTTTTCATAAATATAAGAACTACTTTTGTCTATTGATCAATTAATTAGAGAATATATAGGTAATGTCCTAACCTTTTTAAAAAACTCTTGCCAAAGAGGGCCCTGGAACGACAAGGAAAATGATAATGAGGAGAAAGCAAAAACCGATATGTGAAGAAAAATCCTTATTGCTTTTACTTTTCATTTTCTTTTGCTCTTGAATATCTCTACTTCTTAGTGATTCGATTAGTTGCATGCATTTATAATGGTGAGGATGTTGAATTGAGCCGAGTTGAATTTTTATGGTCATTAGCAAGGTCTTGGATTGTATCTCTAACCCATTTGACGGGCATAATATATGCTTTTGCCCCTGTAAAGAGGACCTAGCTAGTTCGAGACTCGTTGAAGATTGACTTGACAATTGAAAAACATGATGATGATGATTATTATTATTTTAATGTAAACCGTGCTAGGATTAGATACTACCATTTAACTGCTAATTAAGTTTGATTTCATCATAGACGACCCTCTTTCCAAGCAAATTAATTATTAGAAAAAGAAAAAAGGAACGTGGGATATTACCTTGTGTGCTGATCTGACAAATAAAATGTTAATGCAAATAGTGCCATTGTTTCGTTAGTTTAGGTAGTTGACAAGCATGCTTATTTATAAACTTTTAGTCTTGGAGTTGATTTAAAACGTAGACTTTGATCAACTTGATCCCAGTTAAAGCCAAAAGAGATGCTTGGATAATGGGGGAAAATAGGGATGGGTGTGTCCAAAGAGAAGTAAGTCCATGATGTAAATCATGGAATAATTATCTATATATGAATTAAATAACATGAACAATAATTGTGTAATTTGTGCATACCTAAATCTATTGGTTAATTGCTAAATTTGTAGGGACAAATTATTTCTCTCTCTTAGCCTTATTTTTGTATCTAACTTTTAACATGGAGATCAAACGTTAAAATTATGTGATGGCAACTAAACTTTAATAGGTAGAGAGATGACCAGTTTTTTAGTCTAACTATAATTCCTATTTTCCATCAAAATATGATAACTTCTCTAACAAGTATTTTAATTGACTATAAAGTCTAACTAATTGCATAAAGATTTATCCACTTAATTATTTATTAAACCTAACAAATAAATCATCATTTAGACCTAATTGTCATGTGGACCAGATAATTCTTACATTCTCCCACTTGGCAAGGGTTTAACAAATAAAATATTAGGCACCCAATACAATGGAAAATCTAAAATTAGTCACATAAACACCAAAATCAAGTAAAATACTAATGCAAGTCTTGGCGATTATACATCATCAACTTGACATACTTCCCTCCAAGTACTACAAACACTAGCTATCAACTTGACTTATTAGTGAGACGTTTCATAGGATCTAACAATAATGCTTAGACAAATCCTACTATAGTTCGCAAAATAACATTCATGTACATAACAGAATGGCAAACATGAACAAATCTAAAGCAGAAATATTATTGAGCTCAAAATGTCCATTAATAATAAACTTTATGCAAAATCTACAAATAAACTATGAGTGACTACATCCTAAGACCCATTCTTTCAACATGCTCTTGGAAAATCTTAGGTGATATCCCTTTCTTTAATGGATCTGCAATCATAAATCAAGTCCTAATGTGATCTATTGACACTGTCTATTTATGAACTTCTTTTTTAACGGAAAAGTATTTTAACTTCATGTGTTTATCACCCTTAGAATACTTTTCGTTCTTAAAGAAGAAAACAGCCGTAGAATTATCACAATAAATTTTCAGCAGCTTGACAATAGAGTCGACAACCCCATGTCCTGAAACAAAGTTTTGCAACCGCCATGCATGAATTGTAGCCTCAAAGCATGCAACAAATTCTGCTTCCATAGGAGATGATGTTGTGATAGATTGTTTACCACTTTTCCACCAGCTACTAGGAAAAAATAACAAAATATGGATTTCCTACTATCAACACATCCAACCAAATCTGAATATGAATAACCAATCACTTTTAAATCATTGGATCTTTTATATGTGGCCATGTAATCTTCAGCTCCTTGCAAATATCATAAGACTTTCTTTAATGCTTTCCAATCATATGTTCTAGGATTACTTTGATAACTTGCTAACATCCTAACAACAAAACTAATGTTTGGTTAGTACAAGTTTGGGCGTACATTAAACTTCCTATAAATGATGCATAAGGAATTCTTTCCATTTGTTTACGTTCTAGTTCAATCTTTGGAATTCTTTCCATTTGCTTATGTTCCATTTCATTTTTGGACATTGCATAAGACTGAATTTATATTCAATCTGCATTGGGACAACACTAATGAACAAGATTCCATCCCGAATCTTCAAGAATTCTATTGATTTATGCTTTCTGGGATAAACCTAACAATCCTTGTGATATATCACGAAATATTTCAATTCCTATCATATAAGTTGCCTCTCCCATATTTTTCATTTCAAAGTTCTTAGAAAGAAATTTCTTAGTACCATGCAACATTCTAAGATCAGTATTAGCAAGCAAAATATTGTCAACATATAGAATGAAAAATATAAACTTGCTCTCACTGATCTTTCGATATATACACCAATCAACAGTGTTTGCTTTAAATCCAAAAGACGTAATAGTATCATTGAACTTAAGATATGATTGCCTGAAAGCTTGTTTAAGGCCATATATTGACTTCTTAAGTTTATGCACATGTGGTCATTTCCCTTAATTGAGAAGCATTCAGGTTGGTCCATATAAACTTAGTCTTCCAAATTCCAATTCAAGAAGGCAATTTTCACATCCATTTGATGCAACTCTAAGTTAAAATTAGCTACTAATGCCATTATAATTCTAAATGAATCCTTTTTAGAGACTGGCGAGAATGTTTCCTCATAGTCAATGCCTTTTTTTTTTTTAGTAAAACCTTTGACAACTAGTCTAGCTTTATATTGTTCAATATTACCATTATAGTCAAGTTTGGTCTTAAAGACCCATTTACACCCAACCTTTTACAACCTTCAGGCAATTCAAAGAGATCCCTGACTTTATTTTGATCTGTAGATTTTAACTCATCATTCATGGTTTAAATCCATTTAGCAGAATCACTTCTTTCTATGGCTTGTGAAAATGTTACCTGATACTTATTGAGTCCAATGTCAAAATATGACTCTTGTAGATATACCACATAGTCATTAGGAATAGAACTTTTCCTTTCCCTTTAGGAATATCTTAATGGTATTCCTTATGGTTCATCCACATTAGGTTCATCAGTGATAATTTCATTAGGAATTGTATTGTCATTAGTTTGTTGTTCTACATTTTCATGTTGTTCAACAATTAAAGGAACATAATTTCAATAAGTTATAGATAAAGGAATTTCCTCTCTAACATCTTGAGTGACCATATCTCACAGTTTATCAACTGGAACTTTCAACAATCTTTTCACCATTTTCAATGAACTTAGCATTACCTGTTTCAACAATTCTTAGACTATGATTATGATAATAAAACTTGTACCCTTTGGATTTCTGTAGATAACTAATAAATTAACCACTGATTGTTCGAGAATGCAATTTCTTTTCATGTTGATTATAAATTCTTGCTTCTGCTAGACAACCACACACATGTAGGTGTCTTAAACCAGGTTTCCTAAAGTCCAAAGATTAAAAGGAGTCTTTGGGACTACCTTATTAGGAATCTGATTTAATAAATACATGACAGTTTTAAGTGCATGCATCCACAACAATATGGGCAAGGTGGAATTACTGAACATACGTCTAACCATATCCATTAATGTACGATTACATCTTTTAGCTAACCACACCATTTTGTTGTGGCCTACCTGGCATGGTGTATTGAGCACATATGCTACGCGTTTCTAGGAATTTGACAAATGGACCTGAACATTGTCCTGATTCATCATACTTCCCATAATATTCACCACTTCTATAAGATCTTATGATTTTCAGTTTTTTATCCAATTGTCTTTCAACCTTATTAATGTATACCTCAAGGGCATTCGATGCTTGAGATTTTTTCATGCAATAAATAGATATAACTATAACGTGAAAAGTCATAAAAAAGGTGATAAAATATTTTTCTTTATTAAAAGATGGAGCATCAAAAGGTCCACATATATTAGTGTGAATGATTTCAAGAAGTTGTGTACTTCTTGTGGCTCTTTTCTTTGCATGTTTTGTTTACTTTCCTTTAATGCAATCAAAACATACACCAAGATCAGTAAAATCTAAGTTTGGAAGAATGTCTAGTTCAAGCACCTTACCACCTTCTTTTTGAATATCGAGCTCCCGGTCTGATCTAAGGTTTTTTGCATGCATTCTTGTAAGGAAAGTAGGAATGGTAGCTTAATTTCATTCTTTACCAATCTTTCTACTCTTTCTTTCGATATGTGACCGTTTATGCCACAAGAAGGCTGAACTTTCATTAAGTAAGCTTCTTTTAGTTCCAATTGAAGGAACCCGATGCCAAATCTAAATGCTTCAAGACTACAAAATAGTCGCTGGGACCAAGATCTTGTGAGCATAAGCTTCAGAAATTTGATTTGCTTTCTCAACACTTTAGTTTCTAAGTATGGCCAAAAACTGCCTAAACGAGACGTTTGGGTGTTTTGAAATCATTAGACTATACTCAACGAACAGTGATAGATGAATAGTAACTAGTGAATAGTATTAGGTGAATAATAACTACGTAAGCAGTGACGACTTGTTTCTTATTCACTTTAACTCTCACAACATTGACCTAAACACCTTTTTTTTAATGTCTCTATTAATCCTTATCCAATTTTGACTAGTAAAACTAATCTTATTAGGCTTAGTCTAACTAATTTTTTAGGCTTCTATAAATTAATTTCATTAAGTCTTTAATTAGACTTTTAACACTCAATTAGGTCCAACCTAATTTTATGTAGGCTTTTAATTAAGAGTAGTTCTATTCAGCTCCCACTTTTAAACTTAGTAGACCCCATTTTCAAATTTATTTCATAAAAATTTTAAATTAATGATATTTTCTCAATAAACTCTTTTTAATTCTAAAATTACCCTTTTATAACATATATTAATTTTTCATTACACTCATTGATAGAAATATTGAATACAATAATTTTCTTCTCATTTTTTCAATTTTTCTAAGAATAACAAACTTAATATATTCTTCTTAGAGTAATTTTTTTTAATCTGACCATTTTTGGGACAATTGATTGGAACTTTTTATTTTCGGACCACATTGACTTCAACCTAGCAAGTCCCAAAGAGATACTGTTCAAGTTTTAATGTTTTGATTTACAAATAATCAAATTTGTCATACGTGCAAAAGTTGGTTTCGTCAAATCATATTTCATAGTAAATATGTAATGAAGCTTCGGAAAATCCTTACATAAAGGAGTGAATGAGTTCTACTCAAAATAAACATCTAGTATTACTCAATATCTAGTTGTAGGTTTTGTTAGAAAGCAAAGAAATCTGGGCAAAAGATGAAAGATTATTTGAATTAGGGGTGTGCAAAAAACCCCGACCCGATCCGACCCGATCGGGTTGGTCGGGTTTTCATCGGGTTGGGGTTTTATTGTAACCCGAATTGGGTTGAAATGGTCGGGTTAAACAGTATCGGGTCGTGCAAACGGGTTGAGATTTTATTACTTAATAAACTAAACCCGATATAACCCGACCCGACCCGATCGGGTTGGTCGGGTTTATATCGGGTCGGCATGAAATTATAACCCGAATCGGGTTAAAAAGTTCGTGTTTGCACAGTATCGGGTCGTGATCGGGTTCGAGAAAACCCGACCCGACCCGACCCGTGTGCACCCCTAATTTGAATCTTATTTTTTAGCAATTTATTATTCTTCCCATAATACAATTCTATCTTCATGACTTCAAAGATAACATAAAGATCAAATAAAAGATATTTTAAGGTTTTGATTCTTTTCAACTATATTTAATGAATTAGGGTTTAAAGTGTTTAAAGGAATTAAGGATATATTATGTCTTTTTTAGTAATTTTATCTAATATAAATTTTTAAAAAGAAATAAATTTGAAAATGGGGTCCGATAAGTTTAAAAGTAGGGGCCAAATAGAACTACTATTTAATTAATCATATTAATTATAAGCCCATTAATCTAATTAATTAAATTGGTCCAAATACTCTATTATTTAATTAATCAAATTAATCAAATAATGAGCCCATTTACTAGTCAAATATGTTTAATTTAATACATGAGCTTTATTCTCTAATAAACCCAATTAATCAAATAATTAATTTCTGAAGTTCAATCCTTGTTCAGACAATTTATATCAGCTACCTAGGAGACCTTGATGGACATATTTAATTACAAGCTCAAATAAATTTGACCCAGTATCATGTTATCTCATAAATGGAATGGGTCTCACTTATTAATTTTGATCATTTCACTATAGGTCCAAAGCTGCAGTCTTGAATTAAATACTTTTTACAGAAAGCTTAATAATTTAATATGATTAAATTATTTCTTTAATCCCTATCCATTGAGCATCAAGTTTACATAACTACCATTCATGGAATACCAATAATTGGAGCTAGGTATGATTTACCGTATTACTGCCCAATTATATCTTGAGCCTTTAATACTAGTTTTACAGCATTTAAATGAGTTGTCATATATTAAAATTGCATTAAAATGAGTTGTCATATATTAAAATTGCATTAAAATGAGATCTCTATAGGAGAAAAACTAATGGCTTTTTGAAACAACTTTATCGATTTAGGAGATCCTATCTTCGAAGACAAACTACCATAAGCCCTCTCGTAGGGAGCATCACGCTAAGACAGGCCAAGATGAGGCTTATAACAACCCATCTAGAAGGACCAACAACGGAGACCTTAGGTTTTAACTTAATAAAATCTTTTTCCACTCAAACGTTTAAAATTTTGGGACTTTAATGTAAAATGTGATCTGTATAACTCTTTTCAAACTCTTTGAAAACTTTTTATATCCATATTTTACTACTTAATTAATCTCATTAATTAAGCTTATGATTTATATTCTATTTATTAACTCTTTGATAAATACATAAATCATCTTTTCTTATTTTAATTACTTACAGTAAGTAAAATATTTTTGATTTATAGGCACCATTAATCAAACCCTTTGATTAACGATATATAAATCAATGCATGGATGCATTGACATATTATAATGCATCATGTGGTATTTTTCTTTTTTATATGGCATGTGACATGTTTTTATTTTATTTAACACTTAAATAAAATAAACATACATAAAGCACACATGTTGGTACAAACACCGGGCCTTTTTCTTAAAAATATTACAATAATATTCTCTTGGGTTCTTGTGTATTCTTGGCATATCCCTTGTGTTCAAATATGTCCATTAGTTCCATGAAAATTTTTGAAATTCATAAAATGAATATTTTTGAGTGATAGTGAACTATTTAAAGCTGTTCAGAAACTTTGAAAATTTTTATAGACACCCCTATAGATCTAGACCATTTTCAAGTTTGCAGTTTCACCCAGATTGCAACTTTAATTTTCAAGGTTATACAACTTCGAATTTGTCATCGTTTTGGGCTATAAAACCACAAAACAATATGTACAAGATAGGAGACTACTCAATAAATCAATTGCACTCACATGAGCCTAAGTTTCAAAATAAACTAAGCCTAATAGGTAAACCAACTTGGGTTTGGGCTCGAATGAACCCATAAAACCCAACACTATGATTTTGTTTGCTGCCTAACAACTATTAGGCATAATAAATAGCAAATTGGACTAAGTTTTAATGATAAACTATCAAGCAAGGCCCATAGACCAATATCCAATAGCCCAAAAGGCCTTAAAATACAAAAAACATGCACTTTGGACTTGGGCTTAGGTTAATTTGATTGGGCTTAGGGCTTTCCAAAAAACCTTTGACCCATCGAATCCACATGCCCTAGACTTGTTCTAGGGCTAGCCACCACCTCCAAGGTAGCCCTAAGACTCTTTTGCACAAACCCACAGGCTTAGGGTTTTTAGCATACAACTTTTGTGGCCTAAACCCTAACCTCGTCTATGTTGATTTCGACCTTCATAGGTCTCTTGATCACCATCAATTCTTATGTTTGGACATCAATCAATATACGTCTCATGCATAATAATTTCCATACAATTATGTAAAAAAACACAAAATTTAACATAAAATAAACAAACACAAAGGGTAATTCAATGGTAGACAAGCCACCCCTCAAATTTACATGCCCTTGAATAACAATACAAGAAACTTATAAGGCCAAGGTTTAACCATATACATCACCATATCACAAATTACATAAACATTCATCATATGAATCATATGCAATTAATTGAGAAAATAACACCACATCATTATAACATGTTACTTGCTAGGAAAACAACAAGATTTTGTACCTTTATTACTTACTAGTGAGGAACAAAGCTATAATATCGATTATACTAACCAGATGCAAAATTTGAACACTACAAGACTACGGATAGCCTTTGGGACCAAGATCTTGTGAGCACAAGCTTCAAAATTTTGATTTTCTTTCTCACCACTTTAGTTTCTAGGTATGTTTGAAAACTGCTTGAACGAAATATGTGGGCATCTTAAAATCACTGAACTATGATGGATGAATAATGATAGATGGACAGTAACCAATGAACAATCCGTGTGAACAATGTACGGTGAACAGTAACATGTGAACAATGTTTAGTGAACAGTATCGATAAACAATAACTAGGTGAACAGTGACAGCTTGTTCTTTGTTCACTTTTTTAATTCTCACAACAGTAACCTAATTCATCTTTTTATGTTTTTGTTAATTCTATACATTTTTATGTTTTTGTTAATTCTGTCCAATTTTGACTAGTAACCCTAATCTTATTAGGCTTAGTTTAACTAATTTTTTGGGCTTCCAAGACTAGTAGTTCTAGTTGTATAAAAATTTAATCTCATTAAGTCTTTAATTGTGCCTTTAACACTTAATGAGATCCAACCCAATTTTTGTGTAGGCTTTTAATTAATCACATTAATTATAAGCCTAATTCATCTAACTAATTAAATTGGCTCAAATACTCTATTATTTAATTAATCAAATTAATTAAATAATGAACCCATTTACTAGTAAAATATATTTAATTTAAAACTTGGGCTTTATTCTCTAATAAACCTAATTAAATTAAATAATTAATTTCTCAAGTCTAATCCTTGTTTAGACAATTTATATTAGCTAACCAGAGGACCTTGATGGATATATTTAATTACAAGTTCTAATAAGTTTGATCAAGTATCCTATTATCTTATAATTATAATGGGCCACACCTATTAACTTTGGTCTATTTCACTATAGGTCAAAAGTTGCACTTTTGAATTAAATACGCTTTAGAGAAAGCTTAATAATTTAGTCTGATCAAGTTATTTCTTTAAACCCTATCCATTGAGCAACAAATTTACAGAACTACCTTTCACAGAATACCGATAATTGAAACTAGATATGATTTACTGTGTTACCCCTCCAATTACATCTTGAGCCTTTGATACCAGATTTACACAATTTAAATGAGATAAAATTTATTTTCATAAATCTTAGTTTAATGAACATCTTTATTAAACACTTGGCCAAGGTTCTCTTATTTAAAACCTTGTAAAACCATCAAGGTGGTATTCTGATATCCTTTCGAAGGCATGAATTCTATATATATGGTATAGTGTCAACTAGCATATAGATCTTACAATCCCAACTAGCCAAGGTATTGGCCTTACTCTTTTAGATCTCAATTTTTATTATAGTCAAAGACTATAGTTTATAAGCTAGAGGTACACTACCTACTCAAGATTAAGGTAGGAATGCCTTTAGTGCTCAGGTTTGGAAATTCACATTTGGTCACGGTGATGCATTCGAAACTAGCAAGTATACTAGTCGCACAAGTAATAAAGTGATAAGTAAGATATCGTTCCCACGAGGATTGATTCTAATTGAATTTGTTATTTCCAGCAACAATAAACTAAACAGGGGGGATTTTTGTTGAATGATTTACTAAATGAAATAAGAATGCAAGTAAAGAATAACAAAACAGAAAGTAAATTTGAATGAAAAATCAATGGGAGAAAGCTGGTTAAGGGATCCTTCTCTACCACAAGATATGGATTTGCGAATTAATTGTAGAATTGTCATCCAATTACAGCATTGAAGTTATCAACCGTAGATAATAACAAGCTCTATTATCCCAATCTTTCCTTACTTTGTTGTTAAATAAAACAAGCTCTTTATTTAATCTCTATCCATTAAACAACCTAGAACAAGCTCTCTGAGTTTAATTCAATGGATGCATTATGATAAGAAAGATAGGTTGATCTAAGCAATAAACACACAAGCTCGGATTATTTAACTTAGGTTATATTCTCCAATTGTAATCTCTTATCACAATTTTGCTACTAATGATTAGAAATTCAAGACAATTACGGATCAAGATTTCTAGTCTAGCAATAAATCACAACCAGATTATATTCAGTTGGCCACTCAAATACAATCAGCAAGCAATCATAAGCATTAAATATGGGAGAATACAAGCAACTTCAATTAGAGAATTGGATAACAATTCCTTACACAATCAACTTACAAAAACCATATCAAGGGCTTTGAAATCACCCTCAACCAATTCAGATTCAGTTACACATGTTTAAGAACGTGGTAAATACAATACAACATGGAGACATTCCAGAAAATGAAATGGAAGGGAAAAACTTAGCAAATTTGATGTAATTCTCTTTGGATTGTAGTTCTTCCTCTTTCCAAGCTTCCTTTCTCCTTCAAGAACTCAAAGAGATGAAAGAATTCCAGAGCTTCAGCCTCCACCACGTTCTCCCCTCTTCAAGTTATGAAAATAAAACCCTAAAATGTGTTTAAATACTCTGCTACAGCAACGTGCTACAGTGTCCCGTATTATACATGCTACAGTGATGTGTGGAATTACATTTATACACTTCTCACACTGTTTTGATTACAACTTTCGGTACACTGAATGGATTCATAAACCGTAAATTTCTCCAAAAAGTATACTTCAAGAGCTTTTCAACAGTATATGATATGTCATCGGGTTCATTGTATATCAATACAATTAAATCCGAGAAGATGGTGACTAGCAGAGGTGAAAATGAAGGGTTTTACTCCATTTTTGTGCAACTTGCTCCAAAACTCCTACAAACATCAAAACCACACAAAAACATAAAAAATACCAAGGAATATAGCAAAGAAACATGGACAAATTAATATGAAAGTTATACATAAATAGACACCTATCAAATTCCCCCACACTTAGACTTTGCTAGTCCTCGAGCAACTACGACAATAGAAAATAAAACTAAACCGAAACAGAATCAACAAAAAATTAAAACACACAAATGCTTCATCTTGCAAATAGGCCTCAAAGATTGTACTTAAGTATAACCCAAGGAAAACTTCAAAATAATGCACTTGATCAAGAATTTTATCTTAAAGATTAGTTTCGCTTCATTTCAATTCCTCAAGTGTGTGTGTGTAGAGCCATTCTCACCTAATAACTTGTAACCCGGATGAGTTTATGCATAAAAATGAGTCATATTTGATAGTGAAGATGTGTGTATAAATGAACTCCATAGGCCTGCTTTTCAAGTCACTCTCCACTAATGTAGACTTGCACAACACCAAGGATCAAGTAGGACTTTATTAAGCTTGTAACGTTAGGCTTGGGTGAAGTATGATAAAGGATAATAATTTGGCTCAAATCACCCACAAACACATAAATCATTCAAGACTATGTAGAGCTCAACCCTATAACACAACTTCATTTCAATTCACCAGGTTAGACCCCCAAACTAATTTAGAACACTCAATCTTTTTTTTTTCAGAAAACAAAAGAAAACTACACCCCCACACTTTGTTGTTTCATTCTTTTTAAGAACACTTAAGGGTATAGATCTCTTATTCTTCTTCTTTTTTCCTTTTTTTTTTCTTTTTTTTTTTATTACACTTCCCCTCCCCCACACTTAAACAACACATTGTCCTCAATGTGTAAGTACGTGGACGATAGGTACAGATTGGCTTTTTTTGTTCTGTTTTTCTTTTTTTTTTTTTCAAACACAATGGAACTCACTTGTATTGCTCATGATACATCCCAACCTCCTCTAACTTCCCAAAACCAGAACATAGCTCAGAATTTAATTGTGAATGATCTACATGCTCATAGGTAAGGGATTAACTGTTTGGAACAAAATCATTTTAGGTTAGGAAATCTTTTAGTGAGTTAACAAAGAAAAAGGATTACAGAGGCTCAAAGGGGTAACTAGGGATCAATTTCTGTCAAGGTTGGCTATTAAGGCTCAAACGGTCCAAAGATGGCCTAAATCATTTCCCCAATGTTGCACAGCCTAGGATTTCGCCTTGAGTGACCATCAAACAAGTTCTAGAATTCATTGAAATCTGAAGAAACATTTAAATTACATAAACTTTCTCTAAGTGAACAAATAACTCAGTGATAATAGCTCAGTGCTCAATGTTGCGCAAGGAATCAAAAGCAAAGCGAAAACCAATAAACATTTCAAGCACACAGATCCATGCATCATTTATCATTTTCCAAGAGTTATTCTTAATTCAATCATTATCTTATCATCGACCCACAAAATGCAAGAAAAGAGGTACGTGGCGTTGTTACACCTGAGTCAAGATTGTATATTTCAACAATCCTTAGGACCAGTAGCCCGCAGACTTAAGGTTTCCAGCCTATATACCTTTATTAGGAAAGAACAAAACAAGAAACAAGACACTTCAAACAACATGAAATAAACAAACTACAGATTTATTGAGAGAGAATGCGTTTCAAGAGTTAAGAAAACCCCATATTCTGCCATTCTCAGGTTTTTTCACAATGTTTTTTTTTGAATCGAAACTGATAAAGACAAAAACACACAACAACTCGAAATTACATAAAACTAAACTTACTCAGAAAATAATAAAGTCCAACAAATCAGCAAACACAAACAAGTCAGTTAGAATGGGTCTAAAAAGTTTAGAAGTTAGCATCATTATTCAGCCATTATGGATTGAAGAGATCCAGAATGCGTTTCAAGAGGAATTGAACTTTTTAAGCCACCACTCTAAAAACCGAGATTAGAAAATATTACCTGGGACGAAAGAAATAACCTGAAAAAACTCAAAAAAATGACATGAAAAATCTCAAATAAACACACTAAAAAGAAAGCAAACAAAACGAAGCAAACCAGCAAATAGAGATTACAGATGGAGGGTTAAATCCAGTTGACGCCTTTTGTTGCCTTATCCAAACCAATTTATCCGAGCCAGTGTTGGATCAGGTGAATAGACGAATTCTTGTAGTTTGTCAATTAACTCTCCTGCAGTTGAAGCTGTAACCAGCATTTGCCTTGCTGACGGTGAGATGAAATTTTTTTTCTACAGCTTGATCAAGAAAGGACAACAAACCATCAAAAAAATTATTAACATTTAACAAACCAATGGGTTTCCGATGGATGTTTAGCTGTGCCCAAGAGGTGATTTGAAATATCTCCTCTAATTTACCATAACCACCCGGTAAAGCTATAAATGCATCGGACTTAACAACCATATGTGCAATACGCTCATGCATACTAGAGACCTGTAACTCTTCCCGATTGTGTTGCCTACGATATCTCGTACAGCTAATGGTTTAGGGATAATGCCGAGAACTTTGCTCCCTCCTAGGGATGCAGCTGTTGACACACACCCCATTAACCCAAGACTACCCCCTCCATAAATCAAATTAATACCCCTCGCAGCGAATGTCCTACCAAGATCAAGAGCTGCTGTGGTAAACTCTCCATCTTTACCAAATTGCGATCCGCAAAATACGCATATATTGCGGAATCGCCGAATTGGTGTTTTCTCCATTTCTACAAGTGCTATAATCTTGTGTAAGACACGTTAGATATTATGCTTTTCAATTGCAAGACGGGTTATAGAATGACATATGAAAATATGCAGAATGTATATATACACCCATAAAACTCTCAAATTTTGACACATGGGGACAGACTTTCGGTGGGGGTTGCTCGATGCAGATTTATCGCCCCAAGATTTGAAAAAATGAGATATGCTTTCGGCGAGGTTTGACAAAACCTACACACTTGTCTCCCACGTGAAGCATGGAAAATGGAGATACACTTTCGGGGGGGGGTTGACAAAACCTCCGCACTTGTCTCCCACGTGTACTTATGCCATAGGGTAGTCATATGGTTTGTCAAAAAGAAAACTTGAAATAAAAACAAACAAAATCAACAAACAACAGCAATACAAAAACAACACATTGATAATCAGATCAAAACGAAACAAGAAAACAATTTACAAACAACAAACACATTCAAAAATTACTACAAGCTCAGTGGAGACCTTAGGGGCCTCCAAATAATTTCCTGATGATTTACGTCCGTAACGGACACGAAAACCGCCTCTTCTAATGAGCTCAACGGGGTATTGCTTCCAATGTCACAGCTTTACTATATAAACTGGCAAACAGGTAGCGTTGGTTAGTCAGAATCCATAGAACATATCAACACTGCAAGCATCGTTTTTAGTCAGATTCCCTAGACTATGATGCTGCAATTCATCACGAAATTGTGTCCATAGATTTAGCAATTCACGCTGAACAAGTCCACAAGAATGTGACTCGAGAGTTAACAAAACATTATCCAGCGACTCATTACTTTCTTAATAAATGAAAGTTTATCTTCTCTATTCCTGGACGCAAAACCTAATGAACGACAAGTCTGGTTACAATTCCATCTAGCACATTTATAACATACTTGTAACCTTTTCGCTCTTCGCCTCTTGGCGTAGTAGCTCTTTCCTAGACCAGGCATGTATTTTGCGAGATTAATGTCCGGCTCACCGGACAATCTCACCTTGGCTTCGATAAGCCATCGGATATCAGCAGGCACATTTAGGAGCATCAAAGCCCAAAGTCTAGTCATCCGTACTTTATAAATTTTAAACACAGCATTTTGAGGAAGTGAAGGAAATATTTACGAAGGTTCGATAGAAAGATATCGGCATCCATTGAAGAGGAGAAAAGAAGAGATATTACCGATAATGCGATCGGGTTTGTTCTTCTCCAAGATGTGCACGTTTCAAACCTTTGGCGAAAGACTTCAACTTCCGTTTGGATGTTTCCACAAGCTGCTGCACAAATGAGCTCAAAGCACAGAGTAATCAAATTGAACAAAAGAAAGGAAAATAAAAGAGCAGAAACGAAACTAAAGACACATAAAAGAGATAACAACACAATAGCAAACAAAAGTCAAAAACAAGTAAAAAAATATAAAAACAAATAAGACAGATGGCAAAGAGAGATAAAACCTGATCAATTTGATGGCCTATGAAAGGAATCTCCTCGAGACACAAAAATCGATCATTATTACCTCATTTTATTTTTCTTTTCTTCTTTTTTTTATTTTTCAAAAACATTGGGTTGCCTCCCAATAAGCGCTTGGTTTAACGTCCTCAGCCCGACGTTGGTTCCATCATGGGAGGATCCAATTTCTGTTGTGCTTCTCTAATGGGCTTGGATCCCTCTTCTAACAAGATACGGTCAATGCATATGGATGGGCCTTGGATTTCAACAATTATCCACTCAATAGCTATTTTGTGATCTGTAAGTATTCGGACGAGTTTATCTTCTTGTATTCGTGCAAGGCCCATTTCCATTGTAACTCGCAAAGTATCATTCTCACCCAAGAATCCATAATTCAAATGATCTGGAAGTGACTTAAGCTCCAAGGTATTGGCTTTCATCACAGAAGGAAGAAGTTTCTCATTAGATAAAGGCAATTCAATGTACGAAACATCATACCTATTTGTGGTGATAGCTATAGTCTCATCCAAGCTTGTCACAGCTTCCTCCACTTCTTTAGACACTTGTATCAGCTTTCTTGGTTCTTTGAAACTTTCTATCCTTATGTGTTCACTAATAGCAACATCCACTCCATTCTTGCGAGTTAACTCAAAACATTGTTGTGGCAAATAATCAATAACGTCAACTGCAAAAACAGAATGTAAGTCATTAGAGTACCTCATTTCCTCAAAAATATTAAAACATATCACCTTGCCATCAAACTCTATGGTCAAAGTGCCATAATGAACATCAATCTTGATTCTAGCAGTTTTCGAGAATGGCCTCCCTAAAAGAATCGGTGTTGGATTAGGAGATGTCTCATCCTCTATTTTAAGGACATAGAAGTCTGCTGGAAAAACCAATTGATTCACCTGCACAATCACATCTTCCACAACTCTTTTGCGATATGCATTAAAATGATCAGCAAACTGAATGGTAATACCAGTTTTCGCAAAAGGTCCAAGATTTAAAGAAGCATAAATAGAATATGGCATGACATTAATAGATGCTCCTAAATCTAATATAGCTCTTTCAAACTTGGTATTACCAATGGTGCATGGAATAATGAACGTACCTGGATCTTTGCATTTTGGAGGAATTTTTCTTTGCAATATAGCTGAAACATTTTCCCCCATACTTACTTTCTTATTTCCCTTCAACTTTCTCTTGTTGGTGCATAACTCCTTGAGAAATTTTGTACAACAAGGTACTTGGTCGATAGCATCCAGAAGTGGTATATTTACCTCGATTTTGTGGGAAGTTTCCAGGATTTCTTGTTCTTGTTCCTCCTTCGATTTTGCAAATCTACTAGGAAAAAGTGGAGGAGAAACATATGAAGGAATGGGAGTTATAGGATTTACCTGAGAAGTCAGTGTTTTGTTCATGGTGGAAGTGGTGTCATCTCCTTCATCAGTTTGTGATTTCTTTGGCAGGACATCTAATTGCTCTTCATTTTGCAAAGTTATCGCACAAGAATTCTCTCTTGGATTGATCATCGTTTGACAAGATAATTCTTCTGAGCCTTGGCCCTCGAATTTGCTCATGCTAGTGGCCAATTGTCCCATTTGATTTGCCAGGTTTTGGATACTTGCCCCAGTTTCCTGCTGGAATTGCATTGTGTTAGTGGCAAGTGCATTAACAATATCCTGGAGAGACATACCTGAGTTTTGTGAAGCTGGTTGCGGTGCTGGATGTGGCATTGGTGGTGGTTGCATTTGAAATGGTTGCTGCACTCTAGGTTGATTGAAACCTTGTGGCCGATTTGGTATCACATTTGGAGTGATTGGTTGATGATTCCAGTAACTGAAATTATGTTGATCTTCCCATCCAGCATTGTAAGTGCTAGAGAAAGGATCATACCATTGCCTCGTTTGTCCTGGAAATCCACCCATGGCATTGGCTTGTTCCATATATTCTTCTTGTAAAGTTGGATACATATCGATTGGATGCTCCATCGTAGAATATATCCCACATTCATAAGATTTTTGCATATCTCCTACAGCCATGTTTTCCACAAGAGAGGTTAGCTCAGAAAGTTGTTGTTCAATGTTCGGAGTGCTTACCTCATTTACTCTCCATGGTACTTGTGGCTCAAATCCGCTACTGAATTGATAGAAGTTTACTGCCATGTTGTCTAAACACAAACAATCAGAAAAGAAAAACAAAGAAAATATGAATCAACAATGAAAACAAAATAACAAATCGATTAGAAAATCAATCCCCGGCAACGGCGCCAAAAACTTGATGCGTTCGAAACTAGCAAGTATACTAGTCGCACAAGTAATAAAGTGATAAGTAAGATATCGTTCCCACGAGGATTGATTCTAATTGAATTTGTTATTTCCAGCAACAATAAACTAAACAGGGGGGGGATTTTTGTTGAATGCTTTACTAAATGAAATAAGAATGCAAGTAAAGAATAACAAAACAGAAAGTAAATTTGAATGAAAAATCAATGGGAGAAACTGGTTAAGGGATCCTTCTCTACCACAAGATATGGATTTGCGAATTAATTGTAGAATTGTCATCCAATTACAGCATTGAAGTTATCAACCGTAGATAATAACAAGCTCTATTACCCCAATCTTTCCTTACTTTGTTGTTATATAAAACAAGCTCTTTATTTAATCTCTATCCATTAAACAACCTAGAACAAGCTCTCTGAGTTTAATTCAATGGATGCATTATGATAAGAAAGATAGGTTGATCTAAGCAATAAACACACAAGCTCGGATTATTTAACTTAGGTTATATTCTCCAATTGTAATCTCTGATCACAATTTTGCTACTAATGATTAGAAATTCAAGACAATTACGGATCAAGATTTCTAGTCTAGCAATAAATCACAACCAGATTATATTCAGTTGGCCACTCAAATACAATCAGCAAGCAATCATAAGCATTAAATATGGGAGAATACAAGCAACTTCAATTAGAGAATTGGATAACAATTCCTTACACAATCAACTTACAAAAACCATATCAGGGGCTTTGAAATCACCCTCAACCAATTCAGATTCAGTTACACATGTTTAAGAACGTGGTAAATACAATACAACATGGAGACATTCCAGAAAATGAAAGGGAAGGGAAAAACTTAGCAAATTTGATGTAATTCTCTTTGGATTGTAGTTCTTCCTCTTTCCAAGCTTCCTTTCTCCTTCAAGAACTCCAAGAGATGAAAGAATTCCAGAGCTGAGCCTCCACCACGTTCTCCCCTCTTCAAGTTATGAAATAAAACCCTAAAATGTGTTTAAATACTCTGCTACAGTAACGTGCTACAGTGTCCCGTATTATACATGCTACAGTGATGTGTGGAATTACATTTCTACACTTCTTACACTGTTTTGATTACAACTTTCGGTACACTGAATGGATTCATAAACCGTAAATTTCTCCAAAAAGTAGACTTCGAGAGCTTTTCAACGGTATATGATATGTCATCGGGTTCATTGTATATCAATACAATTAAATCCGAGAAGATGGTTGACTAGCAGAGGTGAAAATGAAGGGTTTTACTCCATTTTTGTGCAAGTTGCTCCAAAACTCCTACAAACATCAAAACCACACAAAAACATAAAAATACCAAGGAATATAGCAAAGAGACATGGACGAATTGATATGAAAATGATATATAAATAGACACTTATCACACGGTATTTCCACCAAATAGATAATTTCTATGCAGCCTGTGTTTAATGCATTCATAATACACAAGTGTCTTTGTCTTGAAGTCAACTACTTCAAATGGTTAGAGATTCATCGTTTTCCTATTAACAACAAACAATATAACAACCTTGTCCGAACAAAGTATCTAGCTTTTGTTTATAAGTCATGAACTAATTTTAAGCTATGATAAAGTTCTATGTCTAAGATATATCTCATATATATATAAACTTTGTCAATATATAAGCTCTAGAACCTTTAGTCATTGATACAGTCACACTTTGGTAATTTATAAATAATAACTTTTATTAATCTATAACAATAATGTTTATAAAAGTATAGAAAGACATTCATACTCTTAGGGTAGATCTCTAACACTAATATTTTGATGTGAGGTTAAAAGTTTCTTAGCAAAAGAGTTGTCAAGATTTAATTTATATAAACCATCACATAAAAGCCCAAAACCTATAAAATGAGAATTTTTAAATAAGCTAAAATTCCCATTCCCAAATTTAAAGGTATAGCCAATAACACCAAGTTTTGATAATGACACTATGTTGCGAGAAACTGAAGTAGCATAAAGAGTTTCTAACAAATCCAATTGATAACCAGAATCCAAAACTAAATGATAAGTCCCAATGTCTTTAATGGGTACTTTGACTTGATTTCCTGTGAAAAGATAACTTTCATTTAGATTTATGGTTCAAATATTAAGGAATCCTTACATCAAATTTGAAATATGAGTGGTCGCACCATTATCAAGCCACCAAGTATTATGAGGAACTTCAGTTAAATTTGATTTGAAACATCCTAAAGTATAAGGCTTACCTTTCTTCTTGAACCAAGCCTTACATTTTTCGGCAATCTTTCTAATAGTGTCTAGTTTTTTTCAAAAATAGCATCTATCAATCTTTCGTTGCCTCTTATGAATGACTTTAGATTCCTCATTTTAGGGTCTACAAGAAAAATGCTAATATTTGACAGTTTTTGGCCGTCAAATATGTATATATTTGACGGTTTTTGGACCGACACCAATGGCACTGCCAAATATAGTCTATTTGGTAGTTGGTCAACCTGTCAAATATGTACCTTACAATACGTGACAGTTTTTGGCTGCCAAATATGGTTAGTTAAAAAAATAATAAAAAACATACTTGACAGCTTTTAGCCACCAAATATGATTTTTAAGAAATTAAAAAAAATATAGTATGAAATATTGGCAAATTAATTATTTATAAAATGTTAACATAAGAATTCACATGGCAAATGGAAGCATACTCAAAAATATAAGAAACTGCACGGTGCATCTCCCACACATGCAGGAAAGATTACAGAAGCATAGATACGTGCATCAAGAGAGAGTAAATTCACCTGAACCTCTGCATCACTCTTCTCAACCTCAAGACATAGATTCGAAAAGTATTTCCTTTTCTCTTCCAAATTATGCTTTTAAATTTCTTTCGAAAGCTTTGTTCTTTCATGATTTATGAACCTCACCTTCATAAAAAATTAAAATGTCAAAATGATAAGTTTAGTAATGAAATGAAACCCCCTTCCACCTCCCAAAAAAGGGAAAACAAAAATGGGAACAGAAAGGGCAACCCCAAAACTGAAAATTGAGGCAACAAGGACACACCAAGCGAGCCGAATATGCAATCACCCAATTTGGCAACCCACCAAGCAAACAATTACCTAAACCTGCCCTGCCCAAGTCAAGGTAGTCTTCTTCAGATACTGAACTTAATTCACAAGCTTCCAACATTAGTTGATGTCGATCCAACAATCCATGCAACTCCTTCAATACCTGATGGAGAATATACATTAGTTGAGACATAATGAAGTAACATTAAAATAGAAAGAAAGAAAGGATTAGCATATTTCAACTGGTTGTAGATTGAGCTGATGAATGAAGAAATCCCTCTGCCCCAATCAAGCAAAGGAAGAGATGGCTATTTGGCAAAGTCTTTAATCTCTTAGTTGGATACATAATATCATAAAGACAAAAATGCTTATCAGGTTTTTATAGCTAAAAAACATGCCTCTACGGAAAGTGTACCTTCTTGAAAGCCCCTTCACCTGTCAGATTCGGGTAGCTGCCCCGACAAACTTGGCTACCACACAAGCAGACAGATGCTTCATATTCCTCCTTACTCTATAACATAAAGAGCCATTAGCACTGTCAAAAACTTGATCTAAAATTCCAATCTGATATTGACCTTCTACAACATTAACTCTGCATTCAAGAAATAATCACTAAATTAGCATTGTCAAAAACTTGATTTAAAATGAAAAACATTTACTATAAAGTTACTAGAAGTACAAAGATAGACATGCATAATGTGATCTAGATATCAGACTGCAATAATTCCAAGTGCATGCCAAAAGAGGTAATGTTTCGACAATATACAACATTACTATAAGTAAGCATGAGATCACATGTTTAAGTTTGCCTCGATCATAACAGTAATAATAACACCAACAAGGTCCAGATAAAGGGTAATTTCTATATACTTTTATGATGATGATTGTCTATTACATCCATTTGCATATTCCAAATGTATGCAAAACACAGAGATCAGAGTCTTTCATTCTTTAACAACAGTTATGCCTTGCACAAGGAAAACAGCGTTTAGAAAGGAGAACAGGACTTACTTTGCCTCACAATTAGGTCGACACGAGTGACATATTCGACTTGCATAGTTTGCCTTATGCATGGCATCATCAACTACTAAATCATAACCATCAGCATCAACCTGGAAAATAACCACAAATGATCAGCCAAAAGTGTTCAATAAAGCAACTAGAAAACCATTTAACATGGCTACAAGATACAACACAATTTGTCCAAGTGAAAAACACCTTTGGCCTCTCAAGATAGATGTTGTAAAATTCAGGAGCAAGATCTTTACTATTTTTCTGCAAAGATCGAATCCAATCTTACTTCTTGAACCATTTCCAAATAGGATAAACCTATCAAATTTTGAAAAAGCTTTGGCATCAAGCATCTAAGGAAGTATCATTAAGAAGAATAGCATGGTTTTCACCCACTTATAAATGATTTTACACAAAAGCATTTCAACATTCAACAATTGTTGTGTAAACTTGTACAAGAACCATGATGCAAGCAGTTAAAAAAGCATGCAATTAAGAAAGCAATTAAGGAATCAGGCTAGCTTTTGTCATGCAAGCACCCCATTCACGATCATCGGTTATAGAACACACAACCTCATTTGTTGTAAAATATCCATCGCCTGTAGACTCACCAGATCGACCTTCTGACCTGAAATCCAAATCATTATCTGTATCCGACACTATACTCTCAGTGTCACTATTGCCATCTTCAGAAGATCTATCAAGCTCATCAGAAGCTTCACTTCCTCATTCTAATGCTTTTTTATTCAATTTGGACAAACGCTTTCTAATTTCTCGATTAGATGCATATTCTCCATAATTAGAATCACAATTTGCAAATGAAGTGCCATTACTCCTATTCATGTACTTTCTTTCAATGCCCATTTTACCAAGCTTCTTCTTATACTTTGAGGCAGCAGATGTGAACCCAGCATATGACTCATCCTTCCAGAACTTCATCATCTCCTCCCTTTCATAGTAAGAAGACTTGGCACCCTATTCCAAACGTGTGGCGAGCTGGATAAATATTGTGATAACGTGATTCATGTCCCCAGCACCACCACGATTCTTTGCTCTGCATCCAGAGAATTATGTATATCAATAACAAACAGGAAGGACAAGCAGCACACCATCACACAAGATATACCAAGTAAGAAGCTAATGGCCGTAAATATATTGCAAAAGAGAGAATGAAATAAATAGCAATGCTAACAAATAATACTCTAATATTGTATCAGTTTCAAGGTGTGGGACAAAAGAAGACAGCATAAAGCTTACTTTATTGCATCCCTGCACATACGATTGATATCATCCTTGACAGAGCCCAATCCATGGCCAATATAATATCCATTTTTCATTCTTTCCTCAATTTTTGTAACCTGGGCGACAAAGAGGGAATAATAAATGAGGACTTTTAAAAATATACAGCCAAACACCAGCAGAAAGTGGTGGGCAAATCTAATTCAGCTAAGTACAAAACAAATGACTACCTTGGGCAGAAAAAAGTCGAAGGTATTCTCCCTCATGATATCCTTCAAACTCGAAGCAAGGAATTCTTCCATCCTCTTATATCCATTTCCAGATTTCTTAATGGCCCATCGCCTCATAAAAGCATCCATAGATACAATTGATGAGGACTTTCGGGCATCAAATACTTTTGATGCTTAATATTCTTGCCTCGACTCCACCTCCGAGTGGTGAACTCGTACATGAACACGATGCTCACTGGTTTGTAACTCATCGGGTCCCATTCGCCCATCACCACAAGCTTCCCTTGCGAGCTGGCAACTTGACAAAACAACAGAAGCCCATCTGGATACTGGGGAATGGGTTCAATATGGTCCTAAGTTTGAGTGATAGGGTTGAACACCGTCACTCCATAAGTAGACGAGTGAAGTGACTTGAGGTGATCAAAACCGGAATGAACGGGGAGCGACTGAAGGAGATTTGGAGGAGAGTTGCAAGCAAGAAGGGTGGAGTTGGAGGTGGCCCTAATGAAGGACGGTGGAGTGGATGGTGGCATAGGATAGTAAAGTGGAGGAAGGTTTAGGAATTAGGGATTTAGATTTAGGAGAATATGGCTAGGGTTGTGAAATGAAGTTCATTTTCTTTATATAGAATTGTGAAATTCCAGAAAATCGATATCTATTAAAAATTATCAAAATCATCCCAATGTTCAGTCCCTATATTTCAAAATTTTTCATTTGCACCATTAGACTATTTTTTTTTATCATTTTTCGAGCACTAAATGTTTTAATTTAATTTTTAAAATAAATTATAATAATTTTCTGCATATTTAAAATGTTATATTATTGCAAAATAATTTTTTTGATATTTTTAATTGCTTTTAATTTTCATCAAAGCAATTAAATAATGTGGTTTTCATCACTTTGAAATTATAAAATAATTTTATTTATTTCATAAAATTTTCACATTTTAATATTTAAAAATTTATTCTTTCCATACATATAATAATGTTATCTTTAATTTAAAGATTTTCAAAAATTATTTTTAATTTTAGATTAAAAATAAAATTATATTGTTTAATTATATTTAGATAAATTTATTGAAAATTTAAATATTATATTCACATATTTGAAAGAAAAAAATGAAAAGAAAGAGGGAAATTTGAGAGGGAAAAGAAAAAATTACATTTTCACATACTTGTTAAACTTTTAAAAATGTGATATATATGTGATTGAATAAAGACAAAAAGTGATAAATAAGATGAATTGATAGGTTTGACTTTTAGGACATGGTTAAATTTCTCACTTTTTAAAAAAACTACCAAATAAAGCAATTGTGAAGTGACAAATATGCAAAAAACTTCTTGTAGTGGTGGTCCTTACTTTTTTGACCCTTTTAGGTTGTTTCCTATGCCTTTTACCAGCTCCTTGACTGGTAAGGTGGATGGCATGAGTTTCTTGATGCTTAAGCCTTGTTTCCTCTTGGATAAGCTTATTGAACAACTGGTTTAGATTCACTTATCATTAATAGTACTGTAATTAATCTGAAAAGGCCCATATTAAGGGGGCAAGGAATTCAAAATGAATTGCACCAAGAAAGAATTTGCTACTTCCATTCTTAAGGTTTTTAGCTTTATAGCTATATTTGTCATCTCAATAATGTGCTTATGCATGCTACGTGAACCATCGAATTTCATGGTGATCAAGTTAGCCACTAATGTCCCAACAAGAGACTTATTAGCACTATGGAAGCGATCTTCCACATTTTTCATAATAACCTTAGCATCGTCAATTTCAGGAAGAATGGTTTTGATATTATTTGCAATAATCATTCGCATGAGCCTAAGGCTTTGCTTGAATGATTTTTCCCAAGCTTTATAAAAGGCATTTCTTCATTGCTGCTTGCATCAGTAAGAGCAGTAGGTTTCTCAAATTCAAGTACTATATCAAGATCATTAATACCTAAGTGATATAAAACTTGTTCTTTCCAATATGAGAAATTTAGCCCATTAAATATAGGAATAGACAAAGAATGCAAATTGGAATGAATAGGAAGAGTAATTGCAACATAGTAATAAAATAATAAAATAACTTACTTACATTGCTTTGAGTCATAAACATAATTCATATTCAAATAAATATCAAAGTTCACTTTTGGGTAGAAACTATGATTAGGGATGGCAAAACAATCCGGTTGGGGTCAGGGCCCCGGAAAATCCCATCATGCGAGGCCAGGGAATTACCCAGAAAACCGAGATAATTGGCCGGAGTCGGGGTGCAATTTTTCTGCTCGGCCGCGGCCGGGGACCTAGAATTGAACCCGGGGTGCGTAATTAAATTATAAAATTATATCAATTTAATCCATCAAATTTGTATTATTAAATATAACCTCTTAAACGACATCCTCTATTCTCTACAATTCACTTGCCATTTACTTCAACCTGCAAATAAAAGGCTATTATAGTTAAATATGATGTAACAAGACGAAAAAAATAAAGCTAAAACAAGCAACCTGCCAAAACGCTCGACGAGCTCGATAGCGCTCGACACGACTCGACATGTAAGTGTCGAGTGTCAGATTCATCATCCAACACTTGATGTCTTCAAAAATAGACTGATATCGAGTATCGGTTGTGAATCTGACACGACTCGACATGTAAGTGTCGAGTGTCGGATGATGCATCATCACTCGACATGTAAGTGTCAAGTGTCAGATTCATCATCCGACACTCGATGTCTTTGAAAATAGACTAATATCGAGTGTCGGTTGTGAATTCGATACGACTCGACATGTAAGTGTGGAGTGTCAGATGATCGTGTCGAGCTCTATCGAGCACGTCTAGTTTTGTCGAACGTTTTGACAGGTTGCTTGTTTTAACTTAGTTTTTTTGCCTTTTTGCATCATATTTAACCATGTGTCAGACACTTGACACTAATGTATCCGACACTCGACTTGTCGGATGAAAGCTAATGTCGAGTGTCGGATGAATCATGTATCCGACACTCGACATGTCGGATGAAAGCTAATGTCGAGTGTCGGATCCATCATCCAACACTCGATGTCTTCGAAAATAGATTGATATCAAGTGTCGGATACACAACCCGGGTTTTAATTCAAGGTTATTGGAAAACCCAGACCTGGCCGCGGTACCTCGGCCCCGAAAAAAAAATTCAGGAGAATTTCCCGGGACCGGGTTTTGCAATTGATGACCTGGGCCGAGGCCGCGGACCACCGACCCCGGATTTTGCCATTCCTAACTATTATATATCAAACATAAATTAGAATGCAATTTTATCAACTTTAATAGGTAATAAATATTTTGTCAAAGAGATTAGTTTGCTATCTTTGGATAGCCGAGACAAATCTAAATAACAAGTATTTATTACCCCAATTAATTTTATTACTTATATAATATGTGATTCACCTTTGGGCAATCTTAGATATTATATAAATAATAAATATCAATATATCCATACATAAATTATCATTATAAAATTATAAAATTATGGATAATTAACCAAGTAATAAATTATACAATTTTAAAATCCAAATAAACTTACTTGTTTTGGCCAAACTAACAAAATAATACACAATATAGATTCATAATTGTATAAATTCATAAAGTTAACATGTCAATTAATATGTTGATATACTATCTTTATATACCAATGATGCTACCATTATCAAGGAAATCAATTAACAATTCATAATGAGCAATTCTATGCTTACATAAAACAATAAAATCAAGGTAAAATCATGCCATACATATAGAACTTCCTGCCAAATGATTATAATATATAATACATTATGCCATAAACATAAAGTTACGAAGCCTTGCATGTGGATAGCAATTCGTGCCATATTTATATTATTAAACATGAACGTATATGGCTAGAATCATTATATATAATTCGGCTACAGCCCATGGCTTGATCATAACGTATATCATTGGGCTATTACATGGCATCCAGTAGGTCAAGATTATTATTCGGCTTTGAGATAGCTTGACAATCAAAAATTTCATTCAAGCGTACCGAAGCATAAAGAAATAACGAATATATTTTATTGACGAAAATAAAATCATCAAAATATTGGCCATACAATTCACTAAAACCGAAGCACAACATAATTCAAAATATCAAATTTATGTACAAGGCTCTAATACCACATGTAAATCATTCAATAATTATTTGAATACATGATCTGATAAATGAATTAAATAACATAAACAACAATTGTGTAAATTGTTCGTGCCTTAATACATCGGTTAATTGTTAAATTTGTAGAAAAAAATTATATTTCTCTCTTAGTCTTAATTTTGTATCTAACTTTTAATAGGCCGATCAAACGTTAACAATTATGTAATGGTTCTAAACTTTTATAGACAGAGAGAGGACCGATTTCGAAGTCTAATTGTAATTCTTATTTTCCATCAAAATAGAAGAACTTCTCTAACAAGTATTTTAATTGACTATAAAGTCTTAACTAATTACATAAAGATTTATCCAATTAATTATTTATTAAACTTAATAAATAAATCATCATATGGACCTAACTTGTCATGTGGGTCGAATAATTCTTACACAGGAAGGATGCCAGTGGTGCCGTATTGTATTGGTTTAACTGAGCTTTCGGGCCTCACGTTATTAGTTATTTTTGCCGCAACTAGCTTGACTTTGATGTCTGCTTTGAGTATATGAATGTGAACAAAGACGTTGACTCTTGGTCAAGGTAAATGAAAAATTATATACATAAAAGTGCAAAACCCATGAGTTTTAATTAAGTTAATAGCCCAATCCAATTGATTTCATTAAGCAAAGCCCAACGACCTTTCTTTACTAAACCAAGCCCAGCCCCTTTTAGAATTATATATGCAAATGAAAGGAGACAAAAAAAAAAAATTTCAGATTTTATATTTAAACTGCTTTTTAGTTTATAAAAAGATATATTTTACAATTTTAGACAAAGTAACAAATCATGATATTTAAAGTTTTTAGCAATTTGATTTAAGGATTTCTTAAAATATTTGGAATTACTCATTTAGAGATTTATCATGGATTTCAAAGAATTCAAATATTTTCACCTTCAACTTACATAAATTTTTTAGATTTTGATAAATTTGCCTGAAAAGCAAGGGTTTAGCATATGATTAATTTTGAAAGACATCAATTTTAGCAAAAATAAGAAAGTTTAGTTATGTTATATTCAGCTAGTACCTAGCTCATTAGACAATGAGATAGTTGATTCAGACAGACAATACACAGATAGAGGCCTTTGGGGCCTGTTTAGACATAAATAGAGGCTTTAGGCTATGTGATCTGGGCGCTTTAGCAATTTGAAAGTAGCTCTGCGCATGCGTATGACCATTTTAATAGGCCTGTGTGATATTAGATCTCACTAGGTAAGCTCTACCTATGTGATGTTAGATATCACAAGGTATGAGAAGTTTCAGATAGATTTGTGCGATGTTAGATCTCGTCAGGTATGATCAAACAACTTCTCAAGTACTTGTTTAGTATACTAGAATATGTCTTAAATATTTTTATATGAATTAAGAGAAAAAAACGTTAAAAAAAGAAACATATTTATCAAATTTGTACAAATTTTGATAAATTAATTTTTAGAAACAACTTTATGATGATAGTTTATGCATTCCCAGCAGCCTCATTATTTTGTAGTCCTATGGAAAGTAAAGCTTAACTTTTTTTAGGAGTTACACACACACACACACACACACACACACACACACACACACACACACACACACACACACACACACACACACACATATATTAAAGAAGATTTTACTGAAAGTTGTGTCTTTTGTTTCAAATAGCATTTGAACAAATGTTTTAGCATGATTTGTCAAGAGTATTTTTTTTTTATGTGATTCAGAGATGCATCATTTTATTGTTTTTAAGTATAGACAGCAAGAAGAAGTATTTTAATGAATTTAGTCATTCAATAGTTATTTATTCTAAAGTTTTCTAAAGCATTAGATGATATGCTATTCTATTATATCCTAACTATTAGAAGCTTTTATAAAGATTTTTCAATAGAGCAAAGATTTATTTTATAATAATATAACTTTTTAGATTAATTTACAAATATATGTCTATCCTCACTCACCGAGTTTTATACTCATCCTCTTTTTTCTTTTTAAAACCTTCCACCCCTAGGTGAAAGCAAGGTGTGATCCAGTTAGCCAGTCTCGAGGTCAAACCACATGATGGTACAAGGATGTATTTTATATTATCATTAAGGTTGTAATAGATACGTTAGAAAATTTTTATTAACTATTGTAATTAAAGTTTTATTGTATATTTATTGAATTATCTTCAATTTTGTTTCATAAGAAAAACAAGAGTTAGATAATAGTTTCAGCCATAATTCACCCGTGTAGCTAAGGCGGGTCGTGTCATAAAGGGCACGTTTAATTGACTTTATTGGATAGCATAAACAGATGGAACTCTATTAGTATTGTTTTAACTTGTGTTTGGTTTGGCCTAGAGAAGGATTGTACTGGATAATAGAGCACATAGCAACACATAAGTTGGAGGAAATTTATGCAGTGCCTTACCTTAGGTTTATGATGAATAAGGGGTATTGTGTATTAAAGATTATTATATTTCCTTTCATTAGCCAACATGTGACACAAATTTAATATAATAATGTAACTAATGTCATAAATATTTAATTTTTTAAATATAATAAAAAATAATCTAAATAAATAATTATTTAAAAATAATTTAAACTTTGTATTGTTAAATAATTTATATATTCAAATTATTAATTACATATAAAAATTCACATACAAATAATTTAAATTATTTTTTATGTATATAATATTTTTAATTAATCTAAATAAAATTTCAATTTATCAAATTATAACTTTGTTTTATCAAATACAATACTAAATATAGCATAATATTATATCTTATCAAAGCTTATCCTATTATACCCCATCCTATCAAATCCAAAGTAACTAATACAATCCAATATGATTCACGGAAAGTACCCAAACAGTATAATTGTACTTATAACTAGGGACGAGAGAGCACAGATTTCTGGATTTAGATTAGCAAAACCTCCAATTCTTTATTAAGATTTTTGAAGTTTGTTGCCATAATAGTTCATTCCAAATAGTCAGAGAATTTTGAATTCATAACATTGTATATTTTGCACTTTTAATTTTCAATCAAAATCATGACAAAAAAACAGATATTAATTATCGAAAGAAAAGAAGACAAGAGATAGATGAATTAAAATGAACAGAATAAATGTTATTTTTGGAATTTTGAGGGGTGTATAAAGTAAACCTAATATTTTTAAATTTTGGTATTGGGTCTCATGAGAAATGGGTATTTAGACTCTTTTTCTGGGTGCAAATAGCCACACCCCAATCAAAATATGTAGACTTGTTTTTGTTGTGAAATTGTTTGGTAGATTTTCCACCACTTGGCATCAGATAAGATGCGTATAAATTGAGGTGGGGGAGCCTTATTGGATCTGCTCAACGTAAATTCTAATTGGCTCCATTCTTGGTACAATTTCATTGACTGAAGATTTGGCAAGCTGCCATTTGAGCAAAGTGAGAGGCTTGGGCTTAATTATTATATTTCTTCGAATTGCCCATGCAAAGGACGTAAAAGTGGCAGCAAGCTATTGGCTTGATGATGAGCTCAGTAGTTTTCATAAATAGCCCTCCATTGTAACTGTAGCATAGTATGAGGGAACTGAATGAATTAATATCTTCCCGCTTCACTTATTTTCTTCCTTGCTTTTCATTTTGAGTATTTTCTTTTCACTATTCTGTTTACATTTATTTTATAATAGTTATTGTGCAAAAATCACAAATATATGTTATCGAACAATTAATATAATGATGAGTTGAGTATCGTTCCACGATGATTGTGTTACTGACTACCAAACTTAATATAACTCTTATTTAATTTGAACAATGATTAACTAATGACAAATTAATGAGAAAATAAACTAAACTAACTATTAAGAAAGGAAACGATGACAATGATTTAAATACTGAAAATACCAAAGTTATAGAAGCTCTACGGTTTCATATTTCAACAAGATTAATTAATTTAAATTCCTAATTTAATCAATTAATGTTTGTTCCTATGTTACCAACCAATTTTGCTAATGTAATTGTTAATCTCTTTCAAGCAAAAACAATGTTGTTTGTAAGAGAGAATTACATCTCTGTCAGTTTCAACAACCTATAAACACCCATTAAGTACAAGAAATTTCATAAGGCTGCATAAATCACATAAACATTTCTATCTTATATCAATTTATGGCAAATCAATTAGGGACTAATAGAGATTAAATCCTTTGTCTAATTTATATCTCAGATCATGCAAAAGGTGATTAGACTTCCACAAGCATAAATCATAGTTATAGACATGATAATCTAGCCACATCTTAGCCCTACAAAAGAAAATTAGTTCTTAATCAAAGGAAACAAAACATAAATCATAGGAATAGACATAGATATGAAGGAAATAAAGAAAAGAAAGCAAAGAAATTGAAGACAAACTCTTGTCTCTAGTCTTTCCACATTATATGAAGTCTTATTTATTGGTGTGGGTTTTAGGACTCTAACATTCGAAAAAAACGTGATTTCAAGTCGTCGTTACACAGGTGTACAGACTTTCTACCTTGCATGCTTTGTTGCAGCCCTTCAGAATTTGCTATGCGCTACCTTTACTCTTTTGACCATAACTTTCAGTGCACAACTCGGATTCATGAACCGCAAAATTTTATAGAGACTAGACATCCAGAGCTTTCCAGTGGTATATGACATATAATCTGATTCTTTGTAAATCATTAGAATTAATTAATTCCTAGAAGTTGGCTGTCTGGCAGAGGCGAAATTTGAACATTTTTTCTTAGAATTCGCTCAAATTGCTTTCATTTGCTTTCTGTAATTAAGAAAACTTAAAACAAACAAAATAAATATAAAAAAGAATAGATTCAACTTGAAAACAAACTAATTAACTAAGAAAAGATGTATTAAAAAGTGTATAAATATTGAGTTTAACAATAAATAGTTTTGAAGAAGTTCATACTATTTAACTGTTACTTTTGAGTTATGAGAGAGGGCATATTTTCAGCTAATTATCAAGCTAAACAACAACTATACACTATCTGACTAAGGGACTAATCACCAAGAACAGAACATAAAAATATTTTATTATTAAAAACAGTTAGTAAATATCTCAATATTACCAATTAATTACTTATTAATTTATAGTATCTATTTTATTAATTATTTCACTAGTAACTATATATTAATTATTTATAGGTTTAGCTATCCTATGCATTAGAGATTTGTTGATGGCCCAACAATACTAATCTATATATCTGCTTAGAGTTGCTTAACTATGACATTGGGATTGTACTCCTATGAATTGGTTAGTTTCCATACCATATTTCATTGCACTAATAGACACATTTATAACCTATTGGTAGAAAAACCTTGCGCCTAAGCTTTATCAAACAAACTTGAAGGGAACCTAAGCGTAACACTCCTCAATGGTTTCGCTGTTATCTACGAAAAGAAGTTCGTTAGGAAGCAATATGTTAGTTTTTGCTATCGACGTTTGCTGTCACTAAAGTTAAAGATTGTGATAACTTTGGACAACTAACTCGTTGACTCACATGTCAAGAAATTGGAGTTAGACAAAAATCTCGGTCATAGGACAATGCGCTGTTTAATAATGTAGAGAATGATATTCAAGAATAAAAACGATTGCACCTAATTTTTTTGTACTTCACTAATTAAAAGATGATGATGATATACCTTAGGATCCTTTAACCTTCCCGCATAGTCTGCGATGTAACTTTGATTGCAGTCTGGAAGTAGCTTCTTATGAACAGGGGAGAAGTAGGAGTGAAGAATCCCCCAGATCTCACCCAAAAAAAAAAAAATTTAAATTATATTCTAGAAGAATTTATTTATTCAATTTTTATCTCGTTAATTTTGTTCGAGTCCAATTAATAATTATTTCTTACATTTGACAATTCTAAATTAAAACATCAAATTATGGCACCTCCACCTTTGAATAAGCATAATAAGAGGCAGCAAATAATGTGTTAACACCATAGAATTATTCATCATTAATGAATGCGAAGAATATTAACTCTTATTGTACGCCAATCACTACAAATCAACAACAGACGATTTTTAAATGTTTTCCAACTATTTTCGATAATTTCACTGAATAAGATCACCATATACAAGTGAAGTAGAGTGTAAGATTTAACTTACCAATAATTATTTTACTTTCGACAATATGGTTAATGGTTATAATGTGACCATTTGCATGTACACGACTCTTGGTCTGTGTAGTTTTAGGAGAGCAAAAGAATACATTATATAAATAATACTTTTTAAGAGGGATCTTTTTAAGACAAATGTAGACACATGTTTCTAACCTGGATCTCACTTAATTTAGCAATTTAGATTCAAAGTAAATAAATTAGATTTTATGATATTGACTCATTAACTATCTCAGCAATTAGATTTAGTGAGATACGGAGTTATAAACTTGTATCAAGATTTTGCGTTAAAAGATCACCATCTAGTCTTAAATGTTTAATTATTTTCATACATGACCATGATAATAACCAATCGAGAATAATTTTTTTATAAATGCTTACTATACCGTTATCATGATTGTCATTAGTATTGATTAATATATACACATATTACTCTAAAGTGTAAACTTAATTATACATTTGTTTACATATTAACTTTAGGTGACTAAAAATTGTTCAAATTTAATATTTCACAATTAACATTGAAAGAACGAATGCTCAAGATCGACGGCATGTTGAAATAAGAATCGAATCAATATGCTCTAATTATCTTCTGATAAATATAAATGATTCTCTCACGCAAAATAGTAAAAGAGCTGTTTACTCTTATCAAGAAATATTTAATAATTAAACCAAATCGAAACACAAAAGAGGACTAAGCACGTAGGCTTAGGAAGGCCTTTGCTTAGCAAGAAAGCTAAGCAATTTAACTCCGGGAAGTTTTTTTCATTAGATTATATCAAAGACATAAAGGAACACGAAATATCGAACTAATTATTAAACATTTATATCAACAATATAATACCATTCTGTTCCTTATTACAAAAAATATACTGATGCCCCAGACCAACCTTTTATCCAACAAATTAGTTTCCATAAAGGAAAATTTTAGTAAAGGGTTAATTCTAATTTGCCCCCTGAGGTTAGACAAAAAGAAAAATGGAGGACCTCAGTTTTCTGAAACTCAAAATTACCCCATGAGGTTACTGTAGCACCGTTAGATTTAACGGAAAATGTATTAAATAGTAACTTAACGCTTTAGAAACCATTTAGAAAAGGGTATTATAGTCTATTTTACTGCTTATTAGCGTTAAGTTATTATTTAATACATTTTTTTGTTAAATCTAATATTAGCATTAAGTTATTATTCAATACATTTTCCGTTAAATCTAACGGTTTAATACATTTCCCGTTAAATCTAACGGTGCTAAAGTAACCTCATGGGGCATTCTTAGATTTCAGAAAACTGAGGTCCTCAATTTTTTTAGGCCTAATCTCAGGGAGTAAATTAGAATTATCCCTTTAGTAAACAAGATTTGAAGAATAGGACTAGGTAGTAGTGAGAATTGTGCAGCATTTTATGTTAATAAAAAAGCTGAATTAGAAAGAGGAGCTCCAATTAGAAATGTTGAAAACAAGGGATGAATAAAACTTACTTTATTGAAATTTATCAAAATTTTTGTTGAAAATTACAAGATAACTTGTAAGGTAAGGACTCACTCGATAAAAGCACGAAAGAAACGATATAAGAAATATTGAAAAGTAATCATTATTGAGCAAACATATAAGTAAAATGAATAATTTAAATAACAAGTTAGAAATGTTGAAAACAAGGGATGAATAAAACTTACTTTATTGAAATTTATCAAAACTTTCGTTGAAAATTACAAGAGAACTTGTAAGGCAAGGACTCACTCTTTTTAGCCGATGCATTTCTTTTGATTATAAGACTCCTTATAAAAACTTAGTGACAGACTTCAAAATTTTTGAAATCCACTACAATGATTATATTCTTCAAATGTCTTTGACTATGAATATAACACGTGTAAAATACATTAATTATGATTCTTGACAATTTGGCTAAGTAATATTTACTTTCTACTACTCTTGATAAGTTTGAATATACATCAAAGAAACATGGACATTCTTATTTGTCTTCTTTTGGCATGAGATAAGCTTGTTTGCTTTACTTTTCCACCGTTCTTCTAGAAAATGAGTTGGATATGAGTTGGATATACCTGACTTTATTGCTTACAGATCATAAGGATCTTGGAAAGTAGTCCACCAAATGGATCTTCGTCTAGATTTTCTGGAGTACTGTTGGATGAGCTGTCCGAAATCTGTTGAATAAGTGCCATTAATTGCTTGAGCTATTCACTTTTTGACTTCTTCTTCTTGGAATTTTTTGATAATGTTGACTTGTCATGGGCTTGTACTTTTATTTTTGATGGAGTATTGGGCTTGATTGATTTTTCTTTGGACTTCGCCTGAGATTGAAAAGGCTTTTTACCAGACTTGATCTATTGCTGAATATTTTGAACTGAACATCTTGAAATATCATACTTCTCCTATCAGTAAATTCTAAATTCTCTAACTAGTGATAAATAGCAATTTGAATAATAAGACTCAATAGTATATAACCAGGATAAAATCCAAGGAATTTGAAAATCTATATGAAAACTGATTTGTTGGATAAAAGGTTGGTCTTAGGCATTAACATGTTTTTTGTAATAAGGAAAGGATAATTGATTAATCTGTTCTGAATAAATTGCTGCATTATGTCCTAAATAATACCACCATTCTAAGAACCAGGATGGATAAAACTTTTGACAACAAGTATCAAAATGGATAAACCAAGAATGATCAAATGTTCTAAGATAAAACATATTAAACCAAGCTTTTTGATAATCTACGTAATTATAACCATTTGGTTCATAGGGAATTGAGAAAGAAACATTGGTCAAGGAATTGAGAAAGAAACATTGGTCCAGATGGATTGGGTACCAAATTCTCTAGGGGTTTTGACTTTTTTTATCTTATAGGTTGAGTAAGAAATCTGGTCAGGATTTTTGAGATTTTTATGATGAACTATTTCTACACTATCAGTATCAACTAGAATCAACTCATAAAATTGATAATTTTTCAACGGGTTATCTATAATATATTGACAATCTGGAAGAAATAATCTTTGAGTAAGGGATTTTAATTCAACTAAAGAAACTGACTTGGTATACTGAGTAACTTGGAGATGTTGACGTTGACTCTTGGTTATGTAATTAGACTTTTGAATAGACGAACCTACCTGGGTAGATGACCCAATTGCAAATTGAGTACTTGGTTGGGCAGATAACCCAGCTACAGCTTCAGAAAATGACAAAGGAGGATATTCAGCTAAAATTGAATAGGTGTTTGCAATGGGGATTTTACCTACACCTGCAACTTGAATAGACTGATTAGTTTTTGTCATGATGTAATCACTAGCATTCATAATCTTTTTGTCTAACATTTTGACTATTCTCACCGAGTGTTTCACTCTTTGATCTTGTCCTGTAAAAATTCTCTTGTCAAGAAATCTAGAATAGAATTATTTTCTCCCTTAATAAATTCAATTTCAAAATCAAATACGGATAAAATTGCTTGCCTTCTTGCAAAAATTTGTTTAGAAACTAAATTTTTAACATCTTTTTGTAAAACTTGCTTTGCAGATTTGCAATCAATACGGAGTAAAAATGTTTTGTTGAATAAATCATCTTGAAATTTTGTAATGCATAAAACAATTGATAAAATTTCTTTTTTAATAGTTGAATAATTCTTTTGTGGTCCAAGCCATAGACCTGAATGATACCTAACTAAATCTTCTTTATTTGATTCTGGTAATTTTTGCTTAAGAATATCTCCATATCTTATTTTGAAAGCATCTGTTTCCACAATCATAAATGTATCAGGATGTGAAATTCCTAAGCAAGGAAGTGTTTTGACATTTTCTTTTATGATTTTGACTATCCTCGTATGTTCATCTGTCCAAGGTAAAGGATTCTTTTGAAGTAAAGGTTTGCATAGTTTTTTAAGATTTGGAAAGAAATATGAGATATAATTAAAGATCGTAAGAATCTTTGTAATTGATTTTTATCTTTAATTTCATCTGAAAATTTGTCAGCAAACTCTATTGCTCTTTGAACATGTTTTATTCTTCCTTGATACATGTCATATCCTAAAAATCTTATTTTTGTTTGAAATAATATCATTTTGGCGGCAGAAATTACTAAACCATTTTTCTTAACTACATAAAAGAATGAAATGTTTAAATGTTGTTCTATTGCTTCAGAAAAGATTAATATATCATCTATATAAACAATAATAAATTTTGTATAAGGGTTGAATATATCATTCATAATATGTTAAAATTTAGATGGAGCATTCTTTAATTCGAATGGCATTACATTCCATTCATAATGCCCAAATAGAATTATAAAAGCTGTTTTATATCTATCTTGTTCTGTAATTTGAACTTGCCAAAATCCACTTTTCATATCAAATTTTGAAAATAATATTGCATCATAAAGTCTTTTAACTTAATCTCGCTTATTAGGAATAGGGTACCTAATCCATTGTAATACTCTGTTTAAAGGTTTGTAATTGATTACTAATCTTGAAACTGCTCTTTCTAATGCAGCGTTTTTATTAACATAAAATACTGCACAACTCCAAGGTGATTTTGATTCTCTTATTAATTTCTTTTTTTAATAAATCATGTATTTCTTCTTTGTAATATTGTAATAATTCTTGATTCATTTGAATTGGCCTAGCTTTTGTTGGAATTTATTTTTCATTAAATTCTTTAATATATGGTAAGGTAACTATATGTTTTTTTTCCTATTCCAAAATTGATTAGGCAAATCTGAGCATGCTTCTTTTCTAAATTTATTTTCAATTTCTTCTATATTATCCTCAATATTAGGTTTTTCTAATTGTTCCTAGATTCTTTTATATTTAATTTCTTTTTGTAGATAATTAATATGATGTTGTTAATTAATTATTAAATTAATTTGTTTAGTGATTTTATTTTGTTGTAGTAAATGAATTTCTTTAGAGTCTATTGGTGGTAAAACTTATTTTTGTTCCCATAATTTCAATATGAGTAAGGATATGGTATATATCAAGGAACGATAAAACATGTTCAAAGAGCAATAGAATTTGCTGACAAATTTCCAGATGAAATTAAAAATAAAAATCAATTACAAAATTACTTAGGATCTTTAAATTTTATCACAGATTTCTTTCCAAATCTTAGAAAACTATGCAAACCTTTATTTCACAGACTTCAAAAGAATTCTTTACCTTAGACAGATGAACATACTAGGATAGTCAAAATCCTAAAAGAAAATGTTAAAACACTTTCTTACTTAGGAATTCCACATCCTGATGCATTTATGATTGTAGAAACAAATGCCTTCGAAATAGGATATGGAGGTATTCTTAAGCAAAAATTACTAGAATCAAATAAAGAAGATTTAGTTAGGTATAATTTAGTTTTATGGCTCAGACCACAAAAGAATTATTCAACTATTAAAAAAGAAATTTTATCAATTGTTTTATGCATTACAAATTTCAAGATAATTTATTCAACAAAACATTTTTACTCCGTATTGATTGCAAGTCTATATATGGAGTCTTGTAATCAAAAGAAAGGCATCAACTAAAAAGAGTGAGTCCTTGCCTTACAAGTTCTCTTGTAATTTTCAATGAAAGTTCAATAAAGTAAGTTTTATTCATCTCTTGTTTTCAATATTTCTAACTTGTTATTCAAATTATTCATTTTACTTATATGTTTTGTCAATAATCATTACTTTTTAATATTTCTTATATTGTTTCTTTCTTGCTTTTATCGATCCTGTTTTCTCAATTGGTATCAGAGCCATTACGATAATAGAACTCTACGTAAATGATAGAGAAAAGTGAATTAAGAGAACATATTAGCATGTAAAGATTGGCTTCATGCTCTGATACCATAAAGTAACAAATACCTATGCCTATTTTGTGTAAAAATAGATTATAGTAAATGAATATTTAAAACTAATGTGTCTAATATTGTTGGATCATGAAGACTAACTTGGAAGTTTGGGGCACAATTAAAATAAATAGCACCATTACAAAGGTTTGATTGGACTACCTCTAATAGGGAATCTTGATATTTTAATAGTGTTTTATCTCTTAATAACATGAATATTGGAGAATCTATTCCTAATTTTGATAATGGTTTGATAGCTATTTGTATTAGTCCAACATGTATATAATTAAATCCTTTTTGTTTATAATTTTCTATGGCTAATTGACTAAGCAATCTTATCTCTTCAAATTCATTTTGTAAAGTTAAATTTAAAAAATGAGAAACTATGCAACATGGAATAATTCAATCAATACATCCACCTTTAGAATAAATTAAGATTAAAACAAATGAAGCAGAGATTTTAGTAACCCCATTTAAAAAGGAATCGAACAAACCAGATAATGAAACTGCAACTTTAGGAGATATCAAAAAATTTATGAACAAAATAATTTTCATAATCAATTATTATATGCTATGTCTAAATAAGTTACAAGAATAGAAGATCAAATAGATAATATTAAATTAAAACAACCTATAACAATTTCTCAAGATAAATCTCGCTCCACCATTATTTAAACTAGTTCAACAAAATAATACGCCAATAAGACTTCCTAAAATAGACTTAATTGATCAAATTAATAAAAAACTTAAGATATTGCCAAGTACTTCCAATAATATTAATATTATAGACCAAAATCAACAAAGTGATACTCAATCTATTACGACATTTGAAGATATTGATGAAATAAACAAAATAACTAGAAAGGATAAATGAAAACAAGCCCCTACAAGAATATATTATCTAAGACCTACTCCACCATATTTAATGTGTGAAGAAAGAAACAGTTTATTTCTAATAAATATGCAGGTGATTCAATTTATGAATGGAACATAGATGAAAAATCAGAATATGAAATAATTAATACCTTACCAGAAATGGGTATGGCATCTACTGCATATAAAGCTTACAAAACAAGTGATTATGAGAATGCTAAGTTATTAGTAGCAGGTTTTACAAGATCATTGAAATATTGGTGGGATGATTGTATAGGATTCAATAATCAACAAATAATACTTAATCATGTAGAAAAAACTCAAGTAGAAGATGAAGATGGGTTTGTAACTATTCAAGAAACTCAAAATGCTGTAGAAGTACTAATATATACGATTTTGATGCATTTCATTGGAAATCCTAAAGCGGAATTAGCTACTTCAAAAATAATTTTAACAAACCTTAGATGTCCAACCTGAGGAGATTTCAGATGGTATAAAGATGTATTCTTAACAAATATATTCAAAAGACAAGACTGCAATGCTTCTTTATAGAAAGAGAGATTTATTACAGGATTACCAAAATTCTTTTCTGAAAAAAATAATCAATAAATTAATAGAAATAACAGGAGAAAATTCAATTCCTTGGGATAATATAACATACAGTCAATTGTTTGCTTTTATTAAAAAAGAAGAATTAGCAATATGTCAAGAACAAAAAGAAAAAAGAAAGACAGAAAGTTTTAACAAAATGATGGGATCGTTCTGTGAACAATATGGCTATGAAAATCTTAGGCCACCATCATATTTTAGGAAATATAAAATGAATAAATCAAAGAAACTTTATAAAAGTCAATTTGATAATCAATACTATAAAAAGAATAAGAAAAAATATAAACCTAAGAAGAATTATTCAAAGTCTGAAAAGCAATTAGTATGTTGGAACTTTTTGATGATGTTGACTATCATGGGCATGGACTTTTATTTTTGATAGAGTATTAGGCTTCTATTTTTGATAGAGTATTAGGCTTGATTGATTTTTCTTTGAGCTTGGCCTGAGATTGAATAGGCGTTTTACCGGACTTGATCCATTGTTGAATATTTTGAACTGAACATCTTGAAATCTGTAGATGCCATTTTCTTATTATTAATAACTTCAAATTTTAGTACACAATCTTCTTAAGACAGTTTGTAATAGGGATTTTGCCTCCACCTACCTTCATCCTAATGCATTTATGAGTGTAGAAACAGATACCTCCGAAATAGGATATGGAGGTATTCTTAAGCAAAAATTACCAGAATCAAATAAAGAAGATTTAGTTGGGTATCATTCAGGTTTATGGCTCGGATCACAAAAGAATTATTCAACTATTAAAAAAGAAATTTTATCAATTGTTTTATGCATTACAAAATTTCAAGATGATTTAATCGACAAAACATTTTTATTCCGTATTGATTGCAAATCTGCAAAAGAAGTTTTACAAAAAGATGTTATAAATTTAGTTTCTAAACAAATTTTTGCAAGATGGCGAGAAATTTTATCCGTATTTGATTTTGAAATTGAGTTTATTAAAGGAGAAAATAATTCTATTCCAGATTTCTTGATAAGAGATTTTTTATAGGACAAGATCAAAGAGTAAAACACTCAGTGAGAATAGTCAAAATGTTAGACAAAAAGATAATGAAGGCTAGTGATTACACCATGGCAAAAATGAATCAGTCTATTCAAGTTGCAAGTGTAGGCAAAATCCCCATTGCAAACACCTATTCAGTTTTAGCTTAATATCCTCCCTTGTCATTTTCTCAAGCTGTAGCTGGGTCATCTACCCAATAAAACAAATGAAGTAGAGATTTTAGCAGCCCCATTTAAAAAGGAATCGAATAAACCAGATAATGAAACTGCAACTTTAGGAGATATCAAAAAAAGTTTATAATTTTTTTCTTGAATTAGGCAAATCATAAATGCTGCATAACTCCAAGCTGATTTCGATTCTTTTATTAATTTCTTTTTAATAAATCCTGTATTTCTTCTTGGTAATATTGTAATAATTCTTGATTCATTTGAATTGGCCTAGCTTTTGTTGGAATTTGTTTTTCATTAAATTCTTTAATATATGGTAAAGTAACCATATGTTTTTTTCCTATCCCAAAATTGATTAGGCAAATCTGAGCATACTTCTTTTCTAAATTTATTTTCATTTTCTTCTATATCATCCTTAATATTAGTTTTTTCTAATTGTAGTGGATTTCAAAAATTTTGAAGTCTATCACTAAGTCTATATAAGGAGTCTTGTAATCAAAAGAAAGGCATCTGCTAAAAAGAGTAAGTCCTCTCTTGTAATTTTCAATGAAAGTTTCAATAAATTTCAATAAAGTAAGTTATATTAATCCGTTGTTTTCAACATTTCTAACTTTTTATTTAAATTATTCATTTTACTTATATGTTTTCTCAATGAAGCAGAGATTTTAGCAACCTTATTTAAAAAGGGATCGAGTAAACTAGATAATGAAACTGCAACTTTAGGAGATATTTTCTAGATTATAATAATTGAGTGCCTGGTTAGGTAGATGACCCAGCTATAGCTTGGATTGGCTCAAAGATCATATTTTAGATTTGGAAACATACTATTGGACGCTTTGTAAAAGAGGCAGAATTTAGAGGAATTATAATTATAGATATCATTGTAGAATTATTAATAAACGAAAATTTTAGTAAACAAGATTTGAAGGATAGGGCTAGGTAGCAGTGAGAGTTGTACATACGTTGGTAAGCCAGGTGTTCCCAGCAGCTAGGAGAGAGCGTGAGACCGTTGGCAAGCCTTAGGTGTTCCCGTAGCCTTCCTGTCCTAAGAAGATTGTGTGCTAAAATTTGAAGTTATTAATAATTCAAAAATGGCATCTATAGTTAGAAAATATCTAAATTCTAAATCTAAAAAAAACATCTAAGGGAATTAGTTCAAGAGAAATAATAACAAAAATTATATAAAAATAACTTGATGAAGTTTCTCCTATTCTTAAACAATTAAATCATAATAATATTTTTCCTCCTGGATGTTGTTATGAAGGCTAGCGATTACATCATGGCAAAAACCAATAAGTCTATTGAAGTTACAGGTGTAGGGAAAATCCCCTTTCAAGCACCTATTCAATTTTAGTTGAATATCTTCCTTTGTCATTTTCTCAAGCTGTAGTTGGGTCATCTACCCAACCAGGTACTCAATTAGCAACTAGGTTATTTACCCAGGTCAAAAATAAAAGTCCAAGCCTATGACAAGTCAACATCATCAAAAAGTTCTAAGAAGAAGAAGTCAAAAAATGAACAGCTTAAGCAATTAATGACACATATTCAATAGATTTCAGACAACTCATCCAAAAATACTCCAAAAAATCCAAACGAAGATCCGTTTGGCCACTTTTCCAAGATCCTTATGATCTGTAAGCAATAAAGTCAAGTATATCCAACTCATATCCAACTCACTTTCTAGAAGAACGGTGGAAAAGTAAAGCAAGCAAGCTTATCTCATGCCAAAAGAAGACAAATAAGATTGTCCACGTTTCTTTGATGTATAATGCATAAAACAATTGATAAAATTATTTTCTAATAGTTGAATAATTCTTTTGTGGTCCGAGCCATAAACCTGAATAATACCTAACTAAATCTTTTTTATTTGATTCTGGTAATTTTTGCTTAAGAATACCTCAATTTCCTATTTCGGAGGTGTAACGCCCCAAAACCGAAACACAAATATTGCTAATGGGCTAGGAAATCACTAATAATAAATCTCTAAACAAAAACTTCAATAATTTTTCTTATTAGAAAAAAATGAACATAACAATAAATTTAATATCTCTCTAATCAAAACAAAGTCTAACAATCTAAAGTTCTAAACACAATTATTAAAAAAAAGTCTTCTTATTGTGTCATTCCAAAAATGAAATAAAGCCTCGACATCAACCAGCAAGCCCAACTGCTAACTTCCAAGACCACTCTGCAAAATGTTACAGACGAGGAGTGAGCCATCAACTCGGTAAGTAAAATCATACACAACCATTTAGTATCTTAAAACAATTATTTAAAAAAATCATATAATTTATAGTTTAATATTTCAAATCTAAAATCATATCTTAATAACAATAGAGTTATAAGCACTCATAACATTTAAGATAAAAAAAAAAACTATTCAATATCATTAAAGATTAGAAAACATTCGTCGACTTATGTCACATAACGTCACCCGTAATCCCGGTGACCTGGCCCAAAATTCAGACATTAATGCCACCCATAATCTCGGTGACCCGGCCTGAAAGTCGTGTGCACACTAATACCACAGCTAGGTTCAGAATTCAGAATTCATAAAAGTATTCAGATACTGTGGACAATGAGTCAAAACATTTCAAAACCATGCCAAATAACATAATATTCAAAGTACATAGTCTAATAACTTTTGTAGATAATTATAAGGTCATCAAAATATCAAAGGTTCTAAAAAAAGGTCAAGGAAACATTTAACATATATTCTGAATTTTTGTAAAAATAATTTGTTAGAAGTTCCTTTTACTAAAACGGTTTTTAACATAAAAATGGTTTTTGAGAATCAATTTAAAAGCTTTGTTAAAACTCTAATTCCATAATAGAAAATAATTGATATAATATCACATAAAAATATTTTCTAACATATCAATATATTCATTAAGAATACGTTATACTTTAATCACAGTACATGTATGATGTTACTTACTTTGATCGATTTAAAAAGAGAAATATCCTAGCTCCTACTTGTTCAATGATTGTCCTAATACATAACCAGAAAATATTTTGATAAATTCATAAACTCAACACCTAAAATGTGCAACAAAATTCCCTTAAAAATTCCTAAATAAGCCGTTTTGTCTAAGTCTCATTCCTTGAACAAAGGTGATTCTAGAAATTTTAGAAATTTATAGCTTAATCTAATTAATCTAGGATTTTCCAGAGGCAAAATAGACACATAAATTATTCAATTAAAAATTTTTCAAAGCAATTTACAATCAGAAACTATTTTTTATGATTTTTGTTTTTGCTAGTAAACTCTATCCAAAATTTCCAGATTAAGACGTTTCAAATTCAAAATTTCATAACAATTATTCCACATGTTTAAAAATCCTAAAAATGTAAAAAAATATATACTATCTTGAAAAAGTAGCATATAAAATTTGAGAAATTTTTGACTTCTTTAGCATATGAAAAAAAATTCTGAAATTCGTAACATCCAAAATCTATAGTATTTTCCAAGATTTCAATAAAAAGTTCAAAAATTCGTAATAAATTTAAATATTGATCTTTTTTTGTAAAATAAAATTATACATCTTAATATTTTTGTCTATAACAAGATATAAAAAGAACATACTAAAATTCAATTTTTAAGACTCTTAATAAATTCAAAAATCCTAAACTGGAACTTAAACCTCTATAGAAATCCTAGTGTAGATCTAGACAACAATAATTCCTAGTAAATTATCATTATAACAAACAGAGGAGAACACGATCTTACCTTGAAATTCTCTGAGTTTCAAGGCCTCCACCTAGCTTTCATGTTTAAAACCCTAATTGTAATGTTATAATATTATTTATATATACCAGATGAGGTGAATGTTTCAAAAGAGAAAAAGCTTAACCACTACTTATCTCTTCAAATTTAAATCTAATTAAAACTCTTTTTTTATTATTATTATCCTTGACTAACTCCCATAATGACTTATATAGCCCTATAAAAAAATTACGGTTGCTATAAAGGGCATCTGTTTCTACAATCATAAATGTATCAGGATGTGGAATTCTTAAGCAAGGAAGTGTTTTGACATTTTTTTTAGGACTTTGACAATCCTAGTATGTTCATCTGTCCAAGGTAAAGGATTCTTTTGAAGTCTGTGGAGTAAAGGTTTGCATACTTTTCTAAAAATTAGAAATAAATCTGAGACATAATTTAAAGATCTTAAGAATCTTTGTAATTGATTTTTATCTTTAATTTCATCTGGAAATTTGTCAGCAAATTCTATTGCTATTCAAACAGGTTTTATTGTTCCTTGATATATGTCATTTTCTAAAAATCTTATTTTTTGTTTGAAATAATTTCATTTTGGGGGCGGAAATTACTAAACCATTTTTCTTGACTACATAAAAGAATGTTTGTAAATGTTTAAAATGTTGTTCTATTGCTTCAAAAAAGATTAATATATCATCTATATAAACAATAATAAATTTTGTATAAGGGCTGAATATATCATTCATAATATGTTGAAATTTAGATGGAGCATTTTTTAATCTGAATGGCAGTACATTCCATTCATAATGCCCAAATGGAACTATAAAAGCTATTTTATATCTGTCTTGTTTTGCAATTTGAACTCACCAAAATCCACTTTTTATATCAAATTTTGAAAGTAATATTGCACCATAAAGTCTTTTAACTAAATCTCATTTATTAGGAATATGGTACCTAATCCATTGTAATACGTTGTTTAAAGGTTTGTAATTGATTACTAATCTTGGAACTCCTCTTTCTATTTCAGCATTTTTATTAACATAAAATGCTATACAACTCCAAGATGATTTTAATTCTCTTGTTAATTTCTTTTTTAATGAATCTTGTATTTCTTCTTGGCAATATTGTAATAATTCTTGATTCATTTGAATTGGCCTAGCTTTTGTTGGAATTTGTTTTTCATTAAATTCTTTAATATACGGTAAGTAACTATATGTTTTTTCCTATCCCAAAATTGATTAGGCAAATCTGAGCATACTTCTTTTCTAAATTTATTTTCAATTTCTTCTATATCATCCTCAATATTAGGTTTTTTTAATTGTTCCTCGATTCTTTTATATTTAATTTCTTTTTGTAGATAATTAATATGATGTTGTTTATTAATTATTAAATTAATTTTTTTAGTAATTGTACTTTTTTTATCTTGCAGGTTGAGTAAGAAATTTGGTCAGGATTTTTTGGATTTTTGTGATGAACTATTTCTACACTATCAGTATCAACTAGAATAAACTCATAAAATTGATGATTTTTCAACGGATTATCTGTAATATATTGACAATCTGGAAGAAATAATCATTGATTAAGAGATTTTAATTCAACTAAAGAAACTGGCTTGGTATACTGAGTAACTTGGAGATGTTGACGTTGACTCTCGGTTATGTAATTGGACTTTTGAATAGACTAACCTACCTGGGTAGATGACCTAGTTGATAATTGAGTACCTAGTTGGGTAGATGACCCAGCTACAGCTTCAGAAAATGACAAAGGAGGATATTTAGCTAAAACTGAATAGATGTTTGCAATGGGGATTTTACCTACACTTGCAACTTGAATAGACTGATTATTTTTTACCATGATGTAATCACTAGCCTTCATAATCTTTTTGTCTGACATTTTGACTATTCTCATCAAGTGTTTCACTCTTTGATCTTATCCTATAAAAATTCTCTTGTCAAGAAATCGGGAATAGAATTATTTTCTCCTTCAATAAATTCAATTTCAAAATCAAATACGGATAAAATTACTTGCCATCTTGCAAAAATTTGTTTAGAAACTAATTTTTTAACATCCTTTTGTAAGACTTCTTTGATTTATTCTTCTTATATTTCCTAGAATATGATGGTGGACTAAGATTTTCATAACCATATTGTTCACAAGATGATCCCATCGTTTTGTTAAAACTTTCTATCTTTCTTTTTTTCTTTTTGTTCTTGACATATTGCTAATCCTTCTTTTTTAATAAAAGCAAACAATTGACCATATGTTATATTATCCCAAGGAATTGAATTTCCTCCTGTTATTTCTGTTAATTTATTGATTATTTTTTTAGAAAAGAATTTTGGTAATCCTGCAATAAATCTCTCTTTCCAGAAAGAAGCATTGCAGTTTTGTCTCTTGAATATATTATTAAAAATACATCCTTATACCATCTAAAATCTCCTAAAGTTGGGCATCTAAGATTTTTTCAAATTATTTTTATTGGATAAGTATGTGATTACTAAAAATAGTGATAAACAATTTTTATTGGATATTGTTGATAAAATTGAAGATCCGAATATAAAAAAAGAATATTTAATAAGATTAAAAGAAATTTTAGAGCAAGAAAGTAGTATTAAGACTCCAGAGACATTTAGTTTAAATAAAATATGGGATAAAAATCCATCACAAACTCTATTCTAACAAGTTACTACAGGAGATTACAACAAGAAATTGGACATTTAAAGGAACAAATAAAAGACATCAAAAAGAAATTCAAAATCAACAATTTGAATTCTTTGACTATCAACTTTAAATGGATATGTTTGTTTTAAAAATGGAGTACCTAAGATGATGTTTTGAGTAAGATTTTTAACTAATATAAATGTTGTTTTAAAACAATATCCTTGATTACATATTTTGACTTTCGATAACTTATACTTGACTTTTAAAGTCATTCCATTTGCACCACTTGGTTTTTTAGACGTTTTCTCATATAACGTCTATAGACGAAGGATTATCAAAAGGTTTGTATAGTTTTTTAAGATTTGGAAAGAAATTTGAGACATAATTTAAAGATCTTAACAATCTTTGTAATTGATTTTTATCTTTAATTTTATCTGAAAATTTGTCAGTAAATTCTATTACTCTTTAAATAGGTTTTATTGTTCCTTGATATATGTCATATCCTAAAAATCTTATTTTTGTTTGAAATAATTTCATTTTGGGGGCAGAAATTACTAAAGCATTTTTCTTGACTACATAAAAGAATGTTTTTAAATGTTTAAAATGTTATTCTATTGCTCCGGAAAAGATTAATATATCATCTATATAAACAATAATAAATTTTGTATAAGGGTTGAATATATCATTCATAATATGTTGAAATTCAGATGGAGCATTCTTTAATCCGAATGGCATTATATTCCATTCATAATGCCCAAATGGAACTGTAAAAGCTGTTTTATATCTATCTTGTTCTGCAATTTGAACTTGCCAAAATCCACTTTTCATATCAAATTTTGAAAATAATATTGCATCATAAACCTAAATGATACCTAACTAAATCTTCTTTATTTGATTCTGATAATTTTTGCTTAAGAATACCTCTATATCCTATTTCAGAGGCATTTGTTTCTACAATCATAAATGTATCGGGATGTGGAATTCCTAAGCAAGAAAGTGTTTTGACTTTTTGATAATCTACGTAATTATAATCTACATATTAAACCATAAGATAAAACATATTAAACCAAGCTTTTTGATAATCTACATAATTATAAACATTTGGTTCAAGGGAATTGAGAAAGAAACATTGGTCCAGATGGACTGGGTACCAAATTTTCTAGGGGTTTTGACTTTTTTTATCTCACAGGTTTAGTAAGAAATTTGGTAAGGATTTTTGCGATCTTTATGATGAACTATTTCTACAATATCAGTATCAACTAGAATCAACTCATAAAATTGATGATTTTTTAACGGGTTATCTGTAATATATTGACAATCTAGAAGAAATAATATTTGACTAAGGGATTTTAATTCAACTAAAAAAATTGGCTTGGTATACTGAGTAACTTGAAGATGTTGACGCTGACTCTTGGTTATGTAATTGGACTTTTGAATAGACGAACCTACCTGGGTAGATGACCCAGTTGCTAATTGAGTATAGACCAAAATCAACAAAGTGGTACTCAATCTATTACGATATTTGATGGAGTCGGTCTCGGATAATATGTTCTTGTAGGAGCTTGTTTCCATTTATCTTTTCTTGTTATTTAGTTTATTTCATCAATATCTTCAGATATCGTAATAGATTGAGTATCACTTTGCTAATTTTGGTCTATAATATTAATATTATTGGAAGTATTGGGTCTTATTGGCGTATTATTTTGTTGAACTGGTTTAAATAATGGTGGAGATATATGTTAAGGAAATGTTATAGGTTGTTTTAATTTAATATTATCTATTTGATTCTTCTATTCTTGTAACTTGTTTAGACATAGTATATAATAATTGATTATGAAAATTATTTTGTTCATAAATTTTTTTAATATTTCCTAAAATTGCAGTTTCATTATCTGGTTTATTCGATCTCTTTTTAAATGGGGTTGCTAAAATCTTTGCTTCATTTGTTTTAATTTTGATTTGTTCTAAAGGTGGATGTATTGATTGAATTATTCAATGTTGCGTAGTTACCCATTTTTTAAATTCATTTGTGCCAATCTAATTCTATCATTAAATCTAATCTATCTTCACGTGATATATTATACCAGTTGTTTTTAAAGAAATTTTGTGTGTTTTTATAATCAATTCTATGTCTTCTAATATGTTCTCTTAATTCACTTTTCTCTATCATTTACTGAGTTCTATTACCTAATGGCTCTGATACCAATCGAGAAAACAGGATCGATAAATAAAAGAAAGAAACAATATAAGAAATATTGAAAAGTAATGATTATTGAGAAAACATATAAGTAAAATGAATAATTTAGATAACAAGTGAGAAATGTTGAAAATAAGGGATGAATAAAACTTACTTTATTGAAATTTATTGAAACTTTCGTTGAAAATTATAAGAGAACTTGTAAGGCAAGGACTCACTCTTTTTTAGCCGATGCCTTTCTTTTGATTACAAGACTCCTTATATAGGCTTAGTGACAGACTTCAAAATTTTTGAAATCCACCACTCAATTGTATATTGTTTTTGTTGAATTAAAATCCTAAAAGATTTCCTATGAAATGCATCGAAATTGTATATATTAGTACTTCTATAGCATTTTGAGTTTCTTGAATAGTTACAAACCCATCTTCGTCTTCTACTTGAGTTTTTTCTATATGATTAAATATTATTTGTTGATTATTGAATCCTATACAATTGTCCCACCAATGTTTCAATGATCCTGTAAAACCTACTGCTAACAACTTAGCAGTCCCATGATCACTTGTTTTATAAGCTTTATATGCAATTGATGCTATACCCATTTCTTGTAAGGTATTAATTATTTCATATTCTGATTTTCCATCTATGTTCTATTTATAAATTGAATCACCTGCATATTTATTGGAAATAAATTGTTTTCTTTCTTCATACATTAAATCTGGTGGAGTAGGTCTTGGATAATATGTTTTTGTAGGGGCATTCGGTCCTTTTTTAAATGGGGTTGCTAAAATCTCTGCTTCATTTGTTTTAATCTTGATTTGTTCTAAAGGTGGATATATTGATTGAATTATTCCATGTTGTGTAGTTTTCCATTTTTTAAATTCATTTGTTTGAATATTGACATGTTGACTTTTATAAGGCAATTGAATATTATTTTGATGCATACGTGTCAAACCAAATAAAGAAAGGAATGTTGACTTTTAATCTTTTCATCTCATTATACCATTCTTCTCTAATTTCTTCAGTTTTTATTTAGTAAATGAACTAAAATACCATTTTCTCTTAAAGTTATTTTCTTCTTGAAAAAAAAATCATTTTTTAAATATTCTTTGTTTATTTCAAAGTCTTCTTTTTGAATAGTATTAATAGTTTGAAAATCTTATTGTGTAGGTGACAATGGTAGTTATTGGCTAACTGGTTCTACTACAGGTGTTGTATAATTTACTGAATAAGCAACCTTATTATTTATTTCACTTGCTTGTGTACTTCTATAATTAAAACTAATAGATTTTGATAATGAAAACGAACTCTTAGCAGATTTAATATCAGAATAACTTGATGAAGTTTCTCCTATTCTTAGAGAATTAAATCTCAATAATATTTTTCCTTTTGGATTTGAGTAATTTATGTTATTTCCTTTTGTGCTTTATTCCTAGGTGGTAATGGATTATGTATCTGCTAAACTTCTGGTATGGTAATTTTATTTCATTTAAGTAATTTTGCTGTATAAGTTGATATTGGAGTATTTTCTTTTGTTTCTACTATTAATATCATAGTTTCTCCTCTAGTATCTTGTAATCTCTATCTTGTATTAAATTCTAAACTAGTTTGTTTAAAATATATCCTATAAAGAAACAAATACCCACACCCATTTTGTGTAAATACTGATTCTGGTAAATGAATATTTAAAACTAATGTGTCTAATATTGTTGGATCATGAAGACTAACTTGGAAGTTTGGGGCAAAATTAAAATAAATAGCACTGTTACAAAGGTTTGACTGGACTACCTCTAATAAGGAATCTTGAAATTTTAATAGTGTTTTATCTTTTAATAACATTAATACTGGAGAATCTATTCCTATTTTTGGTAATGGTTTGATAGCTATTTGTATTAGTCAAAAATTTATATAATTAAATCTTTTTTGTTTACAATTTTCTATGGCTAATTGACTAAGCAATCTTTTCTCTTCAAATTCATTTTGTAAAGTTAAAGTTTTTCCATGTTCTTTTATTGAATAAGCAGTTTTAAAGTCAAATATTCCTATTTCATATATACTATTTGGTGAAATGCTAGGTACATATTAAACCAAGCTTTTTGATAATCTACGTAATTATAACCATTTGATTCATAGGGAATTGAGAAAGAAACATTGGTCCAGATGGATTGGGTACCAAATTCTTTAGGGGTTTTGACTTTTTTTATCTTATAAGTTAAGTAAGAAATTTGGTCAGAATTTTTGGGATCTTTATTATGAACTATTTCTACACTATCAGTATCAACCAGAATCAACTCATAAAATTGACAATTTTTCAACGGGTGATCTGTAATATATTGACAATCTGGAGGAAATAATCCTTGAGTAAGGGATTTTAATTCAACTAAAGAAACTGGCTTGGTATACTGAGTAACTTGGAGATGTTGACGTTGACTCTTGGTTATGTAATTAGACTTTTGAATAGACGAACCTACTTGGTAGATGACCCAGTTGCTAATTGAGTACCTGGTTGAGTAGATAACCCAGCTACAGCTTCAAAAAATGACAAAGGAATTCAGCTAAAATTGAATAGGTGTTTGCAATGGGGATTTTACCTACACCTGCAACTTGAATAGACTAATTAGTTTTTGCCATGATGTAATCACTAGCAATCATAATCTTTTTGTCTGACATTTTGACTATTCTCACCAAGTTTTTCACTCTTTGATCTTGTCACGTAAAACTTCTCTTGTCAAGAAATCAGGAATAGAACTATTTTCTCCTTTAATAAATTCAATTTCAAAATCAAATACGGATAAAATTGTTTGCCATCTTGCAAAAATTTGTTTAGAAACTAAATTTTTAACATCTTTTCATAAAACTTCATTTGCAGATTTGCAATCAATGCGGAGTAAAAATGTTTTGTTGAATAAATCATCTTGAAATTTTGTAATGCATAAAACAATTGATAAAATTTCTTGTTTAATAGTTGAATAATTCTTTTTCGGTCCTAGCCATAAACTAGAAAGGATGAACGGAAACAAGCCCCTACAATAACATATTATCCAAGACCTACTCCACTAGACTTAATGTATAAGAAAGAAAACAATTTATTTCCAATAAATATGCAGGTGATTCAATTTATGAATGGAACATAGATGGAAAATCAGAATATGAAATAATTAATACCTTACAAAGAAATGGGTATGGCATCTACTGCATATAAAGCTTATAAAACAAGTGATCATGGGAATGCTAAGTTGTTAGTAGCATGTTTTACAAGATCATTGAAATATTGGTGAGATAATTGTATAGGATTAAATAATCAGCAAATAATACTTAATCATATAGAAAAAACTCAAGTAGAAGACGAAAATGGGTTTGTAACTATTCAAAAAACTCAAAATGCTGCAAAAGTACTAATATATACAATTTCGATGTATTTCATAGGAAATCCTAAAAAGGAATTAGCTAGTTCAAAAATAATTTTAACAAATCTTAGATGTCCAACCTTAAGAGATTTCAGATGGTATGAGGATGTATTTTTAACTAATATATTCAAGAGACAAGATTGCAATGCTTCTTTCTAGAAAAAGAGATTTATTGCAGGATTTAAAATTCTTTTCTGAAAAAATAATAATTAAATTGACAGAAATAACAGGAGAAAATTCAATTCCTTGGGATAATATAACATATGCTCAATTGTTTGCTTTTATTAAAAAAGAAGGATTTACAATATATCAAGAACAAAAAGAAAAAAGAAAGGTAGAAAGTTTTAACAAAGCGATGAGATCGTTCTGTGAACAATATGGTTATGAAAATCTTAGGCCGCCATCATATTCTAGGAAATATAAGAAGAATAAATCAAAGAAACTTTATAAAATTCAATTTGATAATCAATACTATAAAAAGAGTAAGAAAAAATATAAACCTAAGGAAAATTATTCAAAGTCTAAAAAGCAATTAGGAAGAATTATTCATAGTCTAAAAAGCAATTAGTATGTTGAAATTGTAGACAACCCAGTCATACATCAAAACAATATAAAAAGAAGAATAAAGTCAATGAACTAGTAAATGACCAAGATGAACTAAGAAATAAAATCACTAAATTATTATTTAGTCAACAATCTAGTCAAGAATCTAGCATTAGTGACAATAATATTCTAGACATCCAAGATACTGATAATACTTTAGAAATTAGTAAAATTCAGTGATATATTGTTTCTAAAGAATTATACAAAAAGGATTTAATTATATATATTTTGGACTAATACAAATAGCTATCAAACCATTATAAAAAATAGGAATAGATTCTCCAGTATTAATTTTAATAAGAAATAAAACACTATTAAAATTTCAAGATTCTTTATTAGGGGTAGTCCAATCAAACCTTTGTAACGGTGCTATTTCTTTTAATTGTGCACCAAACTTCCAAGTTAGTCTTCATGATCCAACAATATTAGACACATTAGTTTTAAATATTCAACATTCTTCAAATATCTTTGACTATGACTATAACATCTGGGTAGATGACCCAGTTGCTAATTGAGTACCTGGTTAGGTAGATGACCAAGTGTTTCACTCTTTGATCTTGTCCTATAAAAATTTTCTTGTGAAGAAATCTGGAATAGAATTATTTTCTCTTTAATAAATTCAATTTCAAAATCAATATAGATAAAATTGCTTGCCATCTTGCAAAAATTTGTTTAGAAACTAAATTTTTAACATCTTTTTGTAAAACTTCTTTTGCAGATTTGCAATCAATACGGAGTAAAAATGTTTTGTTGAATAAATCATCGTAAAATTTTGTAATGCATAAAACAATTGATAAATTTTCTTTTTTAATAGTTGAATATTTCTTTTGTGGTCCGAGCCATAAATCTAAATGATACCTAACTAAATCTTCTTTATTTGATTTTGGTAATTTTTGCTCAAGAATACCTCCATATCCTATTTCGGAGGTATCTGTTTCTACAATCATAAATGCATCAGGATGTAGAATTCCTAAGCAAGGAAGTGTTTTGACCTTTTCTTTTAGGATTTTGACTATCCCAGTATGTTAGGAATAGGGTGCCTAATCCATTGTAATACTTTGTTTAAAGGTTTGTAATTGATTATTAATCTTGGAACTCCTCTTTCTAATTTATAAGGATCTTAGGAAAGTGGTCGACCAAATTATGAAGACTAACTTGGAAGTTTGGGGCACAATTGAAATAGGGTTTAATATCGCAAACCACCCTTATGTTTTAGCTTAATTACACCCAGAGTCATTGTTTGCAATTTTTGTCACAGGCTACCCCTAACTTAAAAAAAAAATCACAGACCACCCTTCTATTAAAAACTCCGTTAGATGTTTGTAAATAAGAAAAAATAGCATGGTCAAAATTGTAAAATAACAGGAAAAGTCAACATGTAAAATGGGAGTCAACATACCTAAATGGGTTAATATCATAGATCATCCCTAAGTTTTGCCTTAATCACACTTAGAGTCAACGTTTACAGTATTTGTCATTGCCTACCTCTAACTTTTGAAAAAATAATTATGAAGCACCCTTCTGCAATATTTGTCTCCGTGATTTTTTTTTAAAAGTTTGGGGTGGCCTATGACAAAAATTACAAATGATGTCTTTGGGTGTAATTAAGGCAAAATATAGGGGTGGTCTATGATATTAACCTTTTTTCAAATTCTTTTGAAGGGTATTTTAATAATTACAATAGTTTTGGACAGAAATCTGACGTCATCTAACAGTCTAATTAACGAAAGGGTGGTTCGTGATATTTTTTCAAAAGTTAGGGGTAGCCTATGACAAAAATTACAAATGATGACTCTGAATGTAATTAAACTAAAATATAGGGGTGGTTTGTGATATTAACCCATTAAAATAAATAGCACTGTTACAAAGGTTTGACTGGATTACCCCTAATAAGGAATCTTGAAATTTAATAGCATTTTATCTCTGGCTAATTGACTAAGCAATCTTATCTCTTCAAATTCATTTTGTGAAGTTAAAATCTCCAAATACTATTTGGTGAAATGCTAGGTAATGTGTTTTTGTTTAAACTTTGTTTAATATGAATTTAAAAAATGGAAAACTATGCAACATGGAATAATTCAATCAATACATCCACCTTTGGAATAAATCAAGATCAAAACAAATGAAGTAGAGATTAAAGAATACTCCATCTGAATTTCAACATATTATGAATGATATATTTAACTCTTATACAAAATTTATTATTGTTTATATAGATGATATATTAATCTTTTCCGAAGTAATAGAACAATATTTTAAACATTTAAAAACATTCTTTTATGTAATCAAGAAAAATGGTTTAGTAATTTCTGCCCCTAAAATGAAATTATTTCAGACAAAAATAAGATTTTTAGGATATGACATATATCAAGGAACAATAAAACCTATTCAAAGAGCAATAGAATTTGCTGACAAATTTTCAGATGAAATTAAAGATAAAAATCAATTACAAAGATTCTTAGGATCTTTAAATTATGTCTCAGATTTCTTTCCAAATCTTAGAAAACTATGCAAACATTTATTCCAAAGACTTGAAAAGAATCCTTTACCTTGGACAGATGAACATACTAGGATTGTCAAAATCCTAAAAGAAAAGGTCAAAACACTTCCTTGGTTAGGAATTCCACATCCTGATACATTTATGATTGTAGAAACAGATGCCTCTGAAATAGGATATGGAGACATTCTTAAACAAAAAATACGAGAATCAAATAAAGAAGATTTAGTTAGGTATCATTCAGGTTTATGGCTCGGACCACAAAGGAATTATTCAACTATGAAAAAATAATTATCAATTGTTTTATGCATTGCAAAATTTCAAGATGATTTATTCAACAAAACATTTTTACTCTGTATTGATTGCAAATCTGCAAAAAAAGTTTTACGAAAAGATGTTAAAAATTTTTAGTTTCTAAACAATTTTTTGCAAGATGGCAAGGAATTTTATCCGTATTTGATTTTGAAATTGAATTTATTAAAGGAAAAAATAATTCTATTCCAAATTTCTTGACAAGAGAATTTTTATAGGACAAGATCAAAGAATGAAACACTTGGTGAGAATAGTCAAAATGTTAGACAAAAATATTATGAAGGCTAGTGATTAGATCATAGCAAAAACTAATCAGTCTATTCAAGTTGCAGGTGTAGGCAAAGTCCCCATTGCAAACACCTATTCAGTTTTAGCTGAATATCCTCCTTTGTCATTTTCTCAGATTGTAGCCGGGTCATCTACCCAATCAGGTACTCAATTAGCAACTGAGTCATCTACTCAGGTAGGTTCGTCTATTCAAAAGTCCAATTACATAACCAATGGTCAACGTCAACATCTCCAAGTTACTCAGTATGCCAAGCCAGTTTTTTTAGTTGAATTAAAATCCCTTACTCAAATATTATTTCTTCTAGATTGTCAATATATTACAGATAACCTGTTGAAAAATCATCAATTTTATATGTTGATTCTAGTTGATTCTGATTCTCTATATATGAACCAAATGGTTGTGATTACGTTATCCAATTGATCTTCTATTCTTGTAACTTGTTTAGACATAGTATATAATAATTGATTATGAAAATTATTTTGTTCATAAATTTTTTTGATATCTCCTAAAGTTGCAGTTTCATTATCTGGTTTATTTGAGCCCTTTATAAATGGGTTTGCTAAAATCTTTGCTTCATTTGTTTTAATCTTGATTTGCTATAAAGGTGGATGTATTGATTGAATTATTCCATGTTACGTAGTTTCCCATTTTTTAAATTCATTTGTTTGAACATTGACATGTTGACTTTTATAAGGCAATTGAATATTATATTTTAATACATACATGTTAAACCAAATAAAGAAAGGAATGTTGACTTTTGATCTTTTCATCTCATTATACCATTCTTCTCAAAGTTCTTTAGTTTTTTGTTTAGTAAATGTACTAAAATACATTTTTCTCTTAAAACTTATTTTCTTCTTGTAAAAAATCATTTTTTAAATATTCTTTATTTATTTCAAAGTTTTCTTTTTAAATAGTATTAATAGTTTGAAAATCTGATTGTGTAGGTGACATTGGTGATGATTAGTTAACTAGTTCTGCTATAGGTGTTGTATAATTTACTGAATAAGTAGGGTTATTATTTATTTCACTTGCTTTTGTACTTCTTTAATTAAAACTACTAGATTTTGGTAATGAAAACGAACTCCTAGCAGATTTAATATTAGAATAACTTCATGAAGTTTCTCCTATTCTTAAAGAATTAAATCTTAATAATTTTTTTCTTCTAGATTTTGAGTAATTTGTGCTATTTGCTTTTGTGCGATATTTCTAGGTGGTAATGGATTATCTATCTACCAAACTTCTGGTATAGTAATTTCTTTCTATTTAAGTAATTTTGGTGTATATGTTGATGTTGGAGTATTTTTTTCTGTTTCTACTGTTAATATCGTGGTTTCTCCTCTAGCATTTTATATTAAAGAATTTAATGAAAAACAAATTCCAACAAAAGCTAGGCCAATTCAAATGAATCAAGAATTATTTAAATATTGCCAAGAAGAAATACATGATTTATAATGCCCAAATGGAACTGTAAAAGCTGTTTTATATCTTTTTTGTTCTACAATTTGAACTTGCTTTGATTCTAGTAATTTTTGCTTAAGAATACCTCCATATCCTATTTCGGAGGTATCTGTTTCTACAATCATAAATGCATCAGGATGATTAATCAATTTTATATTCTGTGTCTAAACAAGTTACAACAATGAAAGATAAAATATATAATATTAACTTAAAACAACTTGTGCATTTCCTTAAGATATATCTCTACCATTATTTCAACCAGTTCAACAAAATAATACGCCAATAAGACTTCCTAAAATAGACTTATTTGATCAAATTAATAAAAAACTTAAGGTATTGCCAAGTACTTCCAATAATATTAATATTATAGACCAAAATCAACAAAGTAATACTCAATCTATTACGACATCTGAAGATATTTATGAAACAAAATAACTAGAAAGGATAAATGGAAACAAGTGCCTACAAGAACATATTATCCAAGACCTACTCCACCAGATTTAATGTATGAAGAAAGAAAACAATTTATTTCTAATAAATATGCAGGTGATTCAATTTATGAATGGAACATAGATGGAAAATCAGAATATGAAATAATTAATACCTTACAAGAAATGGGTATGACATCTACTGCATATAAAGCTTATAAAACAAGTGATCATGAGACTGCTAAGTTATTAGTAGCAGGTTTTACAGGATCATTGAAATATTGATGGGATAATTGTATAGGATTTAATAATCAACAAATAATACTTAATCATGTAAAAAAAACTCAAGTAGAAGACGAAGATGGGTTTGTAACTATTCAAGAAACTCAAAATGTTGTAGAAGTACTAATATATACAATTTTAATGCATTTCATAGAAAATCCTAAAGAGGAATTAGCTAGTTCAAAAATAATTTTAACAAATCTTAGATGTCCAACCTTAGGAGATTTCAGATGGAATAAGGATGTAATTTTAACAAATATATTCAAGAGACAAGACTGCAATGCTTCTTTCTAGAAAGAGAAATTTATTGCCGGATTACCAAAATTCTTTTTTGAAAAAATAATCAATAAATTAACAGAAATAACAGAAGGAAATTCAATTCCTTGGTATAATATAACATATGGTCAATTGTTTGCTTTTATTAAAAAAGAAGAATTAGCCATATGTCAACAACAAAAAGAAAAAAGAAAGATAGAAAGTTTTAACAAAACGATAAGATCGTTCTGTGAACAATATAGTTATGAAAATCTTAGGCCACCATCATATTATTGGAAATATAAGAAGAATAAATCAGAGAAACTTTATAAAAGTCAATATAATCAATACTATAAAAAGAATAAGAAAAAATATAAACCTAAGAAGAATTATTCAAAGTCTAAAAAGCAATTAGTATGTTGGCCTTGTAGACAACCCGGTCATACATCAAAACAATGTAAAAAGAAGAATAAAGTCAATGAACTTTTAAATGATCAAGATGAACTAAGAAATAAAATTAATAAATTATTATTTAGTGAACAACTAGTCAGGAACCTAGTATTAGTGAAAATCATGACAATGATATTCTAGACATCCAAGATACTGATAATACTTCGAAAAGTAGTAAATCTTTAAGTTATACAGAAGGATTATGCAACTGTAAGCAAATTAATGTGATTACTAAAAATACTGATAAACAATTTTTATTGGATAGTATTGATAAAATTGAAGATCCGAATATAAAAAGAGAATATTTAATAAGATTAAAAGAAATTTTAGAGCAAGAAAGTAGTATTAAAACTCCAGAAACATTTAGTTTATATAAAAAATATGGGATAAATATACATCACAAACTCTATTCAAACAAGTCACTACAGCAGAATTATAACAAAAAATTAGAAATTTGAAGAAACAAATAAAAGAAATCAAAAAAGAAATTCAAATCAACAATTAGAACAACTCCAAACTCAAACTAGATTAACAATACTTGAATCTAAAAATAAAGATCAAAATTTGGCTTCTAGTTCACAAATAGAAACATATTATGTACAAATTATAGACAAAATTAATTATAAAAAATGGTACATAGGAATATTATTTGATATAGATAATTATTTGCGAATAGAAACAATTGTTTTAGTTGACTTAGGAGCAGACCAAAATTGTCTTAGGGAAGGTAAGAGAAGGTCTTATTCCAACACAATATTATGAGGAAATGTCTGAAAGACTACATGGTGCAAATGGAATGACCTTAGAAGTCAAGTATAAGTTATCGAAAGTAAAAAATATGTAATCAAGGATATTGTTTTAAAACAACATTTATATTAGTAAAAAAATCTTAGTCAAAACATCATCTTATGTACTCCATTTTTAACACAAATATATCCATTTAAAGTTGATAGTCAAGGAATTCATACTGAAATTATGGGAACAAAAATAAGTTTCAAATTTATATCACCAGTAGACGCTAAAGAAATTCATTTACTACAACAAAATACAATTACTAAACAAATTAATTTAATAATTAATAAACAACTTCATATTAATTATCTACAAAAAGAAATTAAATATAAAAGAATCGAGGAAAAATTAGAAAAACCTAATATTAAGGATGATATAGAAGAAATTGAAAATAAATTTAGAAAAGAAGTATGCTTAGATTTGCCTAATCAATTTTGGGATAGAAAAAAACATATAGTTACTTTACCATATATTAAAAAATTTAATGAAAAACAAAGTCCAACAAAAGCTAGGCCAATTCAAATAAATCAAGAATTATTACAATATTGCCAAGAAGAAATGCATGATTTATTAAAAAAATTAATAAGAGAATCAAAATCACTTTGGAGTTGTGCAGCATTTTATGTTAGTAAAAAACCTGAATTAGAAAGAAGACTTCCAAGATTAGTAAGCAATTACAAACCTTTAAACAAAGTATTACAATGGATTAGGTACCCTATTCCTAATAAACGATATTTAGTTAAAAGACTTTATGATGCAATATTATTTTCAAAATTTGATATGAAAAGTGGATTTTGGCAAGTTCAAATTGTAGAATAAGATAGATATAAAACAACTTTTAAAGTTATATTTGGGCATTATGAATGGAATATGGAAACTGATTTGTTGGATAAAAGGTTGGTCTGGGGCATCAGCATGTTTTTGGTAATAAGAAAATGATAATTGATTAATCTGTTCTGGATAAATTGCTGGATTAGATCCTAAATAATACCACCATTCTAAGAATCAGGATAGATAAAACTTTTGACACCGAGTATCAAAATGGATAAACCAAGAATGATCAAATGTTCTAAGATAAAATATATTAAACCAAACTTTTTGATAATCTATGTAATTATAACCATTTGGTTCATAGGGAATTGAGAAAGAAACATTGGTCCAGATGGATTGGGTACCAAATTGTTTAGGGATTTTGACTTTTTTTATCTTATAAGTTGAGTAAGAAATTTGGTCAGGATTTTTGGGATCTTTATGATGAATTACATTTTGGACTAATACAAATAGCTATCAAACCATCTACTGCATATAAAGCTTATAAAACAAATGATCCTTTTTCTAATTCAGCTTTTTTATTAACATAAAATGCTGCACAACTCTAAGGTGATTTTGATTCTCTTATTAATTTCTTTTTTAATAGATGCTGTATTTCTTCTATTCAATCTCAGGCCAAGGGCAAATAAAGATCAATCAAGCCTAATACTCTATCAAAAATAAAAGTCCAGCCCATGACAAGTCAATATCTTGAAAAAGTTCCAAGAAGATGAAGTCAAAAAGTGAATAATTTCATTTTGGGGGCAAAAAGTACTAAACCATTTTTCTTGACTACATAAAAGAATGTTTTTAAATGTTTAAAATGTTGTTCTATTACTTCGGAAAAGATTAATATACACTACAAGAAAAGTTGGATACGGCAACATGTTTTTCGCAACGCGCTCTAATGCATGTTGCTGAATGATGCATTTCGCAACGTGCATTTCTTGTGTGTTGCAAAAAGTTTCTAATTTTCTTTTTTAGCAACATGCATATAATGCACGTTGCGAAAAATTATATTTTGCAACGTGTAGAAAATCGTTGCTAAAACTATCAGATTCAGCAACGTGCTCAACCCGCATGTTGCGAAATGTCTTATTGTAATTTTTTATAATTTACTTTTTATTTTATTGAAATTAAAATTTTTTAACTAATATTGGAATTTTAAATTTTTAAATATTTTTGAACATTAATATAGATATATTAGAATTAAAAATTTAACATAAAAATTTAACTAATATTAGAATTTAAAAGTTTAAATATTTTTGAACTTTGAATATAGGTATATTAGATTTAAAATTTTTAATGTTAAAAATTATATAGTATTAGAATTTTGAAAACTTAAATATTTATCAACATTAAATATTTTATTTAAATAATATAATTTTCTGGTTTAATATAGATATATTAATTATTATGATTTAATTTAAAATTAATTTACGAAATTAAATTAAAACAAACGGTGCTCTAAATAACTACTAAACGACGTTGTCTAGCATAATTATAAACACAATTAAGACTTTGTTTTGTCTCCATTCCTCTCCATCTCACCATCCCCCCTCTCATCGTTGAACGCCTCTTAATCTCACCATGCTGTCTCTCACCCTTGAACAATTGCTCTCGATCTCACCTTGCTCTTGCTCTTTCACCATTCTATAAACACTTTGTTCTTCAATTGTTCATGAAGACGTTGAAGCAGCTTTAGAAATTACTCTACGAGCTTCTATGGTAGATTTTATTTTTGGTATGCTCTTAATATTTGAAAATTAGCGTTATATTGGCTTTTTGTAGGAATATTTCATGCTTTCGGGTTAGGATTTGAGATTTTTTCTTTTAACAAAATTGAGGGGTTAGGGTTTGGGTTTTCCCCTTTTTGATTTAGGATACAAGTAATTTTTTGGAATTAGATTTGGAGTTGCATTTTCAGTGTCTTTCATTTGAATTTGCTGCATTGGTTTGGTATAATTATCTGGAGCTGATGTTAGTGGTATTACTGCCTTGCAAGGAAGAGTTTAATGCTTTCAATGTAGGAGATATATGCATGTGTATTTGTTTTTATAAAGCTTAGTATGGTTCTTTGACCAAATTGCTTGCGTTACATCTCAGATTTGTTCATGGATGTTTTAGCAATTGAAATTTGATTGCAATCAACGTTTGATAGAATGGTAAAAGAGGTTTTGCTGTAGGAGCCATTGTTTCACCAAAAAGATAAGAACCCATCAAGTAAAGTCCTCGAATATCTGATTTGATGAAATCTCTACAAAAATAACCCTAAGATATATTTTAGTAAAAAACCCATCAAGGAAAATCCCTAAAAATTGAGATATTCAACAACTTTTGTATGTTGATCAGAAAAGAAGCTCCAACAGGTTTTTCTCTTCTCTTCCCTTGTCTTCACTTGTTCTTGATTTTTCAGTATAGTATCTCTGTTATTGATTATAAAATCCCTGCAGTTAGTTTACTTTGATTTTGATTCTAAAGTTTATATGTGCTAAAATAGACATTTTAACAGTTTGTTTAAAATTGGTTTGACTAAAAAATGTTAAGTATTCGATTTGTTATGAATTTTTGAAATTGACTGTGTAATACTGAATTTCAGTTTTCTTGCTGGAGATTAGTCTTAGGAAAATTATTTGAGATGCCTAGGAGTCTCATAAAATTATGAAATTTTGCAGATTTTCTTGCCTTTGTGTCTATTTTAAATCTGGAAGGTTTTATGATTTTAGGAATTAATGGTGAATTGTTATGTATTTCTTAATAGAAAAAGGTCAATTCTGGAAATTGTTTGATAGAACTGATGGACCATAAAACATAAATTATTTGTATTAGCTCCTGAATTCATAATGCTATGATATTACACATGATTTTATATTTTTATGTATACAAGGTCTCTGTAAAATCTAAGATCATTTGGATGACTAGATTATTTGTTAAAAATTCGAGGACTAGCATTGCTCTGTTTTGGATGTCTGAAAGTGAAGTAATTAGTATTTGATTCAACGATGATATGAAGTTGATTATGAATTGAATATGAAATGAAGTAAATTCACTGCAGAGCCATTTCCATTGCTTGCTTTCCTGCTCGATAACTCTATTTTACTTGGCAGGTTTGCTACTACTGCAGGGGAGCTACTCCATATATAAGTGGGCTACTACTACAGGTATTCAGACTTCTTCACTTCCATGATATAGATCTACTTTGTTGCTTTAGATTTGGTTTGTACCTGGTATTGAGATCATTTTTAATTTTCCTTTGCTTTTACGTGGTATTAAGCCATTCGGACTACTCCATTTTTAATGTTTTTTATTATGCTTGTACTTGGTTGTGCAAATGGTATTGCATTTTAAAGTTGCAAATTCTGCTTGCGTTGCTTCAAGTTAATATTAAAGTTTGGCAGTAGGTGAGTTATTTATATTTTGTTAAAGAGAATGAGAACCATCGGATCAGTTCTTTACTTTTCGAAATGGATTAGATATAACTATCCCTCACAAGCCATGCTAGCCACCTCACTCTAATTTTAGTTAATTGTAATTCTTTGTGTAGATTTTGATACTGTTACTCATTCTACCTTGAATTTTATTGTGCTTGAATATTTTGGGATTACAGTTCCTAGATTGATGCACTTATGTTGGCTTGTGAAACATTTGTAAAGGTGAGAGCACATGCTTTAAGTCAGTTTCAGATTTTGAATAGCAAACTCACTTGTTTCGGGAACCAGTTTCTCTTGAGGAAGAATGATGGCCATATTGTAGAGTAGCTTCATCCTTGCAACACCATAGCATAGCCTAACACATGCAATTCATACAAGGTTGTAGTGTAGTGTAGCTTCATCCTTGCAACACCGTAGCATAGCTAAGCACGTGCAATTCATGCATGGTTGTAGTGTAGTGTAGCTTCATCCTTGCAACACCGTAGCATAGCTAAGCACATGCAATTCATGCAAGGCCTGTAGCCCCCTTCATGCACCAGCATATGCACAAGTAGCTCACGGTTCAATTCAATATACACACAAAAGGCTTAGCCCATGCACATGCAACTCTTGTACTAACTCAATCCATGCACATGCAACTCTTGTACTAACTCAATCCATGCACATGCAACTTGTGCATCAAATTAGTTCACATTTGTCAATTTTTTTGATACATTATTTACTAGTTAATCAGAAAAAAAACACCCCTTCATAAAATATGATAAATTCTAATATGCATAATTTTGTAGCTCTTGGCCACCTCATTGGAGGCAAATTTGGTTAATTTCAATGCCATCACAAGTAGTAACTAGACACACGACCAGCATGGTCACTTATGTTCAACACCCCAGCTGATAATTGATCGTGTCACATTTACCTAATTGGTAGTTTGTAGTTTGCTGATGGCTTAACATATTATGTTAGCTTCGTTTACTATTAGTTAATCAATTACGTTCTCCTTATTAAGTTCTCAACTTCTCTTAATTTATATAAATTTAACAAACTAGAAAGCTCATTAGTGGATATTGTTTATTAATACCTCACAACATTAATGGATATTGTTTATATGTTACTCTTAAGTTTTATTAGTCGTTGAGATTCGCTGATCGTGTTCTATATTTCACATGTTTCAGAGAAACCGATGAATCAAGTTTATTTATGGAGTTGATCATTTTACTTTCTTTTTTTTGTTGCTTTAAGGTATGTTCTCTTCATCATTATAATATATTTCTAATTTAAATTATTAGATTTGAGTAAATAGTATAGTGCTCATTAATATCAAGTTTTTTTTTTAATGAGAAGTCTTGCGAATAATATATATATATATATGTATATGTATGTATGTATGTATGAGAAGTTTGGGTAACTCATGCTAGTAGGAATGATGTTGAATTGTATATATCAACTGATGAAGCTCAAAACATTGATCAGGCTGTAGGAAGTGTTATTACTTGGCCTAAAAGTTGCATCAAGTTGATATCATGAAGGTAATACTTTCTCTTTGACTAAATTTCTATAAGTTTGTATTTGGAAGTTGCTTAAACATTAGTCTATATGCCTATTGTTATCTTGCTTATGTAACATTTTAAAGTTGCTTTTGTAGGCTTTGTTCGTGTTTGTTTGGAAAGTTCATCAATCAAGATGCTGAAAGAAGACGATGATTTTATTGCTTATGTACAAATTTGTGCTTAAGTATGTTTTACTTGAATTCATTTTCCTTAGGTCATTTGGGATTGTATTACATATTAATTACAAGTACTTGTATTTTTAATAATATTTGTGATAATATTAACATAATACAAATTTGCACATTTATTATATATTATGTATTCTACGATAATTTATATACCAATTTGTATAATTAAAAATAAGCAGATATTACGTATTAATAAAAAGGGTATTTAATTATAAATACAATATATTTCTATATCAAATAAATGGCAACATGCGCATGTTGCCAAAACTCACTTGCTTGAATCTATAGCAACACGCATTGCGTGTTGCTAAAATAATATTATTTTTAATCTTTTCGCAACGTGCAATATGCGTTGCCATTGATGTCTACAACAACACACATTGCATGTTGCTGAAACTACATTAATTCTAATCTTTTTGCAACACGCATTGCGCGTTGCTATTGATCTCTACAGCAACACGCATTGCGCGATGCCATTGATATTTATAGCAACACGCATTGCGCGTTGTCATTGATGTCTACAGCAGCACACATTGTGCGTTGCTGAAACTCTTTTACTCTGTCTTTTAGCAACACATAATGCATGTTGCCAAAAGATCAACTGCAACGTGCAAAATTGCTTTTCGCCACATGCATGTGCATGTTGCTAAAAGTGAAGGACTTTTCACAGCAGCAAGAACGGCAACGCACGTTTGCGCGTTGCCATAGGCCATTTTTCTTGTAGTGATATCATCTATATAAACAATAATAAATTTTGTATAAGGGTTGAATATATCATTCATAATATCACTACAAGAAAATAGACCTTTGACGGCGGGCCAAAACCGCGGTAAAAGGTCTTTTACAGCGATCCAATGGTGGTTTTAGCCCGCCGTATAAAGTGGTGCCGTAAAAAGCAGTTGAACTTTTTACCGTGATTTTGGCCCACCGTAAAAGGTCTTTAACCGCGGTCGCGTCGCCCGCCATAGATGGTTGTGGTGTGGTTTAATTTATTTACGGCGGTTTATCAGCCCGCCGTAAAAGGTTATTGTGGTGTGGTCTAACTTATTTACAGCGGTTTGTAAGCCCGCCATACAAAGGTTGTTGTGTATTTATTTATGGCGGTTACGTGGCCCGCCGTAAAAAGTGCAGAATCTTTTTTAACAAAAATTTTTTGGAACCTCTTTTCGTTTTCAAGCAATTAAATGCATCCATAACCAAAACTTTTTGGAACCTGTTTTCGTTTTCAAACAATTCATTGCATTTATAAGAATATATTCGCATACAAATAATAAGCAATATTCCTTATCCAGATCAAAGCAGTAAGGCAAAGCAAGAAACAAAGGATAATCCCAGATAACTGTTTCTAAATTATGATTAGCTACCAATTTAATATGTTTGCTTCAGATATAACTCACAGACAAAAATAAATTGTAGTCATAGATAAGCACTCAACACTTGCAAAAACATGCAAGCTTTGACACACCTGTACGATGCATCGGCTACAGCAAAAACATGGGGACTTAGTTGACCAAAAGGAGCTCTTTTATACTGCTCCATCATATGTACATTGTACAGGTGAGGGAGCTTTGTGAACGGATTAACAGCTATCAAAATGCTTCCTGTATATGTCTATCAATAAATAAATTTAAAAAAATGGAGTAAGTGTAATTTTTGATCCTGATAAATCAGGTAATTTGAATGTCAATTAGTTTCATGAATTAAACATGAACTAAACTTCTCTCAAGATTCCAATGATAGGAGAGTGACCAATAGCTATGTGTACAAGGGTGACCATTGGGGAAAAAAAGAAAGAAAGAAAAAGTTCAAAAAGCACAATGATAAGGCATTTCATGTTTCTCCAGAAAACTATTATTTAGTTTTTCATTTACTTTTGGTGGTATCCGTATTTGGTAAGAAATAGGATTAGATAAGGAGAAAAATACTTAAGTTTGTTATCCGATCACAAAGAAAAGAGGATGCCCTTACGCTTAACTCAAAAAGCAATTGGTTTCAATGACTTCAATCTCAACTAACCAGTAAAGCGATAACACTGACATGGAATCCCCAAACAGAAACAGAACAAACCTCAAGTACGGGGAACAAAATTGATTGACAAATAACAATAACAAGAACTTTATTCAGAAAAGAAAATTCAACCTTCTTTCCCAAAAGTTACATGAAAACACCTTGTTGAAGGAGAAGAAACAGAATGACAAAACCAAATATCCATCTCTCCTTACAGTTCTGAGCATCCTGAGTGCTAGAGATTTTACTTACGCCATTAGCTACCTGTGGATCACCTGATAATGGTAGGTGTTCACCTGCTATCCTACAATAACCAAACAGCAACAGCAAAAGCAAACATTTACTAAAACCAATAATATATGTTATAAGAATTTCTATAAGCAGTTTGCAAAGAAAATGTTTTATTGAACTTGTTGTTTATATTTAAACAAAGGCCACAACTTGAGTCTAGGTTTAATAGCATAAGTGACTCTCAAATTTAAGCAACCCCTTAGAGCAACAACCCCCAGCTTACTGAACAATCAAGAGGGATAAGAAAAACTATTCACCTAAGCTCACATTCCTAAAAACTCTATTAATGTGAGCAGGACTATTCTAAAGCTACAAGAATATCATATTTCTTCCTTGCAAAATGCACCATACTAGTTGTCAAGATAGGGTAACCACTAAAAAACCCTTCTTCCCTCCCCACTACAAAAGAAGAAAAACATAAAAAGAAAAAATAAAGATTTCAATAAGCTGTACATAAAAATGAAATAAAGATTTTAATAAGCTATGTATTTGACTGACTATAGATCAAATGTGCTAAAAAAAGCAAAATGGTTAAAAGAAAAGAATGAGCATTTAATTGACAACAGAGTTTCAAATTCAAAGATACTTCTAAAGTACTTCAAGATAAAAAGATAACCATAATTCAAATTCATAAAAATTAGGCATACATTCTTGAGAGTTTTGTTGGAGGTGGAATCACACAGGCTGAGTGATCTGTATTCTCAAGACTAAGTCCTGAACCAACCATCACAGATGTAGTATCTACAGACCCAGAATTCCCTAAAGGAAATAGTAGAAATCCAATAAATCAAGCTAAATTCAAATGGCAAATTATATAACCTTGCTTCAACTAAACACTTGTCTGTAAAATATGCATAAGTCTGACAGCAAAAATAAAGAAAAATATTGCAAAGGAAAAAATAAATAAATAAAGACAATTCATCTCAACTCAAGTAAAGAAATCCATTGTCCAAACTATCTATACTTTAAAACGTGACGTGAATAATTGGGCAAAAAAAGTATGTTATAGAAGTAGCTTGGGCTCATTAAAAACTTTCAAGAACAAAAAGATTATACTGAGCCCTTAGGAAAGAAGAAACTTTATTTAATTATATGATCCCAAGAAAAGATTTAGTAGTTTTCATTAAAAAAAAAGTCCTGTTTTTGGTTAATAAGTCAAAAGTACGAGCTACATTAGGGACATAGGAGCATATATTCTACAGCTGACTGTTGAAACCTTGGCATCAGAGGGGACCTACCACTATCAGGGACTACACATTATCAAAGGCTGCATGTTACAAGAAACTTACTTTTTACATCCATTGACAAGGACAACATATCATCTATATCTATGGACTCAGACCTTTCCAGCTCCACAACTGGTGTAGCTTGGTCTAGAAGAGGTTAAGAACTATAAAAATGTCAATCAATAATCAGACAAAAATAAACTTGCACATGAACCAAAATACAAGGAACCTCCTTCAAATTAAATAAAAAACTCGAAGCATTTGACCTAAGCAAAGGAAATTTTTCTGAAAGAAAGAACTTAGCATTTAAACTAGTTTATAATTCTTACATGTGATTTTTATAGAGCAAAAAAAGAGAAAAGGATACTAGCATAAGAAGTTAGTAACTTTTTCCTCTCCTTCCTTGGAGGTTTCCTATGCCCTATACCACCATGCACATCCAAAATAGATTCTCCTGTAGCATTTAATGACCTACAAAGTTTTGAAAAAATAAGGAAAATGAGAAAAGAAAAACATTTCAATTAAGCAACAACACCATTCCATTGGAAGAGTTAAAGTTGGGAGCCCAAATTGCAGGGTTTGCCCACGAATGGACCAATACCACAAAAGCTAATTCAATAAATCAGTCAGTAGCATTAAGGCGATCAGAATTTTAGAAAATAGACAAGTTTCTAGTCAATAACCATAAATTAGATGTTAAAATCACTATCAAGCTCTTATACTTGTGCATTAATTATGGATCAATAAACTACAGAATTTCATCTCCTCAGGCAACCTATCAACTCCTACTGTATTTCCAGTGGGCTCCCTTAATCCAGAAGTAGGGACTACGCTTGCAGAAGCCATCAGCTATAATCGAACGCCGAAATCCCCCCTTTGAAACTCACCTCCTTAACTTGATGGAAAATTAATTGCTCACCTGCGGAGCACATAAAGACATTAGAGCCCTGATGTGGAAGCAGACAACGTAGATATACATGAACAGATATATCTATCCATCAACCTATAAATAGGAGGACAAAAATATAGATCTCATCACATTTTAAAAGCTGCAAAGAAATAACAAATGTAAGAAATTATCATTGCATCAAATAGAAAATTTATCCGACCAAAATCTGGATTTGCTCCCACCACAGTTAGAAATGTAACCTAATTAACTCAACAGATTAAATCATACAAAAAATTCTCCAAGTCTATGAACTTACCGTACCAGAGTAGCGCACGCAAAGAAACTGCAAAAACTATTATCTTCTTTAACTATGCAACCATTAATGAACTTCAGAAAGCAATTAACGACAAAAAGAAAAGAAGAAAAAATTAAAAAACAAACTCGTTCAAACCGAGAAAATATTTCATTTTTATCTCCCAAAAGAGCCATTACTAACCAATTTCTTAACAACCTACTTACACTCACTAAAGCGAAAGGTAACACTTTAATTTATCACTCTAGCATTGAAAAAAAAAATCCCATTTGAAAGGAGCTGAACATAACTAATTGTTGACTTGCTTTGCTGTTAGATTTGTCCTTCTTAGCTGGCTTAAACTAAAGCAACACAAAACATACAGGATCACTAACTTGAAATTACATTATACAAACAGGCAATATTTGATAAAGATTTCAGGAAATTACTTATCCTGGATGTGGCATTCGGCATTGAAGAATAGAACTCTGTATCGTGTCCACATTAATGGTTTGGCCCCCCACATTGTATGCAGCCTGAATCAGCCATAGATTTATGAATATAAAATCACCAGCCAGTTCATTTTCTGAAGCAAATTAACCAAAGAACTTACCTTCAATAGTAAAGATATTCTTTTCAGATTATTTTTTGGAATCCCATAAACCAAAATTGCCTACAAAACAAGAAATAACAATTGAGTTGCGGTGGTTAATAATCCCACAAAGAAACATACATTTGAGAAAGAGAAATATATGATAGCTTTAGAGACATTACATGCATCACCAGAGCATTGTGCGCATTAATCCAGAAAGCTAGCTTCTCTTCATGTTTCATCCTTCTAGGGTCCACTTCTTCCAACCGGTAAACAAGTGATCTACAATTGGGTAGTTCTTACATTAAATTACTTTTGCGCTATAAGAATTGCAAATTTGTAATGTCTAAAAGCTATGTTCATCACAATAAGGTTAAGCATTTGAAATAATGAGAAGGCTCACCTGTAAAACTGTAGCTTATGTTGAATGTCTTTCAACTTCTCATCATCTCGACAAATCTTTTCCACCTTTGCCATTGTGGAGTAAGGTCCACTGAATTCCTTGGGCTCCCTAATACTGAAAGGATTATCATAGAGTGAATTGATAATCCTTTTTCATTTTTGTCTTTCTTTCTCCCATACGAAATATATGAAAGAACAAGTACATCACCACCAAATATAGCATGTGTAATAAATGCCTGTTTTCTCATCACATAATGAACATATGCGTTACAAACCACAGTGATTAATCTTTTTATTTTATCCACCTTAGTTTCAGGACTCCTAACTTTGCAAAATAAATTATTGTGTAACTAAGTTTTTCACAGAATTTTAGTCTAGTTTGGCAAATACTCAAAAATTTGCTTCATTATCTGAGGAGTAGTGAACAAGTCATTAAATATAAATTTTGGACAATTCAAGTCTAATATAAACAAATATTCTGGCATATCACTAAGGCATAAACTGATTTAAATAAAGAATTTATGACGGTTTCTTATGATCAAGGACAGGAAGATGATTATTTCATTCTTTTATACTGGAAAGAGATGCAAACTAGAATATTTCCTTATATTTGAAGTAACAGAGAACATGGCAAATCCTTATCTTTTCAAGAGAAGATTGAATTTTATGAAGGGGTTTTCCACTCTGGCTCTGATTTCCAAACAGGTTAAGAACACCACTTGACTTTGTCCTGTCCATCTTCATGAAGAGGTGCAGAGTAATGATTGAGCTCTCAATAATCCTAATAAGATCAAAAGCAAGGACCACAAATTCTGATTCTTCTTCCCCTGTCTCTTTCTCTTTTTGACCTGAACCTAAAAACATAAATTATTGTGATTGTGTCAGACCCAGTATACTGAGTTCGAGTTTTTAGAATGTAAGAGGAAAATAAAACCACGACTGAGTTAAATCAAATTTTCCAATGTATGGTGAATCCTTCCAAGAAATTTACCTTTTATATTAGGAACTTCTCCAAGTTCCCTAAACCCACAATGTCCACCACCATCCCATCCTTGTTCACAATCTCCAAATTCTCCTCCAACGACTTCACCTTCGTCTTCGGCTTCCTCCCCCTCTTCCTCTTCCTCTTCCTCTTCCTCTTCCTCAACACCTGCTCGTGTTTGCTCTCCCCCGAATTCTTGTTGAACAAAGACACCACGTCGTCGAACTGGGGGCTCTAGGAGAGGGATTGTCGGAGGAAGTTGAGGATGGAGTAGTTCTCGAGGTTTTCAGGGTCGAGATGGGGCGGGAGGGAGGAGGAGTGGGGCTGCTTGGAGTAGGGGAGGAGGCCGACAATGCGGTGGCGAAATTTGAGATTTGAGAGGAATTTGAGAGATGAAATTAGGGATTTGAGAGGGAAGGATGAGAGAGAGAGGCGGAAAAGGGTGTAAAATAGAGGGAATTGAAAAACAAAACATTTATATTAAAAGGGTTTTTTATTGCGGGCCTTAGCAAATGCAATAAAATTTATCTTTTTTACTGTAGGTGTGGTAGCCCGTCGTAGAATTCGAGTTTTTACGGCATTTTTAAAGGCCCGCAGTAAATAGATGCAGTAAAAGCTCATTTTTGTAGTAGTGTATGTTAAAATTCAGATGAAGCATTCTTTAATCCGAATGGCATTACATTCCATTCATAATGCCCAAATGGAACTATAAAAGCTGTTTTATATTTGTCTTGTTCTACAATTTAAACTTGCCAAAATCCACTTTTCATATCAAATTTTGAAAATAATATTGCATTATAAACCTAAATGATACCTAACTAAATCTTCTTTATTTGATTATGATAATTTTTGTTTAAGAATACCTCTATATCCTATTTCAGAGGCATCTGTTTCTACAATCATAAATCTATTAGCATGTGGAATTCCTAAGCAAGAAAGTGTTTTGACATTTTCTTTTAGGATTTTGACTATCCTAGTATGTTCATCTATCCAAAGTAAAGGATTCTTTTGGTTCCATTCATAAATTAAATCACCTGCATATTTATTGAAAATATCTCTTCAAATTTATTTTCTAAAGCTAAATATATTTGTGTTAAAAATGGAGTACCTAAAATGATATTTTGACTAAGATTTTTTACTAATATAAATGTTATTTTAAAACGAATATCCTATTTTGTCATTTTCTCAAACTGTGGCTGGTTCGGGAAGTTTTTTTCATTAGATTATATCAAAAACATAAAGGAACACGAAATATCCAACTGGTTACTAAACATTTATATCAACAATATAATACCATTTGCAACAAATTGCACATGAATCATAACTACGCCATTCTTGATGTTGCAGTACTTGGCAGGTCACTCGTCAAGGGTTAACATAGTCATCTTCAGGAGGAGGAGGAGCGGAGTACGAATTGTATTCATAGTCCTGACGGCAAGTACATTTTTGGCCTGTGAATTGTCCATAATAATTATAGAAGTCCACACATGTACAATTAATAGGAGTAGTACTTCTCTTATTCTGAATAGCCTCATCATTGTAACCATTTCCACCTGTTTCAGTTGAGTGAGCTGGTGGTGTCGTTTTAAACGTTGGAGTACCAGGACTGGAAGGAGTACCAACACCGGATGCTGAACCCGCATGAGCTGAAACACTAGGATCTACCCCGGTTTTACTTTGGTCATGGTGCTCATCATCTGCGCTCGTACCATCTGCCCACAAGGCGTATGTATCGTACTCGTCATAATATTTTTCAACAAAGGTAATTAATCTTCAAGGTAAAGGGAAGATTACATACCGATAGTAGTGTTTTGAGCAACATCTGCTAACTTTCTTGCAGCCTGGGAACTTGGTGTGAAGTAGAGGATATTCATAATTAAGAGAAATCCAAAAATGGTGAGCGAAGAACTCTGTCTCTCCATTTTCTTCGATTTGCCTCTTTTTTTAGGCTTAGATATATTGTGTCAGTGTGTGGTGCATGAATGATTTGCCTGTATTTATAAGCTGTGGAAGCTGAAAACGTTTGTTAAGGTCTCAAGTCCGAATCGATCGTCTATAAAATCTATGAAAAGGGTCGGTGAAAAAGTGGAACTTTAGAAGTTTTAGTAACAAGTGAGTAGCATGCTTGAGAATAAAACTAAAATTTTAAGGTATTAAAAGCACATATTACGGCTACCATTTTAACATCTAACTGAAATGAGGATCCAAATTTTTAGCAAATTATTTTCTAGTACTCTCTTTCAAGATCTTGATTGATATAATTTTCTTCCACATTCTCGGTTTGAGCATATACCTTTGTGGAATTTAGGCAGCATCAGTTATTGATAAATCTAAAGGAACGAGTTAACTTTTAAAAAGGTTTGCTAAGTTCCCGGTTAGTAACTTTTTAGAGGTCCATATCACGTTCTTAATCAGTTTAATTTCTTCCACACCATTGGTCACGGAAACTTACATGCCTTTTATTTTTTAATTTTTAGTGATGTAATGTTACTGTCGAGCAGTTTGTCATTTCACGAAGACCTTGACCTGGGTCCCCCCATAAAAGATGAGAAATATGTCTATGGCTATAAGCTTGCGTATTTGTGATGTACATAGGCTAGGGTCAACATATATATATTTTTTCTCCAAGAAGGGGAATGTATTTGTGATGCAGCTCTGATAATACTATGAAAATAATAGTTCTATATCAATATATTAACTTGGAATGTTGGATTTGATATCAATTTAATGTGGCTGCTTCATTGTCTGATTTAATTAATTTCAAAAGAATAAACAATTAATTAACTTTGTAAACAATATATAAGATGATTTAATGAGTGAATTTACCCTGAGAATTGATGAAATTTAATAACTCAAAATAACAGTCTGAGTCACAACGTTTTATACAAAAGAACACCGCACTGAAAATTATTAAATCAATTAAACAGAGAATTTTTAAAGTGCCGGATGGGCATCATAAATATTTACGATTGCTAATTAGTCTTTTTTTTTTTTTTCATTTTACGAGATTGCGAAGCTCGTGAAGCCTTTTGTCATATATGGTGCCCACTGTTGACAAAATTAGCAGAGAATAATTCAAAGATCGAAGCTTTGTCTTTAGCTTGATCACACGGCTGTGATATTTGTTAAATATGAAAGGTCTTGGTACAACCGGATGCAATCATCCTCCAATCCTATGGTGCCATATCATTGTGCGTATGCTATACGTGCCCAAGGGTACACGGATCTTTTATGTGGCCACAAAGGGCTGACAGAGCTGCCCCGTGCTTAACCCAATCCATGGGTGTCTATTTTTGATCCCCTAGTTCATATATGTTATACTAATGTATTTAACGCCTTACGTTTCGGTAATCCGGTCCAATGGCACGTGCACGCAAAAGCGGATCTAGGATCCAAAGTTTGGACTTTGGAGGGGTCAAATGGTAAACAATAAAATATAGAGGGGCCACAAGTATTTAGGGTACTGGGACTTGATAAAAGAAACGTAGCAACTTTTTATTAAGTTTTTGTGTTGCGTGAGAGAAAATATTAGAGATAGCAAAATATATCGTAGGGTTTGTCGATTCGTCTCACATCCGTCTATTGAGGTGCAAATGAGAGATTTTTTATGGGGTGGGGATGCGTTTACTACTCCCCACCTTGTACCTGACCCACACCCCGTCATTTTATATACAAAAATAAGATGTAATATTATTTTTAAATTTTTGTAATAAACCATTACATATAAAAAATAACATATAAATATTATTTTTATTTTATGCATAATGTATTAATTATTGAAGTAAAAAATTATATTATTATATAAAAGTATAATTTTATTATATTTTATTAAGGGCCAAAGTTTAATTATACAAAATATCAATAGGAAAAATGGGTAGAGTTGATGTTGGTGTCAACGTGCATATGCCATACACATGATGAATTTTATCCAACTTGTGATAAAACAAGAATATTATTTTGATTCCTATTTTATTGTTTCTAGAAGAATATTATAGGAAGTATTTGGATTACAATAAATACCTCCTTAGATTAGGATATTGTTTCTTGTATCCTAATTAAAATAGGAGAATATTTATTTGTGTCCTAATTCCTTTAGGAGTTTAATTATATCTATTCTTATTATATTTCTCCTTATCCTAATGTGATTTTAATTAGAACTTTTACAGGATTCTAAAAAGATTTTGTCCATGCATACCACTATATATACTGGTATTGTTTCATAACGAAAAAGTGGTGTGTTGTGTGAGTTTAGGTTTCGGCATTCCAACAATAACGGAGGAGAGCTTCAATACAAATAGAATGATTCTTTGATTTAGTTTTATGAGTCTTTGATTCATATATGAGAGATAGAAATCGTGCATGAATTGTTAATTAAGTCTGTATGAGTTAGTAGACACTTGGGATAACTTGCGGGTTAAGTGTTTATGTAATTCAACATCAGATGTCGATGTTATAACTTAACAGTGTGTTGTTAAATTATTTGTGACAGAAAGTGGGCAATATCACTAGAGTTTAAGATTTTGGCGGGATTTTGTTTTATAAAGATTAAGTCAGTGTGTGAGAGTGAGTCAGCACTGTAAACGATCCTTGAATCTTTCTATTTGGCCCGAAACGGGTTCTTATATAAAGAAGGTGTAATATTGTACGAAAAAGAACTTAGAGAATTGCAGCTCTATAGTTGTTAGTGGATGTAGTTTTTATAACCGAACCACGTAAAAATCCTCTTGTGCCGATTTACTTTATAGTTCACTGTTATATTTCTTATAACTGCATACTTCTAGAACTTGCAATTGGTATCAGAACAGGTTCACTGATAGACAAGTGAAGAAAACAAGTAGGTTGATATGGAAGAATGGAGTTTATTCGTAATGAAGGATCCGGAACACAACCACCTATTCTTGATGATGGTAATTATCCATATTGGAAGGTAAGAATGATGATGTATATCAAATCTCTTGATGACAGGGCATGGACTAGTGTGCTTAAAGGATGGACAACGCCAACAAAGTCGAATGCTTTTGGTGATTCTTAACCCAAACCTGAGGATGAATGGACTAATGAAGAATACAGACGTTCCAGCTGGAATTCAAAGACTCTTAATGCAATTTTTGCAGCAATGGACTTAAACAATTTCGAACAGATTTCTAGATGCAAAGTGGCCAAAGAAGCATGGGACATACTTGAGGTAAAACATGAAGGTATCGCATTTGTTAAAAGATCTAAATTAATTAGACTAAATTTTCAATTTGAAAATTTGATGATACATGAGGATGAGTCAATTTTTGAGTTTTACTCTAAGATATGTTACATCACAAATTCTGCATACATGCTTAGAAAAACTTTCACTGATGCAGAAATTGTTAGCAAATTAATTAGGTCTGTTCCAGATAAATTTCAACCTAAAATTTCAGCCATTGAGGACGTTAAAAACATTGATGAGATGAGAGTTGATGAACTAATTGGCATTCTCCAAAACTTTGAAATAAATCAGAGTACTAGGAAGCAAAAAGGAAAAAGCATTGCTTTTAATGTGAAAACTGAAAATCTGATAATGAAAGTAATGATAAACTTGATGAAACTGATTCTAAACAAATTGCTTTTCTAACAAGAAATTATATCAACTTCATGAAAAGAAATTTCAAGAAAAAGAATCAAGGAAGGCCATCAAACTCAAATTAAGAAAAATTCAGGAAGTTCAACAAGGAGAATGAAAAGAAGTCAAAACCACCTAATAAGAAAGGGCAAATTCAGTGTTATGAATTTTCTAGTTTTGGGCATATTCAGTCTGAATGTGCTAATCTCAAGAAGAAGAACAAAGGCCTCACTACAAGAAAATTCCTCATATATGTCGGTTTTCCACCCTCATGTATATGTATACATGCCGGTTTCAATATGATATTTATGGACCCGACGTGTATTCTATACATGTCGGTTGGTCAAACTGACACAAATTTGTGTCGATTCCTTTTTGTCGGTCTCTTGTCTTGTAAAAACCGACATGTATCTTAGCTATTTGCCTACATAAGATGAGGGTCTATAAGTGACAAGTTGTCCTAATAGTATGTGAGTGTTAAAAACCGACATGTATTTGTTATTAATGGGCTGACAACCGGTCCAGCCCAGTATTATATGTGAGTGTTAAAAACTGACTGGGCCGATACCGGCCCAGCCCAGTATTATATGTGAGTGTTAAAAACCGACATGTATTTGTTATTAGAAATACTGGGCTGATACCGGCCCTTTGCTTGCATCAGCCCAGTATTTTATATATATATACATACATATATATATATATATATATATATATATATATATATATATGTTTTTTTTAAATACTATTTTGCTATAAAATGATGAGAGATGAAATGGTTAGAACATGTTATGATAATCTATCCCCATTTCCAAAAATGGACATAAAAAAGTTTTACAAGTTTGCAAAATGAAAACATTAAGCAAAATGAAAGCAATGCAACACCATGACAACAATGATTAACACATTGCAGATCTTTTTCTTTTCTTCTTCTTCTTCTTCTTTTCTTTTCCTTTCTTTCTTTTTTTTTTTTTTAAGGTTTACTCAATTGAAATAAGATGTTGAGAGCATAAACTCAAGATTCAGGAAATTTTTTTGCCATATTCCAGCTTAACAGAGAATTTATGAATTGCAACTGCAGGTTTTTTTATTTTCCTATTATTGTATTTTACAGTAAAAAGAGTAAATATGTTAATGACGAAGAAGAAATACAAAACTAGACCAGGTGTCCACAAAAACAAAGCCTGTAGATGGGACTAAAAGCTACACATTAATGTATGATATATGTGATCTATCTTGATCTAAGTCTAGATGCATGTTAACATTGTAAAAGAAAGCAGAAAAGCTATAGATATTAAGTGAACTCCCACGAAAAGAGAAATATGAAGAAAAAATCCCACTATTAAGCTGCAAATATTCTGTTTTCATACAAGTACATCTAACATCATATCCACTTTAAAGGATCCACAATTTCAAGCTTTTAAGGGTTAATAACATAACGCTAAACTACTAATCATAGTTGCTGTCACTTATTGTAATTACAGATTGTACTTTCAGTATTTTTACAACCAGATTTAAAATGTGTGGAGAACTCCAGTAGCTTTGAATACATTTTGTGTTAGTAATGTTTTAACTTGTGTATAAGTTATATGCTCTTTGTGGCATCACTTGGTTATCTAAGTCAAAAGGATACATCGATGTCTATGAAGGGATCAAAATGATATGATATTTAACCATATGCAATTACCAAAGTGCAAGAAAATTACATAGAGCAATCTTCAACATAAAAACCCAAGAAATTTAAATATACATGTAAAAAATAAAAAACCTTTGCTTTTTTCAAGAAGTAACTCCATACATTAAAAGACAAAATTTTAACTTCATTATTACCTCTCTCTATGCGGAATAAGAATCGTCACTTCAGATGTATCATCCACAAGACATGCCACAAGTTCTGAATTGAAAAACTCATCACTTCTCCTCAATATAAAGAAATGGTTTCCAAAATGGCTAGCTGAGGTGTCAATGCCTACTACACGGGGTGTCAAAATTCTAAGCTCTTCAGGCTTAGAAACATCAAGATAGAAGACAAAACTTGTCATTTTGCTTTCTGAACTAACAAACAAATACTTCTTGCTCTCAGAAGCTGAAAGACCAAGAGAATAAGTGTCATAATCACTAATAGATTAACTTCAAGTCATAAATGAAACAGGGGGCATTATCTTTCATTTTGAAGATCATATAAATTTTGGCCACCATGACTCATTTGATTATGAGACTGAAATTAAAAATAATTGAGTAGTGAGCTTCTAGAGTGCATAAACATTTTACTAAAGGCTTCAAAAAGATAACGAAATACTTTTGTTACCATGGTGTCTCTGTCTCACATTTCAAGAGATCGATATGTGATTCCTAATTAATTGAAATTAATTAGCTATAGTGAGTTCATAAAATAGAATTAATCTTTCGTGAGAAACTTTCACAGCTAAAATACTGCAACAATTAAAAAAGTATCATTAGTACCAAACCTACCAGGATTAACAGAGATAGCTGATATAAGAGGACCATATACTCCTCTATCAGGGATAGCCGTTGTTCCTTTCCCAACCCAATAGAAACGGATCTCCAATGTATGCTCGATCACACCAACAGGAAATGGTTTTATAATGGCCTTGCCAACACCACGAACTGCATCCTTAATATTGAAATCTTTCAGCACCAGCTTGCCCTGCATTGATCTAATGCAATTAGCTGACTTTTGATGCTTGTATTGGTTCATGTGTTGCTATTTGTTTCCACTTTTACTAGAAATCTAAAAGCCAGGTCAATTTTGTTTCGGTGACATAGGCTATAAAAAGACTTTCCTTGGCCCAAATCAACAGAAATTTGAAATCTATGAATAATGTTGGATATCATAACCTAGATCAAGGGTCTGGAAGCATAATGTTATACTTACCTGAATGAAAACATCAAATATGCGCCTCCCAAAGCTGTAATATGTTTTATCATTAGTAAACATTATCTCTGCAAAGTGAAGGTTGACTATGTAGTTTCCATTTCCCAAGCAAAATCCATAAAAAGTTAGGGAGATGGGAGAAAGGCGTGCATTCATATAAAGTTCAGAATTATTCATTAGCAGTCTGGATGCGTTTCTCCAAATATAGGTGTCTGAAGATTGACCATCATCCAAAAAGTGACCAATGCTGCTAAATGCCCAATTAGTTCTACTTGAAAAGAATTTTGAAGGTCCTGCACTATCTGTATTAGCTTCGTATGTGGTATTTCCGTTGACAAGTGCTTCTTGCCCACTACAATTTATATGAAGAAAATAGTAAGCTGAGACGAAATAAAATATGGTTTAGTAACATTTCAACCAGAAAATAAATAGAATCAAGCTTATAAACAAAGAAATGAAACCACTTAATTATTCTTTATATCCTTTTTTCCCTGGTGGAATGGGGAGAGGGTTTGCAAGTCAAGGCATGAAGCTGCTCACTTATAGCTATTCCTTAAGAAATATAGCATTCATATTCTTTTAGTAAGTCTGACGGGTACCTTTGTCTAAACACACTTTTGATAACAAGGACGGTGCTTATAGCACCAATTTGGATATTAATTAAGCGACCAACATGTTAAGGGTCATATGGAACAACACATAGGAAACTCAAAAGCAAATTGATGTAGAAATGACAGTTCCTCGCCACAAACAAGTTAGCATAGCATAGAAAGAGGCTAATTAGTAAAATCTTCTGACTTGTACATGGTTGGAGTAATCCAATGTAAAAGCATTTGCATGTTCTTTTTTATAATTAAAGTCAAGGTAAGAGTCCCTGAGACTTATCTGCTTACTATTTTGTCCATGGAAAATTGCTTTCCATCACAATCTTGGATGATACTTTTCTATCTGATTTTCAAAAAGATGACACAGGCACTTAATTTCTTTTATTACTGAACAAGTAACAATTCTTTCCTGGCAAAATCCTGAGAGCTTGGAATTGTGGAAAACAATTATTTGACATTTTGACTTACATTTAGGACAGCAGAAACTTCTCAAGCATGAAACAATTCTGGAGCTAGAAACATTTTAAGGTAAAAGGTTAGCATCATAACCAAATAATATGCAATTGAACTTCAATTAAATGACAAGTAAACAACTTAAGGCCATGCAAAATAAATATAAAACCAAAAGGCTTTGGATGCATGTAATTGAAAAGTGAATCTAAAACTCACGATTTATTGCCCTTAGAAGAGCTTGCAAACAAGTTCCTACAGGGGTCATGTAAAGTATAAAATTTAGTCAGTGTATTGAAGATATTACACGTGTTTCCAATAGCTAAGTTTTAAAATCAAATCAGTCACCAACACTGTATTAGAGTAAATAAGTCCAGTGTTGATTCTGTTGAAGTAGCTAATATAGCTAATTGCATTCTTACACGCTTCCTCACTGACAGTTTGAGGCTTTTGATATTCCAGTAGTGAAATTGTTATATGAAAGGTCACTGCACATAAAATTTGAATGTGATTCATCATCTTTTAAGAATGCATCTTGAGAATGCATCTTAATGCAAAAGCCATCCATAGTTCAAATTGCGTACAGATGGCTTTTGCATACTCAAGCCATATTTTCCAGATCTGATTCTACATAAACGAGGAGATAAAATGTATAGTTACTTCAAGCATCGAAGGTGCATTAAATAATCAAAATATTTTGTGGATAGAGATCATGAAATATTAAATAATAGTGGTGATACATAATCGATACATATAGAGCTCCATTACACATGTAATTACACGAAGGAGAACAGAAACAACCTTTTCCTTCAGTTGTGACTATAGTTACCACAAAAAGAAATTCAATTTGCCTAAGACTGCCTATGCTTTAACAGTGTTATGATAGCATAATCATAAGTCTTAGGCAGATTTCGAGTCCACATTTGAAACAGATGTCACAAAGATCTAATGTAATTTGACTAAATAAAATCAATGATTTTGAGAAGTGTAGTGCCAAATTCCTGAGCATTATAATTCAACAATTACATAAGCATGTGTAAGAGAAGTTTACATGGTTTCTCCTTTTTCCAGCATCCAATGAGGCACTTCCCCAGTTATCAAGTTTCCAGTTAGATAGCTGAACCAAATAAACATAATAAAATCAGTAAAATTTGTGTCTTTCTTTCTCACTAAAATCATAAAGGACTAAATGATGCCAATAAGATCAAGAAGTGATAAACTAAAATTCACAAAGTTATCAAGAAAACATACCCCTCTCAGTGTTTTGGTTTAAATTGAGACAATTTAGTATCACACACAAGTTAGAAATTTGGCTCTCGAATGTATTTATTTAAAGGAAAGTATTTTATCAAATCCAACTAAAATTCTTAGTTGTTTTGGTTGACTCCATATACTTTTGTTAGTAATAAAAAGGCTTTGTGGCAAGCCATTTATCAACATCATTTTGAGATGGGTGTAGGCTATTCAGATTCACAGTGTAAACTGTCTTGAGCATCACATCAAAAGGCCAACATATTGTATCTTCTGTCAAGATTATTTTGACCATATGATTGGCTTGTTCAGCATAAAAAAAGTCTTATAAGCCAAGAATTTTCAACTCAACCATATATATAATCAACTTGAACTGGTATAATAGTAACTTTGTTTAGAACTTCATTTCCAGCTGATCAGGATAATAATTCCACTCCAAACATATTGGAAATTGTTTTGTAGTCATTGGAAAAGGGTTATGATCACTGTTTTGATAAAGAAAATTCAGATTCAGAAATAAACTGCTTACATGTTATCTGCATCTAATAGACCTTGAAACAAAGTGTCAAATGAACTGGAATGTCCCTGAATATTTATACAATGAAAGCTTTCCTTAAAAGATGATAGAATGATGGCAAATATTTTTAGCAAAGAGCATCAAAATTAGCATTTGAAAGGGGAAAAAAAAAAGAAAAATCTTAGATGTAGTGGAGGAACATTCTAATGATGCTCTTTATTTCATCTTTAAACAGAATGAGAGAAAAGAAAACAAGAGTGTACTAACAAGGTTTTCAAGGTTGTAATTTGCCCAAGATAGTCTGGCAAATCTCCAATGATATTGCAACTCCTCAATATCCTATATCACAATTCAAACAATGCCATTTAAACTTGCCACAAGATATAGATAATATCAGTGAATTGTGTATCACTAAGTCAATTTGCTTACAGTGTCTTCATCTTCTTCATGCTACTAAGTTGTGGAAAAGTAGCTTCAGTTCCATTCAGATCACTGATTCTCCTACATATTAAAATTCAACCAAGAACAAGTCTAATGTTACTCAACACACAAGACATGATAGAAAGAAACCAACCAAGCTGATAATAACCTATACATACAGGTAAGTCAATTTCTCTAAAGCAGCAAGGCTAGAAGGAATCAGACCAACCAAACCGCTTGCCTGAATAACTCTGTTGTTACCAATTTCAATTTCATTAGGTTTCCATAATACACAGTTCTTAGCAATATCACAAGAATAAAGCTCTCACAGTTTTCCCATTTTTGTCCAATTCTGAATAAAATTGGGTATGTGTCCTGTGAAGTGATTGTCACTGATCCGGCTACATCAAGTTCAGAAACAAAAGGCTTTTAATTCAATAAATAACATAAATTGAGTTCAAAAAAATGCTCAAGAAAATTAAGAAACATCAGCTTTGTCTTACAAGTCCTTCAGTGAGCTCGACTTAGCAAATGTCTTTGGTAATGCTCCAGTGAAATTGTTTGAGCTGAGAAGACTGTAACAACAACAATATAAAGGGCATCATTAGAATGTTCCATCTTGAATAAAGGGAACACATATAAAGAAACAAAAATATAGATTAAATTCTCTTATATTCTTTCAATTCTAGGTAGATTTCCAAGCTCTGCAGGCAAAGCTCTTGAAAAGCTATTGGACTCCAAGACTCTGCACGTTTATCATACATGAATAAGAACCTCTTGACAACAAGTTACTTATAAATTTTTCCAAATTGAAAGGAAACAAAAAATTGGCAAAATAAAAGACTCACAAACTAGTATGAGTGCTAATGTTTGCAAGAGCCTCTGGTATTGGACCCGTTAACCTATTTCCAAGAAGCGAACTGAAATAAAAACCATAAGCTAATATGTGTCAGAAGAGAACAAATAAGAAGAAACTTATCTTGATCCTGATGTATCATGGACACAATTTTAAAACCTATTAACACATATTTTGTTGGACCAATGTATGATATTTTTGTCTTTCTAAGATCTATGTTAATTAATAAGCAGACAGGTACAGTAAAAACAAATGAAATTAAACAAAACAGCAAACAGAGGAAATGACGAAAGAATACCTCAGCAAATAGCAAACAGAGGAAATGACAGAAGAATACCTCAGTAAACAGCAAACAGAGGAAATGACGGAAGAATACCTACGAGCTATTGGCCGAGATGCAGAAGGATTTGGTGAGATAAGCAAATAAGAATTTGAAGCCGATGGGGGAGCAGTGGACAGAACACTTACAGATCGTGTTCTTGCTGCAGAGACGGCAGGGAACGCACAGGTTACTTAGACATTTTCCAAAATAGGTTACGGATTCAATCTAGTCCACGGATTTTGGAATGGTTGAGTTAGAGATTCCATGAGAATAGGGTTTCTGGAGTGGAGAGATTTGGGATTTCAGAAGGTAAGAGATTAGGGATTCAAGGGTGGCAGGTATATGCAAAGAGGGGCGGGATTCTAAATTAGGGCTGCAAAAAGAAGAGGGAAATTTTTGCTTGTTTATATATGAATGGCACAGGTGTAATTTTGAAGACGTTGCCAAGGGACACCTATTGAAAGAAGCGGGTTTGACTTTTCAATAATTGACTCTTTTTTTAAGAACCGGCAAATAATCAAATTTTAAAGTGAGATATATAAACAAAATTCTTGTAGTGGACGCTGGTTTGCATTTCGAGCAACTGACATTAGGTTTTTCCACCTATAGCTATTTTTATCCTTCAAAGCATGAGCCTCATCCATAAGCACACAACTCCAATGCCACCGTTTTAGAATTTTACGGTCATCTTTCTACTGCACGCTGTAAATACCATCAATAATAAGAATTAGACTCTACAAAAAATTGAATCTACAGATTATTCCTTGATCTACAATAAACAACCCTGTGACGTTCAAAAAGAGAATAACACACAAGAAACACATTAAATAGAGGCGGCAATCCAGCTGTAGCCAAAGAGGTCAACTCTTTTGAATAGGCTGGTCGCCCAGCACCATGATACTAGAGAACAGAAAATGATGGACACCACTTCTTAAGTTCTCTTTCCCAGTTTTCCAAAACAGAGGCAGGACATACAATTAAGTGGGGCCCAAGGTCATTGTTTAGGTGTTTCAGCAACATTAAATATGTTATAGCCTGTCAAACAATAGCATTATCACTTCATTAATACTACAAAAATTCCTAATACCGCATAGAGAAATTAATAGAACTTGACACACCTGATGGTCTTCCCGAGACCCATCTCATCTGCCAAAATGGCTACAAGGATGCAAAAGTAAGTAAGTTAGTGGTTATCAGAAGAAAGATAAATAAAATAATTATAAACAAATTACAAGAGAAAAAGACACTTGGTTTCTTATGACAAGAACCTCCACTAAATGGACATGAGAGGCTTATCCAAAAGTAAAGTAAGCATCCATCACCAAGGCAAAAAGAAATGGGAATTGAGAATCCCACTGCCTAAGCTCTCCTAAACCTTTAGTCACACCTATGGGTCTACCATTAAGAAAATAAAGACGTTGATAGTCTTTGAGAAGCCTCTCATCCATCTTCTCCACTTTCTTACCAGAAACACTAGTTTCCAAAACAAATACAAGAATTCTGAAGTTGTAGACTCTTCTCAAAATCAATTTGAACACAATTTTTCTTCCATAGCTTATCCCTACGCTTGTAATTTGTTTATAATTATTTTATTTATCAAAGGAAGATGAATTCTGAAGTAACCACAGTGATAGAAATGATGAGCTGGACCTCTCAATACAACTTGGGAGAGAAATGGAAACCATCTATCAAAGGAAGGGAAATCATAAGTTCCTTTGTGATACTATCTTTTTAGTCTTTTCTTTACTTCTTTGATGCAGTTCATAACCAGAAAGCTTGTAGTTTAACAATGAACAGAAGAGGCCACTACATAAGCTGCTTTTTTGACCTCCAAGAGGAAAAAGAAAGGTAAATCCTATAGTCTTCTTTTGACAGCAAGGCTATGAAAAAATGTCGTAAAAGGGACTAATGAATTAACCCCACAAGAGCAAAGATGAGAAAACAACATTGCATCAAATTAACGAGCTCTATAGTTTTTTTTCATATACTCAGCAAATACAAGAGATTATGACTTAAACAATTTTTTTCTCTTTTTGGGAGCCATTCAGGCCACAAACAGAAAGTGGAGCAAGGAAAAGGAGGTCACAGTCGACAGGAACTCTTACTTTTAAATAAATAACTGCAACAAACAAAAAAAGGATTGTTGATAATCACAAAAATTGTCATAATATGATGGTTCACATCACATACAACTACAAGAAACTGAGAAATTTCATGGCTCTTTCCCCTGTCTAGATTTGCAAGAAAGGCAACAAAATGAATAAATAATAAGTACCTTCTGAAATTCCTTTCGTTTGGTTTCTTGGCTATGGAATAATGTTGAAACAGGATAGAAAATAAAGGATATGAAAATACAGATTTTTAACCTTTTTAACCAAGAAAGGGAAAATCTCATTCGGCTATAAAGTAATATATCGCCCTGATTGTGCTCAGACTTCCATTTTTGAAACGCCAAAACAAAACAAAACAAATACAAGATTACAACAAACACAATACCCGCAAATAACAAGCTATAAAAATTAAAACCCATAAATAACAAGCTATGATAAAAATAAATAAAAGAAAACTAACGGAAATTAACTCAGACAAACATTTAGCGTGGTGGAACTGAGATTTCCATTTTCTAACTTCCCAGCAGAGAACCCATAACTTCGTTTTTATTAAGCAACCAAAAGCAAGATAACTCAAAAATACGAAACCCCATCAATTTAAAAAAAAAAAAAACTCATATCCTAAGCAAGCAAGCAAAGCAGATCAACTCAAAAGCATTCCCATCTCAGAAAAACAAAAATCATTGAAAGCATTAGCTTCAGGAATGAGAGACAAGAAACAAACCTTGGAGGATTTACTGCCGATTTACCCAAGCACCAAAATTACACATAACTTCACATTATCAACATCCCACAAAAAATTCTGAACTTAGATCTGCAAGCGTGGAGGCAAAGGAGCGTGTGGCGAGTCAAGCGTGCAAGTGCGGCGGGTCAAACGTGGAGGCAAAGGAGTGTGCGGTGAGTCGAGCGTGCAAGCGCGGCGAGTCGAGCGTGGATATGAGGAACAATGACACTGCGACGGTAGAGGGGAGCCGTGAAGCGATGGAGAGGCACTTGGAGTTCAGAGATCGAACGACAATGATGAAGATGAAGTGCTTTGATCGATTCGGCCCTTTGAGATGATGATGTATTCGACTAGGGCAAGCAAAATGAGAATGAGGGAAAAATTAGCTACATATATATAAGTTACAAATTTGTAATTAAGAGAAACATATTAAGTGGCAAGTATGGATTGAGGGTGGGTTTGACTTTGGAAATGTGCTTATATTTGACTAATTTTTTAAAAACCAAGAAATTTAAAAAAACTAAAGTGATAAATATCTCAAAAATTCTTGTAGTGCCTGACAGCAACCTGGAGTGATGAATCAAAATCGAATTCAGAAGATCAAGATTGTATGAGTAATTTTGTTGCATTTACAGCATCTACAGCTGATAAAGGGAAAGTTGTTATGTCTAACATAACAAAAAATTGTAGAACAAGTGTTGATCATTCAGATAAAGAAGATGGTTCTGAATACTATGAAGAGTTGCAAGAAACTTAAAATGCATTTTATAGTGAATGGCTAAGTCAGAAAGAAGAAATCAAAACCTTGAAGAAGAAGATTGAGGTGCTGGAATGTGAAAAATCTTGTGCTGAAAACTATATCACAGAACTAGAGACTATCTTGATAGACAAAACAGCACATATTGAGAAAATTACAATAGAACTGGTTGAAAGCAAAAATTGTGTTGATCAACTCAAAATCAGGGCAGCCAAACTTGATCAGGTCTTAAGTCTTGGAAGAGACAACTCTAACAAACATAGATTAGGATATACAAAAGGTAATGTTGCATCTTCATCAAAAACAGTTTTTGTAAGAGCTTCAACGTCATGTAAAAATTCTGAACTTAACTCTTTAAGGTCGAGTCCTAGTTCAATGAGTAATGAAACATTTGTTTCTCCTCTGAGCTCTTTCAAGTCCAGTCCTGAAAAGGTAAGGAAATTCATTCCAATTTGTTATTTTTATGGTAAAAAGGGACACATTAGGCCTAGATATTTTAAATTGTTGAATCTTTTGCATAAAAAATAAAAAAAGTTCAAATTGTTACCAAAATCACAACTATAGTGGGTTAAGAAAGACAAGACAGTATGTCATGTTGCTCTTACTGCTCTTAACCAATCATCTAACGATTTGTGGTATTTTGACAGTGGTTGTTCTAGGCACATGACTGAAACTAAACAGTTTTTAACAGATTTTGAAGCATGCAGGGATGGTAATGTCACCTATGGAGATGGAGCAAAGAGTAAGATCATTGGTAAAGGTACTTTGAATGTCAAAGGTCTACCCAACTTTCAAAATGTCTTGTTGGTTGAAGGATTAAAATCTAATCTTATTAGTATTAGTCAGATATGTGATGACAAGTATATTGTTAATTTCATACAAAATAAATGCATTGTCTTAGATAATTTTGGTAAATGCATTCTAAAAGGTAATAGATCTTCAGATAATTGTTATTTGGTAAAGATTGCATTTCAAGCTGGGATTTCGAATTTAGAATTATCGCATCAAAAATTAGGACACTTAAATTACAAAAACTTGGTTAAATTAACTAAGTTAGGTGCTGTAAAAGGAGTCCCTAAACTTGATGACAAAGTTATGAAATTTGTGGACCATGTCAAATGGGAAAACAAATTAGAAGTTCACACAAATCAAATCCATATCTTAGCGCATTCAAAATACTTGATTTGCTTCATATGGATCTTATGGGTCTTATGCAAATTGAAAGCATTACAGGTAAGAGATACTTATTTGTTTGTGTAGATGATTTCTCTAGATATACTTAGTTGATTTTATTAAAGAAAATTCTGACACTTTTGAAGCTTTCAGGAATCTTTGTGTTAAACTTGAAAATGAGTAAAATAGGAACATTGGTAGGATTGTGAGGATAAGAAGTGATCATGGAAAAGAGTTTGAAAACGTTAGTTATGCTAATTTTGCAAATATCATGGAATTGATCATGAATTTTCAACTCCCAAAACCCCTGAACAGAATGGCACTGTGGAAAGAAAGAATAGAACTCTTCAAGAGATGGCTAGAGTAATGCTCAATAGCAAGAAGTTGACCAAGAGGCTATGGGGTGAAGCAATAAGCACTGCTTATTATATTTCAAATAGAGCTTTTCTAAGACCTGGCACTAACCAGACACCTTATGAAATTTTGAAAGGAAGAAAACTGAATTTGAAATATTTTCATATTTTTGGATGCAGGTGTTACATCTTAAATGGCAGAGAGTAGTTAGGAAAATTAGATCCGAGAAGTGATGAAGGAGTCTTTGTGGGATATGCACAAAACAGCAAAGCATTTCGAGTTTACAATCTGAGAACTGAGGCAGTCATGGAATCTGCAAACGTAGTATTTGATGATTTGGATGATTATGCAAAGTACTCACAAGAGGAAAACATAACTAGCTTCACATAAGATAAAGAGAAATCAGATTCAGATAGCAATAGTAATAAAGATGACTCTGTTATGAAAGAGGAAACAGCTACTGTTGTACCCGACGTAACTGTAACAACTGAAAACTTAGAATTGAACAGAAATTCAATCAGGAATGAGATGAAAGGAAAGATCCACCCACATGGATTCAGAAGGCACATCCAACAAGTTCTATCATTGGATCACGAGATGGCATGATAAAGAATCGGAGTAAGGTAAGAAATCAGGTAAGATTTGCATGTTATGTTTCTTTAGTTGAACCAAAAAATGTTAAAAAAGCCTTAAAAGAATATGTTTGGATTCAAGCCATGCAAGATGAACTTAAACAGTGTAAAAGAAATGAAGTATGGGAATTAGTTCTTAGGCCAGAAAATGCAAATGTCATTGGAACTAAATGGATATTCAAAAACAAAACTGATGAAAGTGGCCAAGTAGTAAGAAATAAGGCTAGGTACTTGCACAAGGGTACACACAAGTAGAAGGCATAGACTTTGATGAAACCTTTGCACTAGTAGCTAGACTTGAGTCAATCAGATTACTACTTGTAATTGCTTATTTGCTTGATTTTAAGTTGTACCAAATGAATGTTAAAATAGCATTTTTAAATGGTTATCTTAATGAAGAAGTCTTTGTTGAATAGCCTAAGGGTTTTGAAGATCCTAAACATCCTGATTTTGTGTTCAAATTGCACAAAGCTTTATATGGTTTGAAACAAGCACCTAAAGCTTGGTATGAAAGGTTGACAAATTTTTTTATCAACAGAGGATATAAAAGAGGTAGCAATGATAAGACTTTATTTATCAAACATGCATCTAACTATTTTATTGTTGCTAAAATATATGTGGATGATATTGTATTCGAACCAACTAACAAAAGCAAAACTAATAAGTTTGTTAAGTTGATGCAAGAAGAGTTTGAGATGAGCATGGTAGGAGAATTAAATTTCTTTCTTGGATTGCAAGTTAAGCAAATGAATGATGGGATATTCATATCTCAATCAAAATATGCTAAAAATCTTGTAAAGAAATTTGGGCTTGAAAATTCAAAACCAATGAAAACTCTTATCAGTACTAATCTGAAACTTTCAAAAGACAATGCAGGAAAAGAGGTTGATCTAAGTTTGTATAGAAGTATTATTGGTAGTTTGCTATATCTCACAGCAAGCAGACCAGACTTGTATTTTAGTTTAGGACTTTTTGCAAGATTTCAAGCAAATCCCAAAGAATCACATCTGGTAGCAGCTAAAAGAATCATCAGGTATGTACATGGTACAAATGATTATGGTATATGATTTTATAAAGATACAAATGATTATCTTGCAGGATTTAGTGATGTTGATTGGACAGAAAGTGCAGATGATAGAAAAAGCACATCAGGAGGGTGTTTTTATCTTGGTACTAACTTAGTTTCATGGCACAGCAAAAAATTGAATTCTATTTCTTTATCTACTGCTGAAGCCGAATACATAGCAGCAGGGAGTTGTTGCACACAACTATTGTGGATGAAGCAAATGTTGAGTGATTATGGTATTGAACAAAAGCCTATAACTGTGTTTTGTGATAATACTAATGCTATAAATATTTCCAAAAATCCTGTTTAGCATTCTAGAACAAAACACATTGACATAAGATACCATTTTATAAGGGAACTTGTAGAGTCTAAGGTGATACACGTTGAACACATCTCCACTGATAGACAATTGGCTGACTTGTTCACTAAGGCATTGGATACAACAAGATTTGAAAATCTAAGAAAGGCTTTAAGCATCTATCAGTTTTTTGGATAAACACTGCTTACTATTATGTTATTTGTATATGTAATATCATCAGTTTTCTTCTAATTAAGCATGTGTGAGCTGTGATATAAAAATTGTGTGAATGATAAAATACTGGTTTATAAAATGAAAAATACAGAGAAGGCTACTATTATATAATTTGTGAAAGCCATCCATTGAGAGTAACTTCATTGCATCTAGAAAATATGGTGAGGTTACCCACTCAAATGGAAAAGGGCTACCTTTATACATGTGTGAAAGCTACTGTATTTATTTAGAAAATTCACATTGAAACTAACTTTTGTGTGTGTAAGAAGCATACTCAAGTTGATCACTCAATTGGATTAAGTGATAAAATAATTAAAAGTAAATAAACAACTTTCTTAGAATGATTCATATGATGTCCAGATATTGTTGTTATGTTATTGTTAACTGTTTTCTGTTAGGTTTTTCATAACATACGATGCTCTTTGTGCCAATCTGAAATTTGACTTTTCTTGTTTGTCTATGTATCAAAGTGCATGTCAATAGTATTGAATTGAGGGAGAGAAGTTTCAGTGGCGAGAATCCTAACTCTATTAGAGCTCCTTAGTCTAATGGAAATCAAAATTTGAATTCCTATTCATTAATGACAATTACTAAACAGTTTTGAAAGGGGAATTATAGTTTGGAAAAGGAATTAATATTAAATTTTGAAAAAAAAAATTTCAGCCTAATATATTACGAAATTAAGTTAGGATTTCTCCTGTCCATTCCATACCCATTTAACACATCCAAAAAAGGATTGTCTCCCAAATATAGGAGTGTCGAAGTAATAATCTCGGTAAGACCGAGGTCGATCCACGAGGAAGGGAATTTAAGCGCTACAAACTATAAGTAAGCAAATATGATATGGATGATTCCAAGGGATGGCAAGATAATATCAACGAGTATGAGTAAAGAACAAGTTCTCAAATAAAAATGAGAATAACAGAAGAGAAATTAACACAATAATAATGAGAGCTAAGGTTAGGGGATCCGTCTTTGATATTTCAAATAAGGGTAAACAACCCGTTTTAGTTATATGAATTATATTTGCTTTGTTACCAATATTTATACCACTTCTTATAAATGGGTTCAAGCATCTAATGTGTCAATCATCTTATGTCTATAACAAATCAAGGTTCCTAACTAGATTCATGTCGGTAAGGAAGAACCATACGACATCTAGTAAGGATCCAAGCATTTGATGTGCCAAGGATTGTCTACAATGGATCAAGATCTCCACTTTACGAGTGGTGTCAAGATTGATTAAAGAAAGTAAATATAAATCATATAAAATAAACAACATATGATTATGATAATTAAGCACATATCAAGAGTTAGAGAATCCTTACTCTAATATCAAGGGTTTCACCCTTTCACCTTAGCAAGAAAGAAATTAGCAAGACATTATAAGAGAAAGAACACAAAATGCAAGAAAAAGGAAATTCATTAATAACATTAAAACACAAGAGAGAAACGCAATACAAGATCCCAGCAAAGGCCAAGATATTCTAGCCAAGGCCAAGATGCCCTAATGAGTCACAAGGAACCTCTATTTATAGATACATTTAGGGGCAGACTTGTCAAATTACAAAGAAATAATTGTCAAATATTAGATGCACCAACTTTGACAATTGGGGTATTAGGTGAACCGACTTTGACCACCGATTTTGACATTGAATTTTTAAGAATTTCAATCATATGTCTTCATGAAAGTCGTAGATATTTCTCTCATATTTTTAGAACATCTTGATTCATACAGTTTGGATACGTATTCTGAGAGATATGATCAAAATACTGAGGCATGGTTGGGCTGGGCTGAAACTGCAGATGGGTTCACTTCAAGCCCATTTTTGGTCCATTAAGAGCCCGAATTTGATGATACTTTTGAAATACAATCTTGTAGATAATTTAATCATCTTTCCAAAACATTAAGATTTGCACCATTCTGATCTATAAATAGAGAGTTATGCCCATTGTACCAAACCTGTAACAAAATCAAAATAAGAGGAAGTTAATTCCAAAGATGCAAAGACTAGAAATATGCTTAAGTTGAGGAATTTAATGACACTATTAATACAATATGATGAACTAAGCTCTTATTAAACATACATATTTAAGTTTTCATCACACCTCCAGCCAGCTTATTGCTAGTCCCTAGCAATTAAAGTGTTATTATTTAGAAGTTATTTATAGAATTTTACATCCAAGGTGGTCATTATTGCAATCTCCTTGATTTTATCCAAATAAACAAATTCTTCAACCTTTTTTTTTATGACTCATGTACCCTTCAGTCAAGATATCAATAAACCTTCTTTTTGTGCTTAGTCAACACATAACTATGGGGCTTATTAGAAAGAAGCCATATCGATTCTAATATTTGTTAAGGCTAACAACCTTAGGTAGGGGGTATTTATTCATTTTATATATCTATATTTTTTTCTTCTTTTTTTTCTTTCTTTTTTTTTTTTAAAGGAATGCATCTTTAACCCATGTAGCGAGCCTTAGGGTAATGACTCCCAGACCAGTGGCCTTAGGGCATTAGGTGTTAAGACACTCCTACGAGCTTAACGACTCGGGTTGACGATGCTTTATTTTTGCTTAGCAACTTATGAATAGTGCAATGTTCAATCCCATTAAGCTTTCTCCCTAATCCATGTAGCAAACTTTGGGCTAATAGCTCCCAAACCAGTTGGTCTTAGGGTATTAGGTGTTGAGGCACCCCTCGGGCTTAATTGCTCGAATTAAGGAGGCTACGAGACGAAACTTATCCACAATTGCTTTCTCTCTTTTTTTTTCTTTTTTTTCACTTTTTTTTTCTTTCTTTTCTTAAAACACTTTCCCCTTCCTTTGTGTTGTTATCCTAAACAAAACAAAAGAACTCAAATATTGCAACATTTGATTTCGCCACCCACAATCATGCATCCAGGTATGTGTGCGTGTGAAGAAAGGTTCGTAGATACTTGCTTAACGAGTACATAAGCATACAGTTTATTAAATGGTAAGGTTGTGAGAGTTCATAGATTTGAATAATTCAAAGTGAAGTGAATAAGACCTCCTTGTTATAAAATTCAAAAATCAAAACTAAATAATATCAAATAAGTCTTCAAAAATGTAAAAATAAAATGACAAATTGGTTAGAATGGGTTTCAAGAGTTCAAATTGGTCCTCCTTACTCTGCCAATCCTGACCCAGAATGCGTCTCAAGAGGATTTGAACTCCTTACACGGCATTCTGAATCTAATTACTAACTCCCTTTTTTTTTTTTACAAGAAAAAGAAAATTCAAAACATACTTATGTCTACTATCCTTCCCCCCCCAACCAAATGAAACATTGTCCTCAATGTTTAAATGTAGAGAGATAAAGTATAGGAGACATTACTTGAAGCTTCTGTTATTCAAGAGAGATGACTTGAAAGACTTATAAAATGCTAAAAATAAAAGACAAGAAAGAAAAAAATTACAAACGGAGATTCAGATCCAATTTGCACTTTTTGTTTTGCCCTCCTGACCAATTAATTTGAGTACTAGCTGGGTCAGGTTCATACTCAACTGCTTGTAATTTGTCGAGTAACTCACCAACAAAAGTGGCAGAAACAAGGATCTGTCTCGCCGAATAAGGGATAAAATTTTGTTCCACAGCTGCATCAAGAAAACTTATTAAAGGATCAAAGAAATTGTTAACATTCAACAAACCTATGGGTTTTTGATAGAGATTCAGTTGGGCCCAAGAGGCAATTTGAAAAATTTCTTCGAGGGTACCAAAGCCACCTAGTAAAGCAATAAAAGCATCTGAATTGATGAGCATATGTGTCATGCGTTCATGCATAGAGGAGACTTGTAACTCATACCCAACTGTTTTTCCAACAATGCTTTCTATAGCCAAAGCTTTAGGAATAACTCCTAAAACTTAACTACCTCCTACACGTGCAGCTCTTGATACACAACCCATTAACCTGAGGCTAGCTCCCCCATAAACCACATGAATCTTTCTTTTAGCTAGTAGTCTACCAAGATAATTTGCTGCCTTGACAAACTCTTCACTTTTACCCGGTCGAGATCCACAGAATACATATATCTTTTAGATTCGACGTTTTAAAGTTTCCTCCATGTTTATGCAACTCTCTAACTATGTGTGAAGAAGAGAACAAGAGATGTGATATTTATGGAGTGCGAAAAGGTACGCTAACGATTACATCTATAAAGGTAGCTCGGTTGTTTGTTGAAAAAGTTGACAATAATGCATAAAAACTCAAAAAAGTGATGAAATGAGACACCATAAGTCAAACAAAAGATACAAATTCAAAAATGACAGCTATGAGGCATTAAAATTCAAAAATGATGCATACATGCATATGTACAGGTAGTTGTGACTGTGGCTCACATCTTCCTCTGGTTTTACGTCCAGAAACGGTTTAAACACCTTCTATGAGTTGGGGATATGCTTCCCATCCAGTTTTTTTATAAACTGGCAAACAGGGTCATTTTGAGTCACATTCCCAAGACTATAGTGTTCCAGCTCATCTCGAAATTGTGTCCACAAGTTAAAAATTTCACACTGCACAAGTCCACAAGAATGCGTCTCAAGAGTCACTCGAATATCATCCAGAGACTCCCTACTCAGTCCATTCTTGATGAACTGTAGCTTATCCTCTCAATTATTAGACAAATATCCCAAGGAGCGGCAACACTAGTTACAAGTCCATCTTGCACATTTGGGACAAACTTGTAACCTTTTTGCTCTTCGCTTTTTGGCGTAAGAGCTTTTTCCCATACCTGGCATGTGAGAAACAAGATTATCTGAAAATTCATAAGAAAATCGAACCTTGGCTTTAATTAACCATCTTACTTCGACAGGCATACCCTTAGGCATCAACATCCTTACTCTTTCTGCGCGAGCTTTGTAAATTTTAAGCACATCATTTAGAGGAAGAGAGGGAAAATGTTTGTGCAGATTTGAGAGAATGGTGTCCATGTGAAAATGCGAGAAAAGAAAGGCAAATGAATGCAAGGTGAGCAACAGTTTTTAGGGAACTGAAAAATCGACTTTAAAAGTCACGGAGTACCGTATCCGCCACTTGACCGAAAAATATCAATCCTTAAAAAGGATCGACTAAAGCAATGGACTCTTCATTTTGGTCAAAATTTTCAAAGAATGGTTTTAACCGTTGTCCATTAACTTTAAACACATTACCATTCTTTGGGTTCTTGATTTCAACTGCTCCATCAGGGAAAACATTTTTAACAACGAAATGCCCAATCCAACGAGACCGAAGTTTACCAGGAAACAAATGCAATCTTGAATCATACAAAAGAACTTTTTGTGAAGGTTCAAAAGATTTTCTAACAATGGATTTGTCATGAAAAACCTTCATTTTTTCTTTGTAGATTTTAGAATTTTCATAAGCCTCATTCCTGATTTCTTCAGGTTCACTCAGTTGGAGTTTACGTAACTTGCAAGCATCATTCAAGTTTGTGTTAAATGTTTTAATGGCCCAATAAGCTTTATGTTCAATTTCCACAGGCAAGTGACAAGGTTTTCCATAAACTAATCTATAAGGAGACATTCCTAATGATGTTTTGAAAGTAGTTTGGTAAGCCCAAAGTGTATCATTAAGTCTTAAGGACCAATCTTTGCGATTTGGGTTAACCGTTTTTTCTAAAATCTGTTTTATCTCCCTATTAGCTAATTCAACTTGTCCACTTGTTTGTGGGTGATAAGGTGTATAAATTTTATGGGTTATTCCATATTTCTTCATTAAAGTTTCAAATGGTTTGTTACAAAAATGTGTACCCCCATCACTAATAATGGCTCAGAATTCCAAATATACTCAAGATATTCTCTTTCAAGAATTTGACAACAACTGTTTTGTGATCATTGTTTCGACATGGAATTGCCTCGACCCATTTTGAAATATAATCTACTGCAACAAGGATGTACACAAAACCAAATGATGGTGGAAAAGGTCCCATAAAATCAATACCCCAACAGTCTCCACATTGTAAGATCTTGGCAGCTATTTTTCTAGATGAAAAATGTCCGCCACATGCTTCAGAATGACAAAAGTTAATGACACTACTTACCTCATTGTCGGGTATGCATCTTCTTATTATTTGATCCGGAAAATATTTGAAAAGATACGGATCATTCTAGTAAAAATTTTTCACCTCGGTTAAAAATTTTCTTTTGTCTTGAGCATTCCAATAAGGTGGCATTTTCCCTGTCGTAAGAAAATTTACAATGTTAGCAAACCAAGGTACAGTAGCAACGGAAAATAAAAATTCATCAGGAAAAGAATCATTGATAGGTGAAGTTTCAATTAATGTCTTTGTCGTTAGTCTTGAAAGATGATCAGCAACGACATTTTCGACTCCTTTCTTATCCTTTATTGTGATGTTGAATTCTTGGAGCAATAAGATCAACCGTATAAATCTAGGTTTCGCATCTTGTTTAGACATTAAATATCTCACAGCTGCATGGTCAGTGTAAACAATTGTGGGAGAACCAATTAAATAAGAACGAAATTTGTCCAACGCAAATACTACTGCAAGTAGTTCTTTTTCAGTTGTTATGTAATTCATTTGCGTATCATTTAAAGTCCTATTTACATAGTATATGACATAAGGCTTACCTTCTTTTCTTTGTCCTAAGACAGCACCAACGGCATAGTCACTTGCATCACACATCAATTCAAAAGGCAAGGACCAATCAAGAGATTGCATAATTGGAGCAGTTGTTAAAAGTCCAATTAATTTATCAAAGGCATTTTGACATTCTTAAGTCCATTCAAAAGAAGTGTCTTTTAGTAAGAGGTTACAAAAAGGTTTAGATATAGCTCTAAAATTTCTTATGAACCTCCTATAAAATCCAGCATGCCCTAAAAATGAATGAACCTCTTTGACTGTTTTTGGTGGAGGCAAATGGAAAATTAATTCCACTTTTGCTTTGTCCACTTCAATTCCCTTAGAAGACACCACATGGCCTAAGACAATTCCTGAAGTGACCATATAATGACATTTTTTCCAATTTAAAATAAGACCTTTTTCTACACACCTTTTTAGGACTTTTTCTAAATTTTCAAGACAATTATCAAAAGAGTTTCCAAAGACAGTTAAATCATCCATGAAAACTTCTAAACACTGCTCAACCATGTCATTGAAAATGCTTAACATGCATCTTTGAAAAGTGGCTGGGGCATTACAAAGTCCAAAAGGCATTCTCCTAAATGCAAAAGTGCCGAAGGGGCACGTGAATGTGGTCTTTTCTTAGTCTTCAAGTGCAATGAGAATTTGGTAATAGCCTGAGTATCCATCAAGAAAGCAGTAGTAGGAGTGTCTTGCTACTCTTTCAAGAATTTGGTCAATAAATGGTAAGGAAAAATGATCTTTTCTGGTGACAGCATTTAATTTTCTATAATCAATGCACATCCTCCAACTAGATGAGACTCTGGTTGGCAATGATTCCCCCTTTTCATTTTTAACTACTGTAATGCCAGATTTCTTAGGTACTACTTGTGTAGGGCTTACCCACTTGCTATCAGAAATAGGGTAGATAATTCCCACATCAAGTAGTTTAAGAACTTCAGCCCTAATAACCTCTTTCATATGTGGATTTAATCTTCTTTGAGGTTGTTGGGATGTTTTGGCATTTTCCTCTAAATGTATTCTATGTGTGCAAATTAAAGGGTTAATGCCTTTTATATCTTTTAAAGTCCACCCGATTGCATTTTTATGCCTTTTAAGCACTTCTATCAATTTACCTTGTTGCTTGCATGTGAGGGATGAAGAAATTACCACCGGATATGTCTGATTCTCCCCAAGATATGAATATTTCAGTCCTTCAGGTAAGGGCTTCAATTCTAACTTGGGAGCTTCCTCTTCCTTGCTTTCATTCATTTGCCCCAATTCTTCAAATCTTGATTTTGAGCCTTTTTCCATCACCTGTGCACAATCCAATAAAGAATATATATCAGAAAGATTAGACTCTAGTTCCATACTTGATTCTAATGAATTCACTAGACAAGTTTCCAAAGGGTCAGAAGAACTCCCTTTTTGGATGTGATCTTCCACAATAGATTCAATTACATTGGCCTCATCAATTTCATCTTCTTCTTCATTTGGTTGTTTGCACATATTAAAAACATTAAGTTCAATGTCATGTTCCCAAATGATAGCTTCATGACTCCATTCCTGCAATTAATCAAAGCATTAGAAGGTAGCTAGAAATGGACGCCCTAAAATAACAGGAATTGAATTGCTTACTTCTACTGGTTGTGTGTCCAAGACGATAAAATCCACTGGGTAAATGAATTTATCGACTTGAACTAATACATCTTCTACTACTCCTCTTGGTACTTTAATTGATCTATCAGCAAGCAAAAGAGTCACAGAAGTCGGTTTTAACTCACCTAGATTGATTTTTTGAAAAACCGAGTGTGGAAGCAAATTCACACTAGCACCAAGTTCAAGTAAAGCTTGTTCAATTTTATGGTCTCCAATAACACATGAAATTGTAGGACAACCTGGATCCTTATATTTAACTATATTATTATTTTGAAGAATAGCACTTACCTGCTCAGCTAGAAAGGCCTTCTTTTTCACATTCAGTTTTCTTTTCACAGTGCACAAGTCTTTCAAAAATTTTGCGTAAGAAGGTACCTGTTTGATCACATCAAGCAAAGGAATGTTGACCTTTACCTGTTTGAAAATTTCAAAGATTTCAGAATTATGAGTTGGCTTCTTTTGTGTAGCTAATGCTTGAGGAAATGGAGGCACAGATGAGGATTTGGTTTCTTCTTCGCTAGGTGTTGGCTTGGTAACATCTTCCTACTCTTTAGAGATCGATTCTTCTTCTTTCTCACAAGGGTTAGGAATATGTTTTTCAACAACCTTACCATTGCGAAGGGTCATGACTGACTTGGCTTGATCAAAATAATAGTTATTTGAACTCCCTGCATTTGAGTTAGATTGTTCTTTGGGGTTTTGCAATGTTTGAGAAGGAAATTTTTCCTTCTCTTGGATGCTAAATGTAGATGCAAATTTTGCAAGAGTTTTTGACAAATTTGCTAATGTTTGAGTAGTTTGACTATTGAAAGTCTCTTGCTTTGTAATGAATGAATGCAATGTTTCTTCAAGGTCATTCCTAGGAGGAGGAGCATATGCATGATCATGAGAATTTTGAAAATTTTGTTGTGTTTGAAAAGGGACTTGTGAAGATTGTGCATGATTATCATTTTTCTAACTAAGATTTGGATGATTTCTCCAACCAGGATTGTAGGTTTGTGAGTATGGATTGTGATTTGGCCTTTTGAAAGTGTTCAAGGCATTGGCTTGCTCATGGAGACATTCCCTAAAGGCAGGCAAAGTTGGGCAATCATCAGTAGAATGGTCATTGTCATCACAAATGTAACAGACATTTTCTTGAATAGAATTTAATTGACCACTCTTTTTCATTTCTAAAGCCTCGACTTTTCTAGCTAGGGATGCATATTTGGCTTGAAGGTCATGGTCTTCCCTAAGGTTGTAAATACCTCTATTGGATGTCGAGGTTAGGGTCTTGCTTGGTACCTCATAGGTGCCAGTAGTGTCCCAATTTTGTGCCTTTTCTGCCAAGGAATCTAGGAAGTCAAGTGCTTCCTCAGGGTCTTTTTCTTTAAATTCTCCATTGCATATTAATTCTACTAATTGCCTATCTTGAGGTGTTAACCCTTTATAGAAGTGTGCAACTATTCTCCAAGTTTCAAAACCATGGTGAGGACAGGTATTAAGTAGTTCCTTATACCTATCCCAACATTGGTAAAGGGTTTCCCCTTGTTTTTGAGAGAAATCAGAAATTTGTCTTTTAAGAGAATTTGTTCTATGGGTAGGAAAATTTTTTTTCAAAAATTATTGTTTCATCTCATCCCATGAACTGATGGAATTCGACCTCAAATTTCGTAGCCATGTTCTAGCTTTATCTTTTAAATAAAAAGGAAAAAGCTTTAATCTAATGGTGTTTATGCTACAATTTAGGTCAGTGTAGGAGCTACATACCTCTTCAAAGTGTTTTAGGTGCGAATATGGGTTCTCCATGTCAAGGCCATGAAAAGTGGGTAGAAGTCAAACAAAACTTGGTTTAAAATTGAAATGGATTGAATCTGGAGGAGAAACTACGCAAGATGGTGCACTAGTCCTTACTGATTCATGTAGTCTCTGAGGGTTCTTCATTGGTTTTGATCATTTTGTTGCGAACGGTTGTCCCCTTCATCCGTGAATATTTTCACATGATTTTCGGCCATGTTTTCTAAGGAAGATGATGTTTTTCTAACAAGTCTACCACTAGATGTTCGTGACCAAATTTTCATGCAAGGAAGAGAGACGGAAAGAGAAGAAAAGATGAACACACAAGAAATTAAGATCTAAAATGAGAAAAGAGAACACTTACAATTTTGCACGTCAAATTTTATCTTCCCCGGCAACGGCGCCAAAAACTTGACACATCCGAAAAAGGATTGTCTCCCAAGTATAGGAGTGTCGAAGTAATAAACCCGGTAAGACCGGGGTCGATCCACGAGGAAGGGAATTTAAGCGCTACAAACTATAAGTAAGCAAATATGATATGGATGATTCCAAGGGATGGCAAGATAATATCAACAGTATGAGTAAAGAACAAGTTCTCAAATAAAAATGAGAATAACAGAAGAGAAATTAACACAATAATAATGAGAGCTAAGGTTAGGGGATCCGTCCTTGATATTTCAAATAAGGGTAAACAACCCGTTTTAGTTATATGAATTATATTTGCTTTGTTACCAATATTTATACCACTTCTTATAAATGGGTTCAAGCATCCAATGTGTCAATCATCTTATGTCTATAACAAATCAAGGTTCCTAACTAGATTCATGTTGGTAAGAAAGAACCATACGACATCTAGTAAGGATCCAAGCATTTGATGTGCCAAGAATTGTCTACAATGGATCAAGATCTCCACTTTACGAGTGGTGTCAAGATTGATTAAAGAAAGTAAATATAAATCATATAAAATAAACAACATATGATTATGATAATTAAGCACATATCAAGAGTTAGAGAATCCTTACTCTAATATCAAGGGTTTCACCCTTTCACCTTAGCAAGAAAGAAATTAGCAAGACATTATAAGAGAAAGAACACAAAATGCAAGAAAAAGGAAATTCATTAATAACATTAAAACACAAGAGAGAAACGCAATACAAGATCCCAGCAAAGGCCAAGATATTCTAGCCAAGGCCAAGATGCCCTAATGAGTCACAAGGAACCTCTATTTATAGATACATTTAGGGGCAGACTTGTCAAATTACAAAGAAATAATTGTCAAATATTAGATGCACCAACTTTGACAATTGGGGTATTAGGTGAACCGACTTTGACCACCGATTTTGACATTGAATTTTTAAGAATTTCAATCATATGTCTTCATGAAAGTCGTAGATATTTCTCTCATATTTTTAGAACATCTTGATTCATACAGTTTGGATACGTATTCTGAGAGATATGATCAAAATACTGAGGCATAATCGGGCTGGGCCAAAACTACAGATGGGTTCACTTCAAGCCCATTTTTGGTCCACTAAGAGCTCGAATTTGATGATACTTTTGAAATACAATATTGTAGATAATTTAATCAGCTTTCCAAAACATTAAGATTTGCACCATTCTGATCTATAAATAAAGAGTTATGCCCATTTTACCAAACCTGTAACAAAATCAAAATTAAGAGGAAGTTAATTCCAAAGATGCAAAGACTATAAATATGCCTAAGTTGAGGAATTTAATGACACTATTAATACAATATGATGAACTAAGCTCTTATTAAACATACATATTTAAGTGTTCATCATTATTCAATAGTTTCTCCACTATCCCTTGTCCTGATTATCTCTCTCTCTGTTATAAGAAATTGTTGCAAACCCGAAAACCCTAACAATGGCGACCTCATCTGAGACTTCAAAGACCAACAGTTCTTCATATTCTCAAAACGACTCAGTTACAATAGGAGCAATAGTGTATCATCATGTCAGTCTCAACAGCCTCATATATAGGTTTCTATTGATCCAGCCATGAGCGAAGATGAGTTAGTTCCAGTGAAGAAGATGAAAGACAAAGTTAAACCAAAGTACAACAAGTTTCTCACAACCGACATCAAGCAGAAATTTTTGAAGTACACTTCACAAAGGAAGTTGTAGATGGAAAGGCCGGTAAAGCTTACTGACTTCAACAGCTATGGTTTGAGTGATCTTCTTGAGTCTATATACTGGACTCGTATGGTAAACAACTTCCTACCCCCTGTGAAGTCTTTAATTCAAGAATTATATGCCAATATCTCTACTGTCATCGATGATCCGAAAAGTTTTCATTATCACAAGGTTTATTGTAGAGGAAAGTTTGTGAAATTCTCTCCGAATGTCATAAACACATTTCTAGATATTCCTATAGGCAGTTTGCACTCTTTAGATGAGAATTTTGATATGGCCGTAGTAATTAAGGAATTGACTAGTAGGGAAGACATTGACTGGAACCCGAGGGATGGTATTGATCAGCAGTATCTTAGAAAGAAGTATGGGGTGATGCATAAGATTGCACATTTCAATTGGCTTTCCTCTTCACACCAAAATCAAGTTTAAGAAGAAAGAGTAAAATTTTTGTACTGTTTAGGCACCAATCGACCAATTAATTTTGGCTTGCTAACTTATAGGATGATTGTTCAGAATGGTCCATATCACTTTGACTATCACTTGTTTGTTTTTCCATGCTTGATTCAAGGCATTTTAGCATAGAATAGTATTCCTATTACTCCTAAGGAACATACTGAAATTCTATCAAAATCAATTACAAAAGGCTTCTACTTCGATTGCATGATAAGTCTGACTTGCCTACACCAGAGCCAAAGTCAAAGAGTGTTAGGAAAAATCAAATGAAAAATATAGAGGAACAACTTGCTTTGATAAATTCTGCTTTGACAGAAATTGTGTAGGATTTGAAAGACATCAAAGCAACACAACTTTGGAGGCAAAATTTGTAGGACACCCTGGTACTAAAGAAGAGCCACAGTCAATGAAAACTGAAAATGTGGTTCCTGAGAAGCCAACTGAGCACATACTGGAACATGATGCACCATTACCTAAAGAAGCTAAACCAATGCCTATAACAGATCAAGCTGCACAAACTACTATTGAGACAGACATAACACCAAAAAAATAGTAGAAGCAAAGAAAATCAAGTTAACTACTAAGGGAAGAAAATTGAAAAAAAAGAAGAAAGTTGAAATGGTGAAGCCATCATCTGACAAAAAGAAGAAGAAAATTGAATCAGCAGCTCCTGAACTGAGAGATGAATCTTTGTCAGATATACCAGCACAACCAGAATCCGAGATGAACTTGCCTTTACCACTTGCTGAGGAAGACCCTTATATTCCTCCTGTCCCTGAAGCAGAGCCTCATGATTCACCATCATCAACACAATCACCACCACATGCAACTCCAACCTCATCACCTATCGAACACACTCAAGCACCTCCTCCTGCTGAAGAAACAACTGCACCAGCCACATCTCTACCACCTTCTCTTGACAAAGAGTCACTGGTTCCTTCTTAACAACCTTCTGTTGAGTTACCCACAACAGAAATCAATGTAGAGAGACTTGACAAGGAGATTCATAAAGTTGTAGCTGAAGTTACTGCTACCTCTTCTGAGAAAACTGATGCACGGCTTGTTCCTAAGCCCACTGAGCAGCCTACTCCCACTACTATTGGCAAACGGTACAAAGTGAAGGTTGGTAGAATTAAGAAGCGCCCTGGTAGTTCCTCTTCTCCACCTGTTCGAAAGTCTCCAAGACTTCGTTAAGTGCTTTTAGCACTTGTGCTGAAATCAAAGGGGAGATAAGGAGATAAAGGAGTTTGTAATTTGTTTTATTTGTTTTGTTCTCACTCTGTTTTTGTATCTCTTAAGGGATGTAAGTAAGGAGTAAGGGGGAGAAAGCACTTGAACTTCCTATGCTTGCTTTGTGTGTGCATTCTAACTATTTTGATGCTTTGTGTATTTATTGTGTTTATGTGTTTGTGTTTTACTTATTTCATATTATCTTGGTTTGATGATCTGATTTGCTCTGATCATGATCTGATTGTATTGTTGTTTGATAAGTTTGTCAAACTTTGTTTTTGTGTTGAATTTATAGGTTATACATATTTGGACAGTATTCTGTTATGAGATTTGTAACAACACACTGGTTATTAATTTTCACATGATATTTTTTGTTTGCTATTTCATGATAGCTTATTGTTATGTCTAACTTATTATGTGTGATTTTTGTTGATCAGAAATAGTTTGGTGGTTTCATTACAAGTTGTCAAAAAAGAGGAGACTGTTGGTGTCAACGTGCATGTGCCATGCACATGATGAATTTTGTCCAACTTGTGATAAAACAAGAATATTATTTTGATTTCTATTTTATTGTTTCTAGAAGAATATTATAGGAAGTATTTGGCTTACAATAAATAACTCCTTAGATTAGGATATTGTTTTTTGTATCCTAATAAAAATAGGAGAATATTTATTTGTGTCTTAATTCCTTTAAGAGTTTAATTATATATATTCCTATTATATTTTTCCTTATCCTAATGTGATTTTAATTAGAATTTTTACAGGATTCTAAGGAGATTTTGTCCAGGCATACCACTATATATACCGTTATTTTTTTCATAACTAAAAAGTGGTGTGTTGTGTGAGTTAGGTTTCCGCATTCCAACAATAAAGGAGGAGAGCTTCAACACAAATAGGAATGATTCTTTAATTTAATTTTATGAGTCTTTGATTCATGTATGAGAGATAGAAATCGTACTTGAATTGTTAATTAAGTCTGTATGAGTTAGTAGACACTTAGGATAACTTACAGAAGTGTTTATGTAATTCAACGTCAGATGTCGATGTTATGTATAACTTAACAGTGTGTTGTTAAGATATTTGTGACAGAGGGTGGGCAGTGTCACTGTCACTAGAGTTTAAGATCTTGGCGAGATTTTGTTTTACAAAGATTAGGTCAGTGTGTGAGAATGAGTTAGCACTATAAACGATCATAAAGATTGTACAAATAAGAACTTAGTGAATTGCAGCTCTATAGCTGTCCCTGGATGTAGGTTTTATAACCGAACCACGTAAAAATCCTCCTGTGCCGATTTACTTTATAGTTTACTGTTATATTTCTTATAACTGCATACTTTCATAACTTACAGTTGAGAAAAACATTTTTTACATACAGATTCTCTATCATCACTCTACCCTAAAAAACATAAAGAATAAGCAGAGAATGTGGACTAAATTTAAAATTCAGGCACCAATTAACATCCCTAGGAAATATAAACAAAATAATTATTTTAAATTCAGGGATCAAAAATTTAGAATTTGACTTTCTTTAAATCTTGCAATTAAATAACTAAAATATTCAGTTATTAATAATAAAAAAAACTCACACAAATTTTAAAAGGGTAAAAAGACACTTCGTAATTTTTAAAACAGACTATCAATTTTCAAACTAAACTATTAAAAAGTAAAATATGATTTTAATGATTAGAAAATTGACTAAATTAAATATACTATACAAATATATGTACGTATATATTCAATCTATTCATCTTTAAACAAAAAGACAATTTTTATTAGTTGAACAAGTTGAAAAAAAGATTGTTGAGCCCGATCTAAGTTGATTTGGTTATAATGCCATGTACATCAGGGCCAAATAATTTCCTTGTCTCAAGCTTTGGGACAACCAATTCTCTTTTTATTTAATTTAATAATAAGATAACATATAATATAGTGCTACAGTTACTTCTGCTAATAGTTTAACACATTAAATAAAAATAATAATACTAAATAAATCTTAATATGATAATTTTAAAATTATTTATAAATAATAAAATTTATTTTACTATAATATCAATAATAATTATATTATGTGATTACTAATTGTGGTAAAGTATACACAATAAAAGTGAAATATTATCAAACAAATATTAATACAATAATATCAAAATAAACAGTTATATTATACTATATCATTAATAATTTATTATATTATTTAAGTAATAATTTTGTAATAAGTTTAAATTAATATTTAAAGTGAAATTATATAAACTATAATTTTTAACGCATTATATTTTTTTATTAAAATCATTATTTTGTAAATTTTATATTTTTAATTATTGAATATTGAAATAGAATAAGAAAAATACTTAATCTATAATTTTTAATTATCTCTAAAATCTAATTATTTTGATATAAAATTCAGTTTTATTAACTGTCTATAGTAATGATGTAATTATAATATAACAAGTAATAATAATATGAAATATTAATTTAATAATTATAAAATGTAAAAAAAAAATTTACTATTTTATAGAACTTAAAAAGTATTTGATAATTTTAATATAAATATTAAATTAATTTTCAAATCATTTAATAATTTAATATAGTCCCAAACTACTCCTAAGACAATACTATATTGTAATTCGGTTCAATTCAATCAAATCCTGTCCAATCTCAAGAAATTATTCAAGTTTGGTCTAGTCCCAACTTCGAAACGTTTGTCTTATAATGCTGAAAAGTTGTGTGATTCCAAGGTTTATGATTTCTTTAGAGGCACCAAGACATTTCCTTAATTTACGGGAGTAACATTCGGGTGAGTTAGCTGAATTATGCGAGGATGCATATCTAATAACCTGTCAGGTTGAATATCGTACCAGGGAGATGTCAGCTTGTTATGACGCATCTCATTTTCATGGTGCTTATAAAATATGTTATAAAATTTACAGACAGATCAATATTGATGTAGATATTTATTAAAAATGGTGATTGTATGTGGCCTATCAATTCGGCCCATGGACAAACATTAGAATTGTTCATTAAATTTTTCTATTTAATACTCAATCATTACATTAAAGCAAATGTGAAGCTAGTACTATTGGTGATTTTGATTTATCCCATCATCATATACATGCATTTTAATTATGCGTTATTTACTAAATGATGATACTATGCATACCAAATATTGATGATGCTTAATTTAGAATTATCATAGAGATGATAATTAAATAACTTATGTTTATTCAAACAGATAAATTAAAACATCTTAATAACTTAATTTTATTATTATTATTATTATTATTATATTAAGATTTAAAACAAACTAATAAACTCATTAATAGCAGTCAGGCGACCTTTTCTTCTTTTACTTCACACAGCTTTTCCTCTCCGTCTCCAAACGGATGAAAAGCCGGAGGATTTCTATTCAACAGTCCGAGGACTTCTAGCAGACTTTTGCTAGATACCAAAAATCCTTAAAATCCTAAGTTGAAATAAATGAATTTTTTTTTCATACAAAAACATCAAAAACAATTGCTAAAACATCTAAGTCTTTACCCATACAAGAAACTGGCATAGATTTATAATTTATTGGTTTACTTCTTACAATAAGCTATATCGAAAACAAGGTCATTGTTTTGTTATTTTGTCCAATAAATTAGAAGTAATGATATATATTTCAAATAATATGACATAAATTTTATTAAAATTATGATAATATCAATAATATCCATAAACCATTCACATAAGAATCACAACTATATACACATTATTTGAGATATGATTTGTGATGACTGTCATTATATTAATAGCTACCGAATTAATTCGCATAAATTTATAATCTAGAATATAACATATGTACACTAGCCTGACCCAAAAAGCTCTTGCAACGTCCGAGGACTGTGAGATGAGAAACAGAACAGTAACACACATGATACGTCAAGAAGGAAACCTTGCTTTTTGATTATCAATTTAATTTGATGATGCTTAGCGAATAATTGTAATTAAGCCGTAAGCATTTATAGAGAGTGAGAGGTCGCAAGTTTTCGGAGGAGTCCCCAAGTTTTCATATAGGTGGAATGGAAGCCGTGACTTGACATTCCAACCTGTTTACTTTGACACGACAGGAACGTCAATTTTTTGAACTATCACCAGATAGAGATAGAGATAAAGGTCGCGTCGGTCGGGGTAGCCAATTTGGGTGGATGGATTCTGAGAAGACTTGAGACGAGACGTCGTTTAGCGTACAATACCATTGACTTCTTGACAACCGTGGTTTTCTTCTTAGAGCCTCCTTTCTTTTAACCATATAAAAATCATAAATAGACTCCTCTTCAAGTAGTTAATACTATTTAACTGTTACATTCCAGTTATTATCACTATATTTTCAGCTAACAAACGGCTAAACGAACAACCGTGCAAGATTTGATTATGGGACTAATAATAAAAAAGAATAGAATAGGAAAATATTTTATTATATAATTAAAATAGTTAGCGAATATATTATTATTATCAATTACTTATTTATAATATCTATAATATTAGTTATATCACCAGTTATTATATAATTATCTATAGGTCTAGCTATCTCATGCATTTAAGATTAGTTGGTGGCTCGACAAAACTAACCCTTTTACCTGCTAAGAGACTCAAATATGAAATTGGGATTATAATCTTATGAAGTAGCTAGCTCGATCTCATATTTCATTGCATTTACTCGATACCTTTATAAAAAAAGTTGGTGAAAAATACTCACTACAGGAAAAATTATAGGGATATTAACATTTATCCCATGAGATTAAGTAAAAATAAAAATTCTCTCTTACAAGATTTGAAATTATAAATTATCCCTTAATTTTTGAATTCGGACGTTAAATTAAACGGAAAAAGAGGAGAGAGAAAAAACTATTAACAATTTTACCAAAATAACTTCATGTTCCATCATTTAATATTAATAATTTACCTCCTGAGATTAAACAAAAATACAAAATCCCCCTGCACATTTTGAAATTACAAATTGTCCTCTTATTTTTTAATTTTGACATTAAATTAAGTAAAAAAAGATGATGGAGAGGATAATATATGCTATTAGACCAAAATGCCCTTACATAAATACAAACCCCTTCACTCACTTTTCTAAAATTACCTAAACACCCTTACCTTTTTTCTTCCTCCGTCTTCTTCTCAATCTTTCCTCTACCAGCAATCTTCACCACCTCTCCCTAGTGCTTCACCAGATCTTCCCCCCACATCGCCATCATCTAGGGGTCGTAATATGAATCATGACACCCGAACATGACACGAATACGACATGAACATGACACACGATTAATAAATGGGTCGAATTCATGTTGAGGGTGTTCAACACGCCAACTAGTTTAATGACACGAATAGTTAAATATATCTTGGCAATCATTAACATGCAAGCTTATTTAATCATATAATTTTTACCTTCTTACAGCATATATATTATAAAACTAAAAATTTTATATTATAAAGTAAATTAATTTATATAATAGTAAATTGTAATGATTTTAATAATTTTTTTATACTACCAATTATTTATATTATAAAAATAATTTTAATTGATATAAATATATAGAATATGATATACTATACATAAATAGATTAAACAATTAAGTAAATTACGTCAATTAAATATGACACGATTACAATACATGGGTGACACATTTAATAACCGTGTCAAACCCACGTTTCATGTCTTGACACAAACAATTCAATAGGTCGACACACATGACACGAATTGCCACCCCTACGATCGTCGTTTCCTTCTCTTCATTGGCGAAATTGCTTCCGTCACCAATTCCTCCTCTCTCTCCTCTACCAGAACTCGCCACCGCCCAATTTGGGTTTGTTAAGTAAAGCTCGGATTAAAGGGTGGGTTGAATTTGGTTAAAATTTACTTTTTATTATTTATTCAATACAGTTTTAAATATTTTTAATTATTATTGCTTTTAATTATTATTATTGTTTTCATCCTAATTTTTAATTATTTTTATTCTCGGGAGGGGGGGAATTTGTATTTTTGTTTCACCTTAGGGGGTAAATTGTTAATATCCCTTAATTTTATCGCACGAGTTTTATTTTCAATAATACCCCTGCTCCGTTTAACTTAACGTCAGAATTCAAAAATTAGGGTGCAATTTGTAATTTCAAATCTTGCGAGGGGCAATTGTATTTTTGCTTAACTTTGGGGGGTAAATGTTAATATCTCAAAATTGTAATTAATGATAAATTTGTTCGCGATGACAAAATATTTGTCGCTAAAGGAAAATTTCATCGCAACATCTCATCATAAAATGAAGTAAAAAAATTATTTTTAAATTCTCTTTAGCGATGATATTTCATCATAGAATGACTTATTGCGATGAAAATTTAAATCTCAGCTAAATCGATGTGCACTAGACAAAATGATGGAAACCTTTAGTGACGAGAAATTCGTCGCAATATACTACATTTTGCTACGAATTTTTGTCACTAAAATAGTTCATCAACTCTTTAAACCAATAATTTTATTGACGAATATTTGTAGCTAAATTTGCCTTCAATTTTATAATTAATGATAGTGTCAAATGTTACACCTTAGCATGTATCATGCACATGATTGATTTTGGACAAACTTGTAATTAAAATATTAGTTTATATTTTTTCTTATTTTACTATTTCTAGAAGTCTTTATTAGGAAGTATTAGATTCATATTGAATATCTCTCATTAAATTAGAATATTATTCTAGTATCCTAGTTCACTTAGGAGAATATTTTATTATTGTCCTAATTCACTTAGTAGTTTATTTATATCGCTTCTATCCTAAACTTACCAATTGAGTTTGATTGAGATTCTATAGGATATTGATAAGAAGGACAACTGAATTTCCCACTATATATAAGGATATTTCCTATAACTTATATGTAAGTGTGGCATAACATTTCAAGAAAATTGAGGAGAACTTCAATGCAAAATTAGAATGCATCTTTGATTGTGTTTTATGAGAGTTTTTATTCATGTATGAGAGGTTGTAATCGTGCACAAATTTTGGTTAAGTCTGTTTGAGTTAATATTCGCCCGAGAGAACTTGCGAGTTAGGTGTTTATATAATTCAGCGTTGGACATTGTTTTTGTTGCTTAACAGTGTGTTGTTAAATTGTCAGCAAAAAAGAGTGTGGGTAGTGTCACTAGAGTTTAAGATCTTGTTGGGATTTTGGTTTACAAAGATTAGTTCAGCGTGTGAGAGTGAGTCAACACTATAAACGCACCTAAAGATTGTACAAACAAGAACTTAATGAATTACAGCTCTAAGTTGTCCATGGATATAGGTTTTATAATTGAACCATGTAAAATCCTCCTGTGCCATTTTATATTACAGTTAATTATTGTATTACATTTAACTAACCATGCGTTTAGATCTCACAATTGGTATCAGAGCAGTTTCACTGACATACAAGTGAAGAAAGATCACGTGGATTGAAAGGCGTGGAGTTTATATGAAATGGAGGATCTGGATCACAACCATCGATTCTTGATGATGGTAATTATTCATATTGGAAAGTGAGAATGACGATGTATATAAATCTCTTGATGATAGGGCATGGACTTGTGTTCTAAAAGGTTGTATACCACCAACACAAGTCAATGCATTTAGAGCTTTAGAACTTAAACCTGAGGAAGAATGGATAGATGAGGAATACAGGCATTCTAGTTGGAATTCAAAGGCATTCAATGCAATTTTTATAGCTATTGATCTTAACAACATTTTTCAAATTTCTAGATGTAAAGTGGCTAAAGAAGCTTAGGACATTTTTTAGGTAAAACGTGAAGGTACTGCTTCTGTTAAAATATCTAAATTTATGAGATTGAATTCACAATATAAGAATCTAATGATGCATGAGGATAAGTCAATATCTGATTTTTTTTCAAAGCTGTGTCACATTACAAATTCTGCGTATATGTGTGGTAAAACCTTTACAGATGCATAAATTGTTAGTAAAATCATTATGTCTATTCCTGATAAGTTTCAAACAAAGATCTCTACCATTGAATAAGTAAAAAACACTGATGAGATGGGGGTTGATGAACTTATTGACATTCTTCAGAATTTTGAGATTAATCATAACACTAAGAAGCAAAAGGTAAAAGCATTACATTTATTTTTAAGACTAAAAAATCTAATGAAAGTAATGATGAGTTTGATTAAACTGATTCAAAACATATTGCTTTTTTAACAAAGAATTATGTTAAGTTCATGAAAAAGAATTTCAGGAAAAAGAATCAAGGAAAGATGTCAAGCTGAAGTGACGAAAAATTCAAAAAATTCAGGATAATGACCAGAAGAGTATAAAACAACCTGACAGAAAAGGGCAAGTTCAATGCTATGAATGTTCTGGTTATGGGCATATTCAATCTGAGTGTGCTAATCTCAAAAGGAAGAAGAACAAAGGAATGTTAGCCATATGGAGTGATGATTCAGAGACTGATTCAAATGACTAAGAATGTATGAGCAACTTTGTTGCATTCACAGCATCTACAACTGATAAAGGGAAATTCGTTATGTCCAACATAACCAAAAATTGCAACAGAACTGATGATAAACATTCAGATGTAGAAAATGATCCTAAATATTATGAGAAACTGCGAGAAACCTACAATGCACTTTATATTGAATGGCTGAATCAGAAAGAGGAAATCATAATTTTGAAGAAAGAAAATGAAGTGCTGAAATGTGAGCAAGTCTTTGCTGAAAACTGCATCAATGAATTGGAGTCTATGTTGAAAGACAAACTAGAACATGTCGAGAAAATTATAGCAGAATTGGTTGAAAGCAGAAGATGTTTTGATCAACTCAGAATTGGGTCTACAAAACTTGACTAGGTTTTGAGCCTTGGAAGAAACAGTTCCAACAAACATGGCTTGGGTTATTCAGAAGGTAACATTGCATCTTCATCAAATATTGTGTTTGTAAAAGCCTCTACATTAGGTAACATTTTTAAATCTAACTAAAAAAGGTCAAGTCCTAGCTCAAAAAGTAATGATGTTTTTGTGTCTTCTTTGAGTTCTTTTAAATCTAGTCCTGAAAAAAAAGAAGATTTATTCCAACATGTTATTTTTGTGGTGTCAAAGGGCATGTCAGACCTAGATGTTTTAAATTATTGAGTTTTTTCATGAAAGGTCAAAATAGTTCAAGAAGTTACCTAAGACCTGACAACAGTGGGTTAAGAAAGACAAACCAACCTACAATGTTGCTCTTAAAGCACTAAACGATTCTTCTAATGACTTATGGTATTTTGACAGTAGCTGTTCCAGGCATATGACTGGAAATAATAATTTTTTGAAAAATCTTGAGTCATGCAGGGAAGGAAATGTCACATATGGTGATGGTGCAAAGAGCAAGGTAATTGGTAACATATTCTTTAATATTGCTGTTAGGAGTCTACATTATGTTGATGATAATTTTGACATGAAAACTGCTCTTAAAGAGTTAACTTTTCATGAGGATTTGAGATGGAACTCAAAAGATGGGATTGATCGAAGGTATCTAACTAAGAAGTATAGGTTCTACATAAGATAGCTCAATTCAATTGGTTCCTTTCAACCCATCAAAATCAAGCTAGAGATGATAGGATGAAATTTCTGTTTTGTTTAGGCACCAATAGACCAATAAATTTGGGTTTGTGGATATATAAGATGATATTTCATATTTCACCTTACAAATCTGATTATCATTTGCTTGTATTTTCTTGTTTGATTCAAGTAATTTTAGCTCAAAATGGTGTTCCCATGAGTTTGACAAAGACTTCAGAAATTCTGCCAAAGCCTATCACAAAAGGATTCTTATCCAGATTACATTACAAATCTGATTTGCCTAATCCTCAACCAAAACCAAGACGAGTTAGAACAAATCCAATGAGTAATATGGAAGAACAACTTGCTCTAATCAAGTTAATCTAGTTGATATTGTGAAGGATATCAAGAAAATTAAGGCAAAGCAACTAAGTTGGAGAGCAAAATTGAGGCAAAGGTACTACATATGAACAACCTCCTATGAAAACTAATGATATCATGGAGAAGCATCTAGAGAAGACTAGGCCAGAAGAGGAACAAGTGGAGCAGACTGCTATTATGATGAATAAGATAGCAGAGAAGAAGAATAAAAAAAAAGCATGCAAAGAAGAAATCAAAAGATACCAAGTTGAAAATACAAAAAAAGGTCAAAATTGGCAAGAAGAAATCTACCAAGAAGTAAGCTGTTGCAGAAAAAGTTTCTGATGATCCACTTTCGGAAGAACCAGCTCATGTTCAACACTCTGATGAAACATTGCAAGAAGAACCAGCATCACCACTTCGTACTCCCACTACAACAAAACTACCTTTCTTGTCGGCAAAAAAATGACATATATCATTATATATGTCGGTTTTTGTGCGATGTAAAGTGACCTGTCACATATTCCTATATATATCACTTGGTCAAACCGATACAAAATAATATATAATATGTGTCATTCAGAAACAGACATGTAAGGTGCCATTAACGTGTTGGTTTCCACTAAATATGTGTCTGCTCGTAAGTGACACAAATATAGTGTCAGTTCTCAAATGACACATAGTTGAATTCATTTGTGTCACGTATGAAGTGACACTGGCTAATGTCATTCATTGAGTGACACTTACCAATTAAAATTTAAAATTTGTGTCGTTTATTGGCCGACATGTATATTTGAAAACATAAAAAAAAAATATAATACGTGTTGGCCTAAATTTAAAATTCAAACTGACATGTATTATATATTTATTATTTTTAGAAATCTGGTTTTATATGTGTATATATATACAAGAACATCTAGATAGCAAAAACAATATTATTACTCAACAATTACAGAAAAGGCCGACTCATGCAAAGACAACAAATTAATAATACAACTCACATATTTAAGCAACACAAACCTTACATTTGTAAGCAACAAACACAAACCTCAACAAGCAATGTCAACAAATACAAATTAATAACAAAATATTAGTCAGTAAAGCTATAACTATAAATTAACAAGTAATCATCAAAACCAACACCAAAATCATGCTCATTAAATCATATCCTCAATCAGAAAAAGTCTTATATCTAGCCAAAAATTAAACTGGAAGCCAACTGCAATGCTATTTCAACACAAAAGCATATTATGCACTTCAAAATTAACTATAATATACCAAAGCAAAATTAACCAACAACTACAAACACAAGAGGCAACATAAGGTGCAAATACCAGCAAAGCTAAATGACAAATACTTCAACCATTAGCATTTGAGTTGTGTCAGCGAAACAAACAAACTCCAAATAACTCCATTAGCTACTCCAAATAACAAGCAGTCATCTCCCAAAAAAAACTTCAAATATACAAAAAACCTCTACCAACATTAATCTAACTATTATAGTTCTAACAATTCCCAATCTGCTACATAACAAAAAGAGTGAATTCATATTCTCCTTCCCTCTATTGACTGTAGTCAGCAAGCTATATAAATTCATCCTAGAAAATTGTCAGTTTGCACTCTCTATTCCTCTATAACTTTTTCACCTGCAAATATTTTGATTTAATAAGTTAGAACATATTGAATATTCAATCTACGCTGATAAGCACAAATCTTACAGAATTTTGTAACCTGATTTCTTTGTCTTCCTTTTTCTGTATACCAATCTCTTATAATCTTGGATACAAAGACAGCCCATTAAGGTCTCACCTCATTCATCTCCTCTATACTATAACTTTCCTTGTTGTTGAACTGAGATCATAATAAAATTTAAGTTAATTACAGCAATAAAATCAACATTCTTGGATTTTGGATTTATAATTATGTATATCTTACCTTCTCACAAAGGACCTTGGGCTCTTCAATAATTTCCTTCATATATTTGAGCACATAATACCCACATTCCTTATGTCCAAGCTGTCTCGGTGCCTGCACTCATAAAATAGAAATATTTGATACAATATAACTTTATTCTCATATTTAAATAATCGTTGCTCAATTTTCAAATAGAAATTCAAACTTACCTTGACGTTTATCCACCAGTTACCCCTTTTCCTTTTTAATTCAGTAGCTGACTTCCATAGTATTACCCCTCTAGCAAAATAGGCACAAAATACATAATATATGTTAATTATGTATAATTAAAGCTGGCACCAAATACCATATAAGAATTAACACAACTTACTGTTTCACGACCTCCATTATGTCTTCCTTGGCTCTTTTGTGCATGGAATCAAGGTAGAAGACTTCAGATGAGGACATATTAATGGCAATCAATGTCCAATGGTATCTAACAACCAGGTTTTCAACAACAAAGTAAGTAACTTTGAAGAATAAGCATCCTAAAAAAATATGAAATAAGTTTTGTTTAATCTTGAAAACATTCCCTGGGTTGTAAGGGATGAACATGTAGTTCCTATCTTCCAACTGTTTGAGCTTTTCAGTCAATGATTGAGATGTCGCAAGATGCATTTGGCTTTTGCAATCGCACCTCCTATTACGGTTGTAGGGTTGACAAATCCAAACTTTACTGGACCAGAGTCAAGTTTAAATTTTTTAAAGAGACAACTACAAGTAGAAAAAGAAAAACAAAATGGCATTATTAAATTATAATAATGACAAAAAAAATAATTATTAGTTAAACGCAACATAGTTTTAATAATGAAACAAATGAAATGGATACCTGCTATATAGAGAGATGCAATTTTGTGACAGTTCCTCAAAGTTGATAACATGTCTATAATCATCACGATTCAGATATGTAGACACAAAGTACCTAAACAAACCTTCATCAAACTGAACCTTGACATAGTCTGTATCATCTACCATCAAAGATTCTACTAGAACCTCAAACATGTCAACAGAATTAGAATTATCAATTTGAGACTTCTCAGTTTGTAGCGCTTTCAACTCCCTCCTTGTGCATTTCGTGTCACGACTTTTTTGTTCATCAAATGGGGACTACATAAGAACAAAAGGTGCAACAAATTGTTCAGTAGCACACATTAGCAAATAACACATAATAAAAAAAAATACATGCTAAGTTTTTACCCCACCTCTTCAAAGACAAGCTTTCTTGGCCAATTCACATGTTGTTCTAGAATATCAAGTACACTGATAACATCCCCCTTTTCATCTTCTCCACACTAGGGGACAGTGGCTTCACCATCCATAACCACTTCAATTGATACACGCCTAGTTGCCTTATTATTGTCATCTTTTTCATAAGCAGAACTATATGCAACAATTACAGTCTCTGAACCCCTAATAATGGCTAAATTACAAGCTACCTGATCAACATAAGATTGTAAATAGCATAGGTTATAATACATGTAATTAGTTGAAAATTAAAAATCCAAAGAATTTATTAGTATTTTCTTACCGCTGTCAAGGAGTCCTCTTCAACCTCCTCAGGGGCAGTAGTTTCCATATCTTTTAACTTCAATTTATTCTTAGCATTCTTAGCAATCTCATTGCACCAAAAAAAAAATCTTATAAACTTACTATACCCATTAAATAAGAATCATCATTAATTAGATAATGCAATCTCACAGTTCATAAACTACAAATTGAACTTCCAACTTAATTAAATTTCCAACCTCTAAAAAATAAGAAACTTCACAAATTCTTAAATTATCACACAACAAAGTCCAACTTCTAGCTTCTAACAACAGTGCACTCCTCAATAAGCAAAAATACATGGAAATAAAAGAGATTAGGTTTCTCTTTTATTTATCTGTGATTGTTCAGTATAGTGGATTAGGTTTCTCTATTATCTAGTTTAGGTGATCAAATATCTGCTTGGAATGATAGGAACCTAAAAGAGATTGACAACCAAATATCTAATTAATTAATAACTGTTCAAAATAACAATTTCAACTCTGAAAAATTGGAATAGCAATTATAGTTAGTAAATCTCAGTTTCATCCATGATTGCAAGTAAACGACATTGGCTTACCTTGCACCAAATAAGAGTCTTTTTAACAGGTAGCACGCTCCCTTGAGTCCATAATGAACTGTTTGCAAGACTTACTTTATACTGTTTAAGAAATTCTCCTTCAACTCTTACCTAAAGTGAAGGTCAATGAATACAACTTACTATGGCATTAAATCATTAACTGCATTTGTGAATCCTATTTTAACGAGGATACAATCTTCTAAAAATTCCTAATACATTTGTGTAATAACTTATTTGTTGTATTTAAAGCAATTAATCAATAATAACTAAATTAATAGTAAGAATAATAATTGAATCAAATAAATTTATAAATAAATGAGTAAGTATAGAGTATATAATAGTGTGGTCGGGATCGAGAATAATTGAAGAATGATGTAATTCACGTGTTAATATGCTATAAAGGCAAAATCTTTTGAGTAAAAGAGTTAACATACGTTATGAGAGGTTGCTGTAGTGTAAACAATTGAGAGTGGTGAAGTGTGGGTCGGGCCATAAGAGAAGTTAAATATACAAGGAGAGAGAGAGAGGGAGAGAGAGAAAAGCAAAAGTAATAAAATTATGAGAGAGGAGACGAAGTGGAGAGAAAACGAGAGAAGTGATAGTTGATATTAGCCTACAATGTTTGACTTTGTGAGGAGAGAGACAAATTGTAATTAACAGGCTCATTAATGAAAACAAAATGAATATATCATAACCAATTGACTATTTAGTGGGAGTGAAGCTAAGTAAACAAATGATAATAAATGGTTAAGGAAATCGAAACACTGTAAAATTAATAATAATAAATAATATATAAATAATGTGCATATATAGCTAATTTAGGAAATGTAAATTTATAACTTAAAAGAAATAATTTATTACGGATCATATAATAATTAGTATTTAAAATATATAAAAGTAAGATTGTACAAGTAAAGCTAAAAAATTAAATGTGCTGGAAGAAATGATATCATATGATAACAATTACCCCACTTTAAAACAAGAAAGAAATAGTACCCCTTTTTCAAATTCACAACCTAAAGTTCCATATTAATTAATTTATTAATTTTCTTATGGTAGCCATAGAGTTAGAGACAACAGATTGATTAAAATGTCTTTGTGTTAGACTCGCTTCACCTCAAATCTCTAAACAAATTATTAAACAAATAAAAGGAATTTTTTATTGATATTTAACAATAAGTGTTGTAGAGCTTACTTTCTCCACCTCTCCTCTGTTTAGCGGAGTTTATGAAATCTTAGACGGATATGGTTTATATATTTATTTCTACTTAGAATTAGACTTGAATCCACAAACAATAAATATTTAATTATTAATTACTTTAAACACATGAAAGCCAATGCTGCCGAATACAAGGATTACATTTCAATTTCTTTTTCACAAGGCCTATATAGAAGGATTGGTGCCAACAGTTACAGTAACTTCAACATTAAAACTTTTACATCTAATCATATCTATCTAATTTAAATATATTATATTAACTATGTTGAGAAAGAAACAAAGTTCGTACACAAAATCTAACCATAATTTTCAATTTATTGTAATGCTTAGTTTGTTTTATTATGCAATCAAGGCCTCATGTAATAAAAAAAAAAAGATTAAAGGTTACCTTTCATGGTTGTGAACATCAAAAAGCAAGAACTGATACACCAAAAAGCTTCATGGTTCACATTAATCACAAATTTAAAGAACTATCACTTTTGACTTTCCCTTTACATTGAATGATCAAGCAGCAAAAGAGAATTAAAAAAAAAAAAGAGGAAAATGAAAGTCAACTGAGGAGCAATAACCAAAAAAATACTCCTATAATTTTAACATAGAGAAATTAAATCTTGGCAAAGGAAGAATAAAAGGAAGTGAATGCTCTACTAAACAAAAATAAAACAGATTTGAGAAATATAGATGGGGGATTAAGACTTCTAATTTTGCAATTAACACATGAAAGATAGAAAAGAACAATTTTTGAAAAAAAAAGGATTAATTATATCTAACAATCTTAAATAAAAACCAACCCAGGTAGATCAAGGTTAGTTGGAAAAATGCAAGTGAATTAATTAATAATATTAGGCAGCAAAAGGATGCAACAAAACCTGGTTCTTGGTAAAGAAAACAAAGGAAGTGGAGCTGTCAAAGCCATCAAGTAGTTGGTCCATTAGTTTCCTTGTGGCTTCAATCTCTTCATCATTAGCAAATTATTCTAATACAAGATAACTTGAACCAAAGAAATTATCAATCATTCAATAAGCATAACAGTTTTTTTTAAGAAACAATAAAAAGTATTGAAGAAAAGAACACAAACAAAACAAAACAAAACTTAACAAGCTAAATTAAAAATAAAAAAAATAAAGACCTACACAGCCTCTCCACTAACATTGACTCCACACATGCAACAAAAACATATTGAAGCAATAAAACTAAAAATCACTAAAAATAATCTAGGCCAAATTTGCATACAAATACTTTAAAAAGTTCAATCCGTTAACAATAGAAGAGCTAAATCAGATATGAATTGAATACTAACTAACCAGTGTAGTTGTACAAAGAGTTGTATCTGCATAAAGTAGTTGTGAAGGGGACAAAAGGAATAGGGAAAAAAAAAGCATCACCAAATTCAATAAATGGCCATCACAACAAAGAAGAAAAAATCAAAACCACTTTTATTCATCATGCATGTGATGAATTCGTAAAGAAGAAGAAAAAATCTAGGAAACACAGAGGAAAAAAGAAAATGAAATATATATAATACAAAGCAATCACAGAAATATTAACAAAATAAGACATTCAACAGAAAAACTCACAGCAATCAAAGAGGCGATGCCGAATTGAAAAACAAAAAATTTGTGATTGAAAACAAAAAATCAAAGAGGTGTTAACTGGCAATGTTGTCTTGTAAAGCAGAGAAAAAAGGATGACTGGGTAAAGGTTTATAACAAAAGAGAAGAGAAGTAAAACAAAAGAGAAGAGGGAAATAGAAACGGAAAATTTGCCATTGAAAATCTATGAGAAGAGAAGTGTGGAAATTTTCTCTCATTTTTTAGGGTTGCGATTGAATATGCAATTGAAGATATGATGATGATGAATGAGGATTTTTGGGGTTTGCGATGAGAATGAAAAGAAGGAACAGGGGGAGGGAGAAATTCCTAAGGGCCAAAAGAGGCATGAAATGGCAGCTTAAAGTTTGGGATATTTTGGAAATTTTATTTTTATTTTTAATTGTTATAGATGTCACTTAATTAAATTGTGACAAACAATATTGCACATACTCCCACAAGAGCGACACGAATCAATTTACATGGGATTTGACTAGAATATACATGTCATTTTCCTACAGACCGACATAAATAAAGTTACATATAAGCCTAATTTTCTTGTTGTGTCCACAGCAATCTCCACCATATTCAAGCATTCACATGAACCAACTCCTGAACCAGAGCAAGTAGCAGAGGAGATTCCATCAGCAGTTGCATCTAAATCACTCATGGGGTTGTCTCATAATGTTGAAACTAGTGCTAAAAAGCTTGACAAGGCTATTCGCAAGATTGTGGCAAAAGTGACTGCATCTTTTGATGATACAACAACACAACAAGACACTCCAACAGTTTTTGCACAAACTACTCCATCCAAGACAGACAAAAGGTTTAAGACCAAAGCTGGCAGGCCCAAGAAAAGGCCTAGACTACCATCCAAAGTGCTTGTTAGCAAATTAGCAAGATTTAACTGATTTCTTGTTAGTTTTTGCACTTTAATTTTTTATATTTGTTTTTAAGTTTTTTTTTTTTTTTTGAACTTGTTCTGAAACCAAGGGGGAGAAAAGTGGTTTTTGAGTTTATTTTAATTATGTGTGTTAGTTTTACTTTGACATGAACTTGGATTAGATTAGTGTTTTAGTTAGGTGGAGCAAGGGGGAGTAATAGTTTTTTACTCTAATATTTGATTTTGAACTTTGCAGGGATTTACTATTTTTGCAGGATTTACATTGTTTTTGATGTTTGTGTTTGATAGTTTAAATTTGTAGGTCATTAATGTACGCATATTATCTTTAAGCTCTTATTATTTTTGCAGGTTATTTTCTTTAGTCATTTTCTATTATGACTGTTTCTCTTATGTGCTTTACAACTGATAATCATTATTCCTATTAGTATGATACTTTTAGTTATATTTATTATGTTTGTTTTCAGTTGCATTTGACATGTTTTTACAAGTTGTCATTACTTCAGAAACATGTTGATGTTTTCATCACAAGTTGCCAAAAATGAGGAGATTGTTAGTATCAAATGTGACACCTTGGCATGTGCCATGCACATGATTGATTTTAGACGAACTTGTAATTCAAATATTGGTTTATATTTTTTCTTATTTTATTGTTTCTAGAAGTCTTTATTAGGAAGTATTAGATTCATATTAAATATTTCTCATTAGATTAGGATATTATTCTAGTATCCTAATTCATTTAGGAGAATATTTTATTAGTATCCTAATTCACTTAAGAGTTTATTTATATCACTTTCTATATTATTGATTGATATCCTAAACTTACAAATTGAGTTTGATTGAGATTCTACAGGATATTGATTAGAAGGGCAATTGAATTTCACACTATATAAATAAGGATGTTTCTTATAACTTATATGTAAGTGTGGCACCGCATTTCAAGAAAATTAAGGAGAGCTTCAACGCAAAATTGGTATGCATCTTTGATTATGTTTTATGAGATTTTTTATTCATGTATGAAAGATTGTGATCGTGCATGAATTTTTGTTAAGTCTGTTTGAGTTAATATTCACTCGAAAGAACTTATGAGTTGAGTGTATATGTAATTCAGCATCAGACATCATTGTTATATGTTACTTAATAATGTATTTTTAAGTTGTCAGCAATAGAGAGTAGACAGTGTCCTAGAGTTTAAGATCTTGTTAGAATTTTGTTTTACAAAGATTAGATCAGTATGTGAGATTGTGTAAGCACTATAAACGCACCTAAAGATTGTACAAACAAGAACTTACTGAATTGCAGCTCTAAGCTATCTCTAGATATAAGTTTTATAACCAAACCACGTAAAATCCTTTTATACCATTTTATATTACAGTTTAATGTTATAATACATATAACTAACTATACTTTCAGATCTCACAATTAAGATTATTTGCAAAAACACTTAGGAAAATTGAAAAAATAGACAAAATTAGGGGCCTTAAATGAAATTTAGACACATCCTGAAAATTTTTCATGCCATAGACATTTTCTTGAAAAAATGACTAAAATATCCTTTGAGACTCAAACTTGAAAAAAAAAAAGAAGATGCGTTTCGTCGTGACGAATAGGACACTTGACATGTCGAGTCCTGTCGGACGCTTCAACCGACACTCGCCATCATCGTCGGTGTTCAGTCGACACTAGACATAATGTGTCGAGTCTTCGAAAATGCCCTGATGGCGAGTGTCGGTCTGTGCATCCGACAGGACTCGACACGTTATATCAAGTGTCGGTCCGTGCATTCGACAAGACTCGACATGTTATATCTAGTGTCGAGTGAACATCGACGATGATGGCGAGTGTCGGTTGAAGCATCCAACAGCACTCGACATGTCGAGTGTCCTCTTCGTCACGACGAAACGCGTCGGTTTTCACCATTTTTACACACATCAAACCAAAAAATCAATCAAATAACACTTCGTTTAGCCCCACAAACACAAAATAAATACAAAATACGAGCCCAAACTCAAATCCCCAAATTCAAAATCCCTAAAATCTACCCCAAATTTCCAAACATAGGATAAGTTTCTCATTCCTCTTGCTGCGTTTTGGACTACGTTTTCGACGGTGTCGAGGGGTATTGGACGCTGAACAACAACAGACGGTTATGGAAATAGGACACGGTTATGGAAATAGAAAGAGGTAAGTGAAGGAAAGAGAGAAATAAAGAGTTTAGGAATAAATTGAATTTCAAAGGGTATTTTAGTCATTTTTTGAAGAAAGTGTCATGGCATGAAAATTTTTCGGGATGTGTCTAAATTTCACTTAAGGCCCCTAAAAGTGTCTATTTTTTCAATTTTTCCAAAACACTTCATAGCTAAAGAAGAGAAGTTGCACATTTAGCGATGACATTTTGTCACAAATTCTTGTCACAAAAAAAGAAAAAACAAGTGGTTGAAGTAATGGGAAAAACCATTTGTAGCGACATATTCGTCACAAAATATTTATATTTTGCAACAAATTTTTGTCACTAAAAGAGTTCATCAATTTTACTTTCACCAACAACTACTTGTACCTAAATTTGCCTTCATTTTTGTAATTAAATTATTTGCAACAAATTTTTATAGTTAAGAAAGATAAGTTGCACGTTTAGCAACATATTTTGTCTCAAAAAAAAAAATGTCAAACAAGAAAAAAAAACAAGAGAAATGGGAAAACTTTTAGCGACGATGAATTTGTCGTAGAATATTACATTTTGTGTTGTTAAAAAATTTGTCAATTTTTTTGCCTTCATAACAATTATTTTTGACAAATTTTTCTCCAATTGTTAATTTTTTTAGTTTAATTTTTTTTTTTTGCATTATCAATATTTTATTTTTCAAACATAAGTGTCATTTGTTGTTGCAATTCGATGGTTATTTCTCAGCTTATAATCTAGTATACTTGGGTTCAAGTCATGCTTCCTATCTCTTAATACATATTTTTTTCTTAATAAATCAATTGTCTAAAATAATTAATAATTATTTTTTTCTTACTTTCAGATTAATTATTAATTCAAATCAATTGTGCAAAATAATAGTTAATATAAACTGGACATGTTGACAAGTTTATTAATTATTTTTTCTTACTTTCAAATTAATTATTAATTAAATCAAATGTGTATGATAGTTAATATACAGTGGAAAGATTGTCGAGTTTATGGAAGATACTTAATATAAAATTGAACACAAGATTAATTTCATTTAGTAATTGTAATGTTTACATTAGTAGATTGTGTCCACTAATTAATCAATATCTTATATAAAAGTACCTTATTAACTTCCACAATTAATTATATAAACCAAATTTAAAGGTACAAACTATTATATTCATTTGATTTAATTAATCAAACATACTTATAGAAGTTTTTTAATTTGATTCCTAATCAATTAAAATATATTTACAAGTTTTTATTTATAACTTAATTTCTAATCAATTACACAAGATATAATATTTTATTTGGAAATGTAATACTAATTAATCAAACAAATTGATTTGCAAGTTTTATTTAAAATTAGATAAACTTAAATTAAGAAAATTATATAAAACTATCTTAACAAAACAATATATAGAATTTTTTTTTTAATTTGATTCCTAATCAATTAAACTACGTACATATATATGTTCTTATTTAGAATTGAGCTACAATTCAATTAAACATAGGTATAGAAGCATTTTATTTGGAAATAAATTACTAATCAATTAAAAAAATTCGTTTATAAGTTTTATTTAGAATTAGGTTGACTTAAACTAAGGTAATTATATAAACTAACATAATTAATCAAACTACAAATAGAATTTTATAATTTGATTTCTAATCTATTGAACTATATTTATATCTAGAATTGAATATGAAATCTTGGTAGCAATGATTATTATGCTTTGAGAATTATCTAAAAATAGTAAATTATCTAAAATTTCATCCTTAGAATATCACTCATGTATAAAATTTAGTCTTATTTTATACTATTTTCCACAATATTAATAAATCATGAGTAATACTATTCTTATAAAGTATTTATATAAACTTATTTCTACAAATTGATGTATCATAATTTGATTGGATGACCATATTTTAAATTTTAATTGCATTAATTAATGTGGATGATGTGACAATCACTCAATAATGACACATAGGTTTGTATGAATAAGTTTATATGAATAGTTTGTAAGAGTAACAGCACTTATAAATAATTCTCTTTGGTTGATTCTTTGTTTGAAATGGATGAGTTATGTTTCTTACACGTTATTCATATATGAAATTTAATATTATTTATTATTTTCCACAAAACTAATAAATAAATTTGGTATGTATTTAGGATGCAATCAAATACTTAATTTTATTAAATATATGGTTTTTCTAATTGGAAAATTGTATAAATTAACATAAGCTATTTATTGTACATTAGTTGATGTAGTACATATTTTACTAGTTAATGTAATACATAATTTAGAATAATGCAATACATTATCATTTATTAGAAAAAAAAATTAGGTTGTTTAACCGCACCTATTTAGCATAATCAATTAATAAATTAATGTAGTTATTGGGAGAATTAATTATTTATTCATAGATTTTAGATAATTAATTTTTTATTAATTCATATAGTTCTAATTAGGAAGGAATTTACTTATTTACCATTTTTTTAATGTTTATTTACTGTATTAGAGGAAACCATTTTCTACCATTTATATAATAGATTTGTCTTCATAAATATAATCAAATAAGCAAAGTATATCCACACTCTGCTTTGATTAATTAAATTTCAATTTAACATAATCTTTTCTGGTCATCAACTTCCATATTTAAAATTTAATTTGATTATCTATTATCAATTTATTATAATGTTATTTAGTCATCAATTTGATTATTTAGGGGCTGATTGTTTTTTGGTCTAAAGTCTGAATTTCTGAAGTCTGAATTTAACTTATTCTCAGACTTCAGATATTTCATGATGACTGCTTTTTTTTTTTTTTTTTACTTAAAACTTAATCGAAGACATTTTTATATAAATGGAAAAAGCTAAAAATTTTAGCTTTTATCTGAATGCAAAAGTCTAAATCATTTATTACTTCTTTAATTTTCTTAAATACCTATATAAAATTTATTTATGACCAATTTATACATAGCCTAATATTTTAATTTTGGAACATTATTATTTATTTCTAATTGAAATTATTTTATGGTCATTTAGCTCATTTGTATATCAAATTTTTCTAGAAAAAGAAAGTTCTTTACCTATTTATACACATTTAAATAAATTAATTAAATTCATAATAGATTTTGGTATCCAAATATTTTATTATGTCAAATAAAATCATAAATAAAAATAAAATATATAAATAAGGATATATGTGAAAAAGTATTAGTTTTTAGACATTTCAATTCAGATATTGAAATAAAAAACAATTATATAATTCAGATCTTATATTTAGACCTATTTAGACATCAGTTTAATCTAGACCTATTAAGACTCTAGACAAAAAAAAAAAAAATTGCCCCCTTGGTATAATCTTATCAAATCATCAATTGGTAATGAATTTAACATTTAAGTTATTTAATATTCATCTTAAATAGGAAATAATTGATTTCTAATGTGTATTTATAATCTTATTTTCTCATCAATTTGATTATTTATTAACCCATGTAATATAATATAAACTTAGTATGGAAAGAATATTTGATTGGTCTAAATTATTCGTTACAAGTTTTGTTTCTTACCAATTATGGAACCTCGAGAAACAAGTTATAAATATGGCTTGGCATTGTAAGGGACATCGTATCATTTTTTACTAGTCTGAGTTCTAGCATACTATTAAATCTAAAACAAATGGAGAAGAAATGCAGTAGTAGGCTAACCTGTATGGTTATCCTCCTTGTGACGACTTCATGTTAGTCTATAACATCTATCTTCACAACAATTAATTAATTTTTTTGCTTAATTTCTTATTATTTAATAAATTTTAATCTACAGGTGTAAAGCCCATTAAATTTTTTTAAGTAAGCCTAGCCCATTGTTATTTTAGCCCAGCTCATATATTCATTTCTATGCCATGTATTTCTATTAGGATTAATTAAGACATAATTAGAGAAAAAAAAATTCAAGAGAAGGCAGAGGGGGAGACGGGAGAGAAGGAAGTGAAAGGGCAAGAGGACAATTTTGATTTTCAAGAGGAATTTGAAGAGTTTTGAGGTAGTTTCTTCAACTTTTACTATAATTAAATGGAATATTATGATATTAGAGAGAAATTAGAGACATTTGAGAAATTTTTTAGAGAGAGAAATAAGAGAGAGAAGGAAGAACAATGATGAAATTGGAAGTATTAAACAAAGTATTTCACATTCTTGTTGATTTTATGGAGTTGGTTTGAAGGAATTGAAGTTTTGATGATAATTATGGAAAATTAGGGTTCTGTGAACAGTATAGATTTCGAAAATTATAGCAATCTGTTGGCTTGTAATATGATTCTGAAATTTTTATATGTTAAAATAGACATCCTAAAGATTTGTTTAAAGTTGGATTCACTGAAAAATGTTAAGTATACAATTTTATATGAATTTTTGAAATTTACTGTTTACTGCTGAAAATTTAATTTTTCTACAGAAAATCTGTTTTGGGTAAGTTATTTGAGGTACCTAGAAATCATCAAAATTGATGAAATTTGGGATATGATTTTGTTTATATGTATAGTTTAAAACTGAAGATTTTTGTGATTTTACAAATTTGGTACAAATTATCATGTATTTTGGAATAAGGAGAGGTCAGTTTTGGAAATGAGTTTACATAATTTGTGTATCTGAAAAAAATGAAGGATTTAAGGGACCTAATGAACACAGAATGCTATGCAATTTGATATGATATTAGGTATGTATGTGTAGAAGACCTTTATAAAATATTAGACCATTTGGATGAGTGAATTAATTATTAAAAATCGGAGAATCAGAATTGCTCTGTTTACGAAATGTGGAAATGGAGTTAATTAGGAGAATTAGTATGTTATTGGTGAGACTGGGGTTTTGTGCTGTTAAAGAATTTTATTTGACTTTTCCCTTAGGTGAGACTGCGGTTCCTAATACATACCGGGATTCGATCGCAGAAGGGGTTGCCACACAAGTTGATCCACGAAATTGTGAGTGGGAAAAATACTATTTTTACCAACAATTGAACTATAAATTATAAATTTCTATTTATTTATAATTGTTAACAAAACTTTATTATGTTAGTAAATAGATATTCCTTTATTCTAGTATGAAGCATATTTTATAGTTTATCAAATTTTGTCTATGCAGTATCGAAAATGATTGTTTAATGTTTTAGAGATTTAAAAGTAAAGAATTGAATTTTTATGTTTTACTAAGATAGTACCCAATTCATTCAGATAGTAAAATTATAGAGGTCTTTGGGACCTATTCAGGCACACATAAAGGCTTTGGGTTGTGTGATCTGGATGTTTAGCCCTATGGGGGCAGCTCTGCGCATGCGTAGGATCAGTATAGTGATATCTTGGCCTGAGCGATCCTAGCCCCGCCAGGTCATGATCAGTCATATTAGTTTGAGTACTTGATTAGTGAAACTGTAATGACTTAGAAATTTAAATTAAGAAATGAGTTTTATGAGATTTAGAAACTTAATATATTTATCATGTTGAATGTTGAATGCAAGTAGAAATGCTTTAGAAGATTTTTATATTCAAATTTAGATTTTGTGAAAGGCATAGAAATTATTGAAAGAATTGCTTCCTCGTTTTTGTATATTTTCTAAGTAGTTTTCTTATTAATGTTAGTAAAGCATAATTTTTAATTAATTTATTATTATGATATAGTATTTTATTTTATGCAAATTTTTATCTATTTTAGTGACTCTATCCCACTCACTGAGGTTATACTCACCCTATTTTCTTTTCTTTAAAAACCCATTTTTCCCCAGGAGATTGCAGTGTTCAGTCGGAACGCCAGTAGCTGCTTGAGGTTGGCCATTTGATGATGTTTTGAGAGCTTTCTTTTTTATATCTTATTGTATTATCGTAGATGGTTTTCTTGCATATGTAAATATTTGATATCGTATATGTATCAAAGATTTGTTTTAGTTTCTTTTAGACATTTTTGTTTATTCAATCATGTTTGAGTTTTTAAACTTATATTAAAATTTTAGTTGTAAACTTTTTGAATCGAAATTAATCATATTTGAGGCCGGAGGCCATATTTTCTTCTAAAGACTATTTTGGAGATACAATTATTTTAACAGATGGACTTAAGGTCCCGAAAAGGAAGTTAGTGATTATATAAATAATTTTGGAAGTGTTGAATTTTGTGCACTTGGCCGGGGGATTAGTCTAAAATACAGGGGAAACTCTACCAAATTTTTCGTAAATTAGCATATTTTAAAAAGTTAAATTTTCTTAGTACAGTTTTAGGCACGATTCGCCCGTGTTAGCTAGGGGCGGGTCGTGTCAATTTGGTATCAGAGCATGGTTTTTAAGATTTTGTTAACTTTTTCAAGTTTGCATAAACATAGTTTTGTAATGATAAAAGAAGCGTTATATTTTGTAGGCATCATCATGAGCCAACATACAGGCAGACCTCGCACTAGAGGTAGGGGCGGACTGAACCAAACTGCAAATTCTCCACCACCACCACCTGAAGGTGAAGGGAAAAATGAACATAGTCGTGGAGAGGAAAGACAGTCAAATGCGAGAGGAAATGAGAATAGGAATCACCGTGACCCTCCTATCATTATACACTCAGTAGATGCACTAGCCCAGCTTGTTGCTACTGTTACTCAAAATCAAGGGCGTGTTAGGGAAGAGAACACTATTGAGCGGGTTAGGATGTTGGGTGGTCAAAGCTTTGATGGTAATGTTGATCCTCCTAGTGCAGAGGCTTGGTTAAGCAAGCTAGAGCGTATCTTTGGAGTTATGGGGTGTATTGATGAGCATAAGTTGCTTTTTGCTACATTTTTATTGGAGGGTGGAGCATACCACTGGTGGGAGTCAGTTCAGCGTCGTCATCCATCACAGGAAGTTATTACTTGGGCTATGTTCAAAAAGGAGTTCTTTGATCACTACTTCCCTGCTGTGTACAAAGATATTAAGCGTAGTGAGTTCTTGAGACTGGTTCAAGGGTCCAGATCAGTGGAGGAGTATGAGAAGAAATTTTTAGAGCTCTCCAGATTTGCTCCTTCTATTGTGGCTGATGAGGAGGAAAGGTGTAAAAAGTTTGAAGAAGGATTACGTAGAGAAATCAGAGTTGTACTTGCTGCCAACAATTATGATGACTTTGGTAAGTTAGTCCAAGCTGCTATGAAAGTTGAGAGAAATTTGGGAGAGGCTAACCGAGCTGATTCAAGCTATAAACGTCAGCAGAGTTGGCCAATTGATAGTACTAGCCACCGACCAAGCAAGAGAGGGGGCAGTTATTCAGCCTATTCTGATAGTTATAAGAGTACTCAGAGACAGGGTCCACCAGAGGGGCAAAACAAAGTTCTAGGTAGGGAGCTATGCAACAATCTGTGGGAAGTAATTCTAAAGATCAGCGGATTAGTAGAAAGGGGAGCAGACAACATGATGATCAATCTAGAATGACTCCATTCCCATTATGTGAGACTTGTGGCAAGCTTCATGAGGGAGAGTGTCGGTTTGGTAGACCTGGTTGTTATCCTTGTGGTCAGAAAGGACATATCAAGAAATTTTGTTCTACTTTAACTCAAGATAGCAGTTTTGTTCAGAAAGATAGAGGACCAGGAAGGCTTCAAATCGGGACATCTACTTCTTCAGCTAGAAACCAGACGAATACCTCAAGAAATAGTAATAATCAACAGGGTAGTCAGCCAGTTTGACAGGCACGATTTTTGCCATGACTCAGCAGCAGGCACAGGCTACGCCAGAGGTGGTTACTGGTACGTTGACTATCTTTGGTCGTGAGGCCCACATTTTGATTGATCCTGGATCCACCCATTCCTTTGTTTCATGTATGTTTGCTATGTATGCTGATAGAGATTTGAAACCGTTAGAGTGTACTTTAGCAGTAGCCACACCTATTGGGGATTCCATCTTGGTAGGAAATGTTCTTAAGGATTGTGTTGTGAAGGTAGGAATCATGATCTATTAGCAAACTTGATTCCTTTAGATATCCGAGACTTCGATGTGATATTGGGAATGGATTGGCTTGTAACTCACCATGCATCTGTAGATTGCTTCAAGAAGGAGATGGTGTTTAGAAAACCTGAAACACCTGAATTTATTTTCTATGGAGATCGACGAATCCTCTCTACTTGCATAATATCTGCTCTTGAAGCTAAACGATTATTTGAAAAGGGGTGTTCAGCCTATCTAGCTCATGTGATTGATACTTCAGTGAGTGAAGCAAGAATAGAAGATATTCCTATTGTACAAGATTTCCCGGATGTGTTTCCAGAAGATTTACCGGGCTTACCACCAGATAGGGAAGTTGAATTCATAATTGACTTAGCTCCTGGCACAACTCCTATTTCCATGGCACCATACAGAATGGCTCCAGCAGAGTTAAAGGAGTTAAAAGTGCAACTGCAAGAGTTGGTTGATAAGGGGTTTATTAGACCTAGTGTTTCACCATGGGGAGCACCGGTCTTGTTTGTTAAAAAGAAGGATGAAACAATACGGTTATGCATAGACTACCGACAGTTGAACAAGGTGACAATCCGTAACAAGTATCCTCTTCCTCGTATTGATGATTTGTTTGATCAGCTGCAAGGTGCAAGGGTTTTCTCCAAGATAGATTTGCGCTCAGGTTACCATCAACTCAAGATTAGAGAGGCCGATGTACCTAAGACTGCTTTCAGAACTCGTTATAGGCACTATGAATTTCTTGTAATGCCATTTGGGTTGACTAATGCTCCAGCAGTTTTTATGGACCTGATGAATCGAGTATTTCATCCCTATTTGGATCGCTTTGTTATCGTGTTTATTGATGACATATTGGTGTATTCACGAGACAAAAAGGAGCATGCATAATATTTGAAGATTGTTTTCCAGACCTTGAGGGAGAAACAACTTTATGCCAAATTCAGCAAGTGCCAGTTTTGGCTAAAAAAAGTTGTGTTTTTAGGACATGTGATATCAGCTAAAAGGGTGTATGTAGATTCTCAGAAGATAGAAGCTATTATTAAATGGGAGAGACCCACCAATGTAACAGAAGTCAGAAGTTTTCTTGGCTTGGTAGGTTATTATAAGAGATTTATTGAGAATTTTTCCAGAATTGTTGTTCCATTAACACGGTTGACTCGTAAGGAGGTGAAGTTTGAGTGGACTGATGCTTGTCAGCAGTGTTTTCAAGAGCTCAAAACACGATTAACTTCTGCACCCATACTTACTCTTCCATCTGGTAACGAGGGGTTCGTGATTTATAGTGATGCCTCTAGACAGGGGTTAGGTTGTGTTTTGATGCAATACGGGAAGGTGATAGCTTATGCTTCAAGACAACTAAAGAAGCATGAACAAAATTATCCTACCCATGACTTAGAATTAGCAGCAATTGTATTTGCACTCAAGACTTGGCGACATTACTTATATGGGACAACATGTCAAATTTACACAGATCACAAGAGCCTCAAGTATTTATTCACTAAAAAAGAATTGAATCTAAGGCAGAGAAGATGGATTGAGCTTATCAAGGATTATGACTGCACAATTGACTATCACCCAGGTAAAGCAAATATAGTAGCAGATGCACTCAGCCGAAAGTCCTCGAGCTCTATAGCCTATTTGAAGGTGATATATATACCTTTATTGATTGAATTGAGGTCTTTGGGAATTGAGCTAACAATAAATGACTCAAGTGTGCTACTAGCCAATTTCCATGTTAGACCTACTTTAATTAATAAAGTTAGAGATGCACAAGTACAAGATCCTCAGTTAATGAAACTGATAGAAGAAGTGAAGAAAGGTTTACGATCAGACTTTGTGGTTAGAGATGATGGAGCATTAGTTATGGGAAATAGACTTTGTGTGCCCAACATTGAAGAATTAAAGAAAGAGATTATGGAAGAAGCTCACTTTTCAGCCTATGTAATGCATCCAGGAAGTACTAAGATGTATCGTAATTTGAGAGAACATTATTGGTGGCAAGGTATGAAGCGAGAAATTGCAGAATTTTTGTCTCGGTGTTTAGTTTGCCAACAAATCAAAGCTGAGCACCAGAAACCTGCGGGACTCTCTCAACCACTTCCTATTCCTGAATGGAAATGGGAACATATTACCATGGATTTTGTGGTAGGACTTCCATGTACTATGGCTGGTCATGATGGTATTTGGGTAGTGGTAGATCGTCTTACAAAATCTGCACACTTTTTACCTGTCAAGGCTACTTATTCATTGAATAGGCTAGCTAGTATTTATGTAGCAGAGATAGTCCGTCTTCATGGTGCACCTGTTTCAATAATATCAGATAGAGATCCACGTTTCACTTCCAGATTTTGGCCTAGCTTGCAAAAAGCTTTAGGCACAAAATTGAATTTCAGCACAGCTTTTCACCCACAAACAGATAATCAATCTGAGTGTACCATTCAAACTCTTGAAGATATGCTTATAGCTTGTGTATTGGAGTTTAAAGGAAATTGGGATGTTTATTTGCCTCTAATGGAATTTGCTTATAATAATAGTTACCAATCTAGTATTGAAATGGCACCTTATGAGGCTCTATATGGAAGGAAATGTAGAACACCAATATGTTGGGATGAAGTGGGTGAGAGGAGACTATTAGGACCAGAACTGGTACAGGATACGAATGAAAAGATAGTTACTATTAAAAACAAGATGAAGGCAGCACAAGATCGACAGAAGAGTTATGCTGATAAGCGTAGAAGAGATCTGGAGTTTCAGGTGGGAGATAAAGTATTTTTGAAGATATCTCCTTGGAAAGGTGTGCTTCGTTTGGGTAAACGTGGGAAACTAAGTCCACGTTATATTGGGCCTTACGAGATCATAGAGCTTGTGGGCACAGTTGCTTACCGTTTAGCTTTGCCTCCAGAGTTGTCGAAGATACATAATGTGTTTCATGTCTCTATGCTCCGTAAGTACGTGTATGATCCAAACCATATCCTTTAACAGCAGCCAATTAATTAAAAGAAGACTTGACTTTTGAAGAAGAACCATTCGAGATCATAGAATGGAAATAGCAAGTATTTCGCGCCAAGACTATTCCATTGGTTAAGGTATGGTAGCGAAATCACACGAAGGAAGAAGCTACGTGGGAGCGAGAGGATGTTATGCGGGCTCAATACCCACATCTCTTTCTTTTAGGTTAGCAATTTCGAGGACGGAATTTTTTTTTTAGGGGGGTAGTATTGTAAAGCCCATTAAATTTTTTTAAGTAAGCCTAACCCATTGTTATTTTAGCCCAGCCCATATATTCATTTATATGCCATGTATTTCTATTAGGATTAATTAAGACATAATTAGAGAAAAAAAAATTCAAGAGAAGGCAGAGGGGGAGACGGGAGAGAAGGAAGTGAAAGGGCAAGAGGACAATTTTGATTTTCAAGAGGAATTTGAAGAGTTTTGATGTAATTTCTTCAACTTTTACTATAATTAAATGGAATATTATGATATTAGAGAGAAATTAGAGACATTTGAGAAATTTTTTAGAGAGAGAAAGAAGAGAAAGAAGGAAGAACAATGATGAAATTGGAAGTATTAAACAAAGTATTTCACATTCTTGTTGATTTTATGGAGTTGGTTTGAAGGAATTGAAATTTTGATGATAATTATGGAAAATTAGGGTTCTGTGAACAGTATAGATTTCGAAAATTATAGCAATCTGTTGGCTTGTAATATGATTATGAAATTATTATACGTTAAAATAGACATCCTAAAGATTTGTTTAAAGTTGGATTCACTGAAAAATGTTGAGTATACAATTTTATATGAATTTTCGAAGTTTACTGTTTACTGCTGGAAATTTAATTTTTCTGCAGAAAATCTGTTTTGGGTAAGTTATTTGAGGTATCTAGAGATCATCAAAAATTATGAAATTTGGGATGATTTTGTTTATATGTCTAGTTTAAAACTGGAGATTTTTGTGATTTTACGAATTTGGTACAAATTATCATGTATTTTGGAATAAGGAGAGGTCAATTTTGGAAATGAGTTTACAGAATTTGTGTATCTGAAAAAAATGAAGGATTTAAGGGATCTAATAAACACAGAATGCTATGCAATTTGATATGATATTAGGTATGTATGTGTAGAAGACCTTTATAAAATATTAGACCATTTGGATGAGTGAATTAATTATTAAAAATCGGAGAACCAGAATTGCTCTGTTTACGAAGTGTGGAAATGGAGTTAATTAGGAGAATTAGTATGTTATTGGTGAGACTGGGGTTTTGTGCTATTAAAGAATTTTATTTGGCTTTTTCCTTAGGTGAGACTGCGGTTCCTAATACATACCGGGATTTGATCGCAGAAGGGGTTGCCACACAAGTTGATCCACGAGATTGTGAGTGGGAAAAATACTATTTTTACCAACAATTGAACTATAAATTATAAATTTCTATTTATTTATAATTGTTAGCAAAACTTTATTATGTTAATAAATAGATATTCCTTTATTCTAGTATGAAGCATATTTTATAGTTTATCAAATTTTGTCTATGCAGTATCGGAAATTATTGTTTAATGTTTTAGAGATTTAAAAGTAAAGAATTGAATTTTTATGTTTTACTAAAATAGTACCTAATTCATTCAGATAGTAAAATTATAGAGGTCTTTGGGACCCATTCAGGCACACATAGAGGCTTTGGGCCGTGTGATCTGGATGTTCAGCCTTTTGGGGGCAGCTCTGCGCATGCGTAGGATCAGTATAGTGATATCTTGGCCTGAGCGATCCTAGGCCCGCCAGGTCATGAACAGTTAGATTAGTTTGGGTACTTGATTAGTGAAACTATAATGACTTAGAAATTTAAATTATGAAATGAGTTTTATGAGATTTAGAAACTTAATATATTTATCATTTTGAATGTTGAATGCAAGTAGAAATGCTTTAGAAGATTTTTATATTCAAATTTAGATTTTGTGAAAGGCAAATAAATTATTGAAAGAATTGCTTCCTTGTTTTTGTATCTTTTCTAAGTAGTTTTCTTATTAATGTTAGTAAGCATAATTTTTAATTAATTTATTATTATGATATAGTATTTTATTTTATGCAAATTTTTATCTATTTTAATGACTCTATCCCACTCACTGAGGTTATACTCACCCTATTTTCTTTTCTTTAAAAACCCCTTTTTCCCCAGGAGATTGCAGTGTTCAGTCGGAACGCCAGTAGCTGCTTGAGGTTGGCCATTTGATGATGTTTTGAGAGCTTTCTTTTTATATCTTATTGTATTATCGTAGATGGTTTTCTTGCATATGTAAATATTTGATATCGTATATGTATCAAAGATTTGTTTTAGTTTCTTTTAGACATTTTTGTTTATTCAATCATGTTTGAGTTTTTAAACTTATATTAAAATTTTAGTTGTAAACTTTTTGAATCGAAATTAATCATATTTGAGGCCGGAGGCCATATTTTCTTCTAAAGACTGTTTTGGAGATACAATTATTTTAACAGATAGACTTAAGGTCCCGAAAAGGAAGTTAGTGATTATATAAATAATTTTGGAAGTGTTGAATTTTGTGTACTTGGCAGGGGGATTAGTCTAAAATACAGGGGAAACTCTGCCAAATTTTTCGTAAATTAGCATATTTTAAAAAGTTAAATTTTCTTAGTACAGTTTTAGGCACGATTTGCCCGCGTTAGCTAGGGGCGGGTCGTGTCAACAGGTACCCCATTCCTTGAGCTTCTAAGAGCTGAATCCTATTAGATATTACCAATTCCTTGCTTAAGTGATGTTGACTGCGACAAAAATTGCTCACAAAAGGCAGAATTTTGTTGCATCATTGGCAAACATACTCAAATCTGTCCATGGCCAAAAGGCATTTGTGCTTGTAATTAAAATTAAGGAGTTGCAAGAAACTCGTTCCTGAAACGTAATAACTTTTTTTCATTCCCCATGGATACATCATAATATATTGTATCAATCTTTAGTATAAAATATTGAGGTAGTTAATGAACTTATTGTTGTTTCAACAAATTGCTTATAGCCATTGCAAATGTGATTTCTTTAAGTTTTTTCTTCTATTTTGTATTTTCTATCAAATTGAGTGCTAGGCAAACATTCACTTTTTTTTATTTAACTTACTGCATAATAATAAATTCTTCTAAAAGATAGTACTTAAATCATTAATTTGTTTTTTTTTTTAAATAGATGACAAGTTTCTTTGACTTTAGGTGTTTGTTAGAAAAATTTAGCGGTTTTTACATAACTATATGACACATCTCAACTCCACTTGGTCGATCCACTTGTCCATTTAGCATTTAATTAAATAATAAAAAATAATAGATTATTCCTATAAAAGTATCATAATGGAATATTCTCAATATTCATTTTTCACGATGCCTATCCACTAATCATTTTCAAAGAAATAAACAACAAAAAACTATGCCTTAAGTTGTGGCCAGAAGCTAACAATCATATGATGTTATGTTGTAACTTATTGCACCAGTTTTTAGCTCTCTCTCTTTCTCTCCTTACATGTCATAAACTTTTGCATATATTTGCGCCTACCTCAACCAAACTTAAATGAAACCTAACCATAACGCTCCTCAATGGTTTTTATGTTATCTGACACGACCCGCCCCTAGCTAACACGGGCGAATCGTGCCTAAAACTGTACTAAGAAAATTTAACTTTTTAAAATGTGCTAATTTATGAAAAAATTGGCAGAGTTTCCCCTGTATTTTGGACTAATCCCCCTGCCATGTACACAAAATTCAACACTTCCAAAATTATTTATATAATCACTAACTTCCTTTCGGGACCTTAAGTCCATCTGTTAAAATAATTGTATCTCCAAAACAGTCTTTAGAAGAAAATATGGCCTCCGGCCTCAAATATGATTAATTTCGATTCAAAAAGTTTACAACCAAAATTTTAAATATAAGTTTAAAAACTCAAACATGATTGAATAAACAAAAATGTCTAAAAGAAACTAAAACAAATCTTTGATACATATACGATATCAAATATTTACATATGCAAGAAAACCATCTACGATAATACAATAAGATATAAAAAAGAGAGTTCTCAAAACATCATCAAATGGCCAACCTCAAGCAGCTACTGGCGTTCCGACTGAGCACTGCAATCTCCTGGGGAAAAAGGGGTTTTTAAAGAAATGAAAAATATGGTGAGTATAACCTCAGTGAGTGGGATAAAGTCATTAAATTAGATAAAAATTTTGCATAAAATAAAATACTATATCATAATAATTAATTAATTAAAAATTATGCTTTACTAACATTAATAAGAAAACTACTTAGAAAAGATACAAAAACGAGGAAGCAATTCTTTTAATAATTTCTATGCTTTTCACAAAAATCTAAATTTGAATATAAAAATCTTCTAAAGCATTTCTACTTGCATTCAACATTCAACATGATAAATATATTAAGTTTCTAAATCTCATAAAACTCATTTCATAATTTAAATTTCTAAGTCATTACAGTTTCACTAATCAAGTACCCAAACTAATCTGACTGATCATGACCTGGCGGGGCTAGGATCGCTCAGGCCAAGATATCACTATACTGATCCTACGCATGCGCAGAGCTGCCCCCAAAGGGCTAAACATCCAGATCACACGGCCCAAAGCCTCTATGTGTGCCTGAATGGGTCCCAAAGACCTCTATAATTTTACTATCTGAATAAATTGGGTACTATCTTAGTAAAACATAAAAATTCAATTCTTTACTTTTAAATCTCTAAAACATTAAACAATCATTTCCGATACTGCATAGACAAAATTTGATAAACTATAAAATATGCTTCATACTAGAATAAAGGAATATCTATTTATTAACATAATAAAGTTTTGCTAACAATTATAAATAAATAGAAATTTATAATTTATAGTTCAATTGTTGGTAAAAATAGTATTTTTCCCACTCACAATCTCGTGGATCAACTTGTGTGGCAACCCCTTCTGCGATCGAATCCCGGTATGTATTAGGAACCGCAGTCTCACCTAAGGGAAAAAAACCAAATAAAATTCTTTAATTTCACACTTCTTAAACTGACCAATTCTGGTTCTCTGATTTTTAATAATTAATTCACTCATCCAAATGGTCTAATATTTTATAAAGGTCTTCTACACATACATACCTAATATCATATCAAATTGCATAGCATTCTGTGTTCATTATCCCTTAAATCCTTCATTTTTTTCAGATACACAAATTCTGTAAACTCATTTTCAGAACTGACCTCTCCCTATTCCAAAATACATGATAATTTGTACCAAATTTGTAAAATCACAAAAATCTCCAGTTTTAAACTAGACATATAAAAAAAATCATATCCCAAATTTCATAATTTTTGATGATCTCTAGGTACCTCAAATAACTTACCCAAAACAGATTTTCTGCAGAAAAATTAAATTTCCAGCAGTGAACAGCAAACTTCGAAAATTCATATAAAATTATATACTCAACATTTTTCAGTGAATCCAACTTTAAACAATTCCTTAGGATGTCTATTTTAACATATATATATTTTCAGAATCAGATTACAAGCCATCAGATTGCTATAATTTTCGAAATCTATACTGTTCACAGAACCCTAATTCTTCATAATTATCATCAAAACTTCAATTCCTTCAAACCAACTCCATAAAATCAACAAGAATGTGAAATACTTTGAATAAAACTTCCAATTTCACCATTGTTCTTCCTTCTCTCTCTTCCTTCTCTCTCAAAAAAATTCTCAAATATATCTAATTTCTCTCTAATATCATAATATTCCATTTAATTATAGTAAAAGTTGAAGATATTACCTCAAAACTCTCCAATTTCCTCTTGAAAATCCAAATTGTCCTCTTGCCCTTTCACTTCCTTCTCTCTCGTCTCCCCCTCTGCCTTCTCTTGAATTTTTTTTTTCTAATTATGTCTTAATTAATCCTAATAGATATACATGGCATATAAATGAATATATGGGCTGGGCTAAAATAACAATGGGCTAGGCTTACTTAACAAAATTTAATGGACTTTACAATACTACCCCCCTAAAAAAATTTCGTCCTCGAAATTACTAACCTGATAGAAAGAGATGTGGATACTGAGCTCGCATAACATCTTCTCGCTCCCACGTAGCTTCTTCCTTCGAGTGATTTCGCCACCATACCTTAACCAATAGAATAGTCTTGGCACGAAGTACTTGCTGTTTCCATTCTATGATCTCTAATGGTTCTTCTTCAAAAGTCAAGTCTTCTTTTAATTGAATTGGCTGCTGTTGAATGATATGGCTTGGATCATACACATACTTGCGGAGCATAGAGACATGAAACACATTATGTATTTTCGGCAACTCTGGAGGCAAAGCTAAACGGTAAGCAACTGTGCCCACAAGCTCTATGATCTCGTAAGGCCCAATATAACGTGGACTTAGTTTCCCACGTTTACCAAAACGAAGCACACCTTTCCAAGGAGATATCTTCAAAAATACTTTATCTCCCACCTGAAACTCCAGATCTCTTCTACGCTTATCAGCATAACTCTTCTGTCGATCTTGTGCTGCCTTCATCTTGTTTCTAATAATAACTATCTTTTCATTCGTATCCTGTACCAGTTCTGGTCCTAATAGTCTCCTCTCACCCACTTCATCCCAACATATTGGTGTTCTACATTTCCTTCCATATAGAGCCTCATAAGGTGCCATTTCAATACTGGATTGGTAACTATTATTATAAGCAAATTCCATTAGAGGCAAATAAACATCCCAATTTCCTTTAAACTCCAATACACAAGCTCTAAGCATATCTTCAAGAGTTTGAATGGTACACTCAGATTGACTATCTGTTTGTGGGTGAAAAGCTGTGTTGAAATTCAATTTTGTGCCTAAAGCTTTTTGCAAGCTAAGCCAAAATCTGGAAGTGAAACGTGGATCTCTATCTGATATTATTGATACAGGTGCACCATGAAGACGGACTATCTCTGCTACATAAATACTAGCTAGCCTATTCAATGAATAAGTAGCCTTGATAGGTAAAAAGTGTGCAGATTTTGTAAGACGATCTACCACTACCCAAATACCATCATGACCAGCCATAGTACGTGGAAGTCCTACCACAAAATCCATGGTAATATGTTCCCATTTCCATTCAGGAATAGGAAGTGGTTGAGAGAGTCCCGCAGGTTTCTGGTGCTCAGCTTTGATTTGTTGGCAAACTAAACACCGAGACACAAATTCTGCAATTTCTCGCTTCATACCTTGCCACCAATAATGTTCTCTCAAATTACGATACATCTTAGTACTTCCTGGATGCATTACATAGGCTGGAAAGTGAGCTTCTTCCATAATCTCTTTCTTTAATTCTTCAATGTTGGGCACACAAAGTCTATTTCCCATAACTAATGCTCCATCATCTCTAACCACAAAGTCTGATCGTAAACCTTTCTTCACTTCTTCTATCAGTTTCATTAACTGAGGATCTTGTACTTGTGCATCTCTAACTTTATTAATTAAAGTAGGTCTAACATGGAAATTGGCTAGTAGCACACTTGAGTCATTAATTGTTAACTCAATTCCCAAAGACCTCAATTCAATCAATAAAGGTAGATATGTCACCCTCAAATAGGCTATAGAGCTCGAGGACTTTCGGCTGAGTGCATCTGCTACTATATTTGCTTTACCTGGGTGATAGTCAATTGTGCAGTCATAATCCTTGATAAGCTCAATCCATCTTCTCTGCCTAAGATTCAATTCTTTTTGAGTGAATAAATACTTGAGGCTCTTGTGATCTGTGTAAATTTGACATGTTACCCCATACAAGTAATGTCACCAAGTCTTGAGTGCAAATACAATTGCTGCCAATTCTAAGTCATGGGTAGGATAATTTTGTTCATGCTTCTTTAGTTGTCTTGAAGCATAAGCTATCACCTTCCCGTGTTGCATCAAAACACAACCTAACCCCTGTCTAGAGGCATCACTATAAATCACGAACCCCTCGTTACCGGATGGAAGAGTAAGTATGGGTGCAGAAGTTAATCGTGTTTTGAGCTCTTGAAAACACTGCTCACAAGCATCAGTCCACTCAAACTTCACCTCCTTACGAGTTAACCGTGTTAATGGAACAACAATTCTGAAAAAATTCTCAATAAATCTCCTATAATAACCTGCCAAGCCAAGAAAACTTCTGATTTCTGTTACATTAGTGGGTCTCTCCCATTTAATAATAACTTCTATCTTCTGAGGATCTACATACACCCCTTCAGCTGATATCACATGTCCTAAAAAACACAACTTTATCCAGCCAAAACTGGCATTTGCTGAATTTGGCATAAAGTTGTTTCTCCCTCAAGGTCTGCAAAACTATCTTCAAATGTTCTGCATGCTCCTCCTTGTCTCGCGAATACACCAATATGTCATCAATAAACACAATAACAAAGCGATCCAAATAAGGATGAAATACTCGATTCATGAGGTCCATAAAAGTTGCTGGAGCATTAGTCAACCCAAACGGCATTACAAGAAATTCATAGTGCCCATAACGAGTTCTGAAAGCAGTCTTAGGTACATCAGCCTCTCTAATCTTGAGTTGATGGTAACCTGAGCGCAAATCTATCTTGGAGAAAACCCTTGCACCTTGCAACTGATCAAACAAATCATCAATACGAGGAAGAGGATACTTGTTACGTATTGTCACCTTGTTCAACTGTCGGTAGTCTATACATAACCGCATTGTTCCATCCTTCTTTTTAACAAACAAGACCGGTGCTCCCCATGGTGAAACACTAGGTCTAATAAACCCCTTATCAACCAACTCTTGTAATTGAACTTTTAACTCTTTTAACTCTGCTGGAGCCATTCTGTATGGTGCCATGGAAATAGGAGTTGTGCCTGGAGCTAGGTCGATTGTGAATTCAACCTCCCTATCTGGTGGTAAGCCGGGTAATTCTTCTGGGAACACATCTGGGAAATCTTGTACAATAGGAATATCTTCTATCTTTGCTTCACCCATTGAAGTGTCAATCACATGAGCTAGGTAGGCTGAACACCCCTTTTTAAATAATCGTTTAGCTTCAAGAGCAGATATTATGCAAGTAGAGAGGATTCGTCGATCTCCATAGAAAATAAATTCAGGTGTTTCAGGTTTTCTAAACACCACCTCCTTCTTGAAGCAATCTACAGATGCATGGTGAGTTGCAAGCCAATCCATTCCCAATATCACATCGAAGTCTCGGATATCTAAAGGAATCAAGTTTGCTAATAGATCATGATTACCCACCTTCACAATGCAATCCTTAAGAACATTTCCTACCAAGATGGAATCCCCAATAGGTGTGGCTACTGCTAAAGTACAATCCAATGGTTTCAAATCTCTATCAGCATACATAGCAAACATACATGAAACAAAGGAATGGGTGGATCCAGGATCAATCAAAATGTGGGCCTCACGACCAAAGATAGTCAACGTACCAGTAACCACCTCTGGCGTAGCCTGTGCCTGCTGCTGAGTCATGGCAAAAACCCGTGCCTGTCGAACTGGCTGACTACCCTGTTGATTATTACTATTTCTTGAGGTATTCGTCTGGTTTCTAGCTGAAGAAGTAGATGTCCCGATTTGAAGCCTTCCTGGTCCTCTATCTTTCTGAACAAAACTGCTATTTTGAGTGTAAAGTAGTACAAAATTTCTTGATATGTCCATTTTGACCACAACGATAACAACCAGGTTTACCAAACCGACACTCTCCCTCATGAAGCTTGCCACAAGTCTCACATAATGGGAATGGAGTCATTCTGGATTGATCATCATGTTGTCTGCTCCCCTTTTTACTAATCTGCTGATCTCTAAAATTACTTCCCACAGATTGTTGCATAGCTCCCTGTCTAGAACTTTGTTTTTGCCCCTCTGGTGGACCCTGTCTCTGAGTACTTTTATAACTATCAGAATAAGCTGAATAACTGCCCCCTCTCTTGCTTGGTCGGTGGCTAGTACTATCAACTGGCCAACTCTGCTGACGTTTATAGCTTGAATCAGCTCGGTTAGCCTCTCCCAAATTTCTCTCAACTTTCAAAGCAGCTTGGACTAACTTACCAAAGTCATCATAATTGTTGGCAGCAAGTACAACTCTGATTTCTCTACGTAATCCTTCTTCAAAGTTTTTACACCTGTCCTCCTCATCAGCCACAATAGAAGGAGCAAATCTGGAGAGCTCTAAAAATTTCTTCTCATACTCCTCCACTGATCTGGACCCTTGAACCAGTCTCAAGAACTCACTACGCTTGATATCTTTGTACACAGCAGGAAAGTAGTGATCAAAGAACTCCTTTTTGAACAAAGCCCAAGTAATAACTTCCTGTGATGGATGACGACACTGAACTGACTCCCACCAGTGGTGTGCTCCACCCTCTAATAAAAATGTAGCAAAAAGCAACTTCTGCTCATCAATACACCCCATAACTCCAAAGATACGCTCTAGCTTGCTTAACCAAGCCTCTGCACTAGGAGGATCAACATTACCATCAAAGCTTTGACCACCCAACATCCTAACCCGCTCAATAGTGTTCTCTTCCCTAACACGCCCTTGATTTTGAGTAACAGTAGCAACGAGCTGGGCTAGTGCATCTACTGAGTGTATAATGATAGGAGGGTCACGGTGATTCCTATTCTCATTTCCTCTCGCATTTGACTGTCTTTCCTCTCCACGACTATGTTCATTTTCCCCTTCACCTTCAGGTGGTGGTGGTGGAGAATTTGCAGTTTGGTTCAGTCCGCCCCTGGCTCTAGTGCGAGGTCTGCCTGTATGTTGGCTCATGATGATGCCTACAAAATATAACGCTTCTTTTATCATTACAAAACTATGTTTATGCAAACGTGAAAAAGTTAACAAAATCTTAAAAACCATGCTCTGATACCAAGTTGACACGACCCGCCCCTAGCTAACACGGGCGAATCGTGCCTAAAACTGTACTAAGAAAATTTAACTTTTTAAAATGTGCTAATTTATGAAAAATTTGGCAGAGTTTCCTCTGTATTTTGGACTAATCCCCCTGCCATGTACACAAAATTCAACACTTCCAAAATTATTTATATAATCACTAACTTCCTTTCGGGACCTTAAGTCCATCTGTTAAAATAATTGTATCTCCAAAACAGTCTTTAGAAGAAAATATGGCCTCCGGCCTTAAATATGATTAATTTCGATTCAAAAAGTTTGCAACCAAAATTTTAAATATAAGTTTAAAAACTCAAACATGATTGAATAACAAAAATGTCTAAAAGAAACTAAAACAAATCTTTGATACATATAAGATAAAATATTTACATATGCAAGAAAACCATCTACGATAATACAATAAGATATAAAAAAGAGAGCTCTCAAAACATCATCAAATGGCCAACCTCAAGCAGCTACTGGCGTTCCGACTGAACACTGCAATCTCCTGGGGAAAAAGGGGTTTTTAAAGAAATGAAAAATATGGTGAGTATAACCTCAGTGAGTGGGATAGAGTCATTAAAATAGATAAAAATTTTGCATAAAATAAAATACTATATCATAATAATTAATTAATTAAAAATTATGCTTTACTAACATTAATAAGAAAACTACTTAGAAAAGATACAAAAACGAGGAAGCAATTCTTTTAATAATTTCTATGCTTTTCACAAAAATCTAAATTTGAATATAAAAATCTTCTAAAGCATTTCTACTTGCATTCAACATTCAACATGATAAATATATTAAGTTTCTAAATCTCAAAAAACTCATTTCATAATTTAAATTTCTAAGTCATTACAGTTTCACTAATCAAGTACCCAAACTAATCTGACTGATCATGACCTGGCGGGCTAGGATCGCTCAGGCCAAGATATCACTATACTGATTCTACGCATGCACAGAGCTGCCCCCAAAGGGCTAAACATCCAAATCACACGGCCCAAAGCCTCTATGTGTGCTTGAATGGGTCCCAAAGACCTCTATAATTTTACTATCTGAATAAATTGGGTACTATCTTAGTAAAACATAAAAATTCAATTCTTTACTTTTAAATCTCTAAAACATTAAACAATCATTTCCGATACTGCATAGACAAAATTTGATAAACTATAAAATATGCTTCATACTAGAATAAAGGAATATCTATTTATTAACATAATAAAGTTTTGCTAACAATTATAAATAAATAGAAATTTATAATTTATAGTTCAATTGTTGGTAAAAATAGTATTTTTCCCACTCACAATCTCGTGGATCAACTTGTGTGGCAACCCCTTCTGCGATCAAATCCCGGTATGTATTAGGAACCGCAGTCTCACCTAAGGGAAAAAAACCAAATAAAATTCTTTAATTTCACACTTCTTAAACTGACCAATTCTGGTTCTCTGATTTTTAATAATTAATTCACTCATCCAAATGGTCTAATATTTTATAAAGGTCTTCTACACATACATACCTAATATCATATCAAATTGCATAGCATTCTGTGTTCATTAGATCCCTTAAATCCTTCATTTTTTTCAGATACACAAATTCTGTAAACTCATTTTCAGAACTGACCTCTCCCTATTCCAAAATACATGATAATTTGTACCAAATTTGTAAAATCACAAAAATCTCCAGTTTTAAACTAGACATATAAAAAAAATCATATCCCAAATTTCATAATTTTTGATGATCTCTAGGTACCTCAAATAACTTACCCAAAACAGATTTTCTGCAGAAAAATTAAATTTCCAGCAGTGAACAGCAAACTTCGAAAATTCATATAAAATTGTATACTCAACATTTTTCAGTGAATCTAACTTTAAACAATTCCTTAGGATATCTATTTTAACATATATATATTTTCAGAATCAGATTACAAGCCATCAAATTGCTATAATTTTCGAAATCTATACTGTTCACAGAACCCTAATTCTTCATAATTATCATCAAAACTTCAATTCCTTCAAACCAACTCCATAAAATCAACAAGAATGTGAAATACTTTGAATAAAACTTCTAATTTCACCATTGTTCTTCCTTCTCTCTCAAAAAAATTCTCAAATATATCTAATTTCTCTCTAATATCATAATATTCCATTTAATTATAGTAAAAGTTGAAGAAATTACCTCAAAACTCTCCAATTTCCTCTTGAAAATCCAAATTGTCCTCTTGCCCTTTCACTTCCTTCTCTCCCGTCTCCCCCTCTGCCTTCTCTTGAATTTTTTTTTTCTAATTATGTCTTAATTAATCCTAATAGATATACATGGCATATAAATGAATATATGGGCTGGGCTAAAATAACAATGGGCTAGGCTTACTTAACAAAATTTAATGGACTTTACATTATCTACCAAGAAAAGTTAGATAGAAAGCAATGTTAGTTTTGTTTTTTTTTTTTTTAATCAACGTTTGCTCCCCAACACTCAAGTTAAAGATTGTGATAGCTTTGGACAACCAACTGCTTGATTCACATGTCAAGTAATTGGAGTTAAGACAAAAAAACGATGTGATAGTACAATGCCAAGTTTAAGAATATGGATAAATATTCAAGGAGAAAAATGAGTTGTATCTAGGCTGTTGTGAAGATGAGAGGCGCACACACTCACAAGTAGCTTAACGCCGAATTAAACTAGGAGTTCCAAGTACACACACAAGCAAAGAAAATAAAGAAAACAACAAGAACACAAGAATTTATATTGGTTCAAACCACAAAGAGTAATCCTACGTCCAGTTGTTGGTGATGAGTAATTCACTATGATGAAAAACAAGATAATACAAGAGATTTACAAGGACAACTAGTAGAAATTAGGTTAATTTTCTGCCCAAAAAGTCCCCAATATCTCTAAACCCTATCTCTCTATTTTGCCTCTCTTTCCTCTATCACATTACACTGGAAGCCCGTCCCCCTTTTTATATCCCAAAGCCTAAGGGCCAATAACTTGAGTGTCAAGTATCCTAAGAAGACTAGGAACACTAGAGTTGTGCCCCTGCGCAATTGCATTGTGCTCCGGCATGAAGTCTTTCACTCAATACGGTTCCAGACCCAGATGTTGCGCCCCCTTGCAGAACACTTTGCGTGCCTGTGTCAAGTCTTTGCCTGTAATGTCTGACACCACCTTCTTGCGTGCCTGCACAACACAAGTTGAGCCACAATACTTCACGTAGGCTTTTGTGCTTCGCTAATTAGATGATGATGATGATGATGATACCTTAGGATCTTTAACCTTTCCTCATGCTCTGCGGTGCAACTTTGATTGCCGTTCTTCACCAAGTTCCTTACCAAAATGCACAGAAATTTATAAGAAATAACCACTAATTACTGTCTTAGTAATGCATAAGAAGCCGGTAGGGACTAGCAGGAGACTCGTGTAAAGAGGAAGTGTCTCGCCGCTCATTTTCTTCACTCTTTTTTAATTACCCAATTAGAGAGGTGATTAGTTGCATCTACATTGCATGTCCATATATTAATTGCTCCAGTACGTAAGTTTCCACTGTTATAAGCAAAGCCGTGTCTTGTACTTCCAAACCATTCAACGGGCAAACACCACTTCAAATAATGCTTCAAATTACTTTTGACTTATTACTATTCAATTGACCAGTCCATTTGCTTTTTCATGACCTACATAACTTCAATCTTCTGAAATAAATTGCACTCAAGTAATTTTCATTTCTAATTTATAAAGATTGTTTAATGCAAGCAGTTTCTCAAATATGCATTTTTCAAAAAACAACCAAGTTTCTAACGCATCATTACCTACTTATTCTCATCAAATTAATCATCTTTTTATCAAGTTCTAATTCATCAGCATGTGTTAAAGTAAATAACGATTTAGAACAAAATTAAAAAAAAGTAGTCTATCTTCTTACAGTAATGGACACTTCCAATTACATTTCCACACAGAAGCAAATATTTCAATTGCTTTTATTGAAACAACATTTCGAAACCAAAGCAACATACAGAACAACATGTTCACTAAGAAACTGTGTTTGCTTTGTTACAGATTAATTATAATTTATCAAAGCAAACACAGAACCGGAGCACACTGCATGATTAAACAAGTAATTAAACCAACATTAACAAGAAATTTCACGAGAAATGGACACAATAATCACGCCAACGTAAAAGTTTCAAGTACCTATATTGCTATGGGATGGTAGAAGGGAGATTTGGGTCCACATACATTGGTGGTGGGAAGACAGGATATTGCTGGCCATAGGGAGGATTGGAATAGGCGGGATTATTAGTATTCCACCCATTACCGGCGGGGTTATTCGTATTCCACCCGTTACCACCGGGATTATTTGTATTCCAACCATTACCGCCGATGTTCCCAGAGTTTTGATGATTTTTCTCAATCACAGTTTGATTCCTGGTGTCACTCGTAATAGTTTGGCCCTTATTACCAGTATTAACATGAGCACTATATCCACTGCGATTGTTAGAAGTGGTAACCTCACTTTCGGAACCATCACCGTTATTCGTTTTAGTTGTTGAGTTCTCCTTTTGATTATAATGATCGACAGTTCTTTCATATGGAGCAGGAGGTGGCATGTCAACTGGTCCGTTAGGAGTATCATCACCAGTGGCAGAGCCGGCATGGTCAGATTGACTAGGATGAACATCGGTTTTACTATGGTGATCATCCTTATCTTGGCTCATGCTGTCTGACACAAAACCAGAGGCGTAATTAACCACAAATAAAGTTTGCGATGTATATATATGTGTGTGTGTCTATATATATATATATATACTGTCATGAGTATTAGACAGAAACTCATTTATTTATTTAATTTTTTAGGGTAAAGAAATTCTTCTATAATTGAGGAAAAAAGTAAGGACATATATCAAGTGAGGTTCCTCATGAAATATACATATGATAATATTTTTTGAGTAGTGTTACTTTTACAAATTATCCATACAAACTTATGCAAACTTAATTATATGGTATTATTATATAGTTGTCACATCATTCACATTAATTAATATAACTAAAACTTGAAATTTACTAATCCAATTAAATCAGAATACATCAGTTTATATGAGTAAGTTTGTACGGATAGTTTGTAAGAATAGTATTACTCATATTTTTTTTGCTTTCCAAATTTATAGAACAAATAATGGGTATTAAAATCTATTAAGATATAGTAATTGTTGCTTGGCGCTTCAAATAATCTTCATTCTTTTGTTTTGGGCACTAATGATTATTCTCTTTTCTTAACCATTAAATTAATTACCTATATGCATTTTAAATTTAAGGGTGAATATGTGAAGATTAGTTTGTGTATGTATAATAAGGAAAAGAAAATGTTATTTAAAATTTTTAACGATCTATAGGCAGGGGGAAAAAGAAAGAATTCATTCCTGCATACCCCTCAAAATAGCGAAAGACAAAATTATTAATAAAGTCATGCATCAACAATGTGCAAATATGAAGAGATCATGTATGAGAGAAAAATAGACAAAAGAGTGAATGTATAGTCATAATAAATATAACTACCGTTTTGAGGAAAATCTTCCAAGATCCTTGCAGCCAGGCAATATGGGAAGAAATAGTAGAGGAATATCATAACTAAGAGAAATCCATAAATGAAAAGCGAAGAACTTTTGCTTGCCATTTTCCTTTGCTTCTTTCTTAAGGCCTAGATTTAGGTAAAGAGCGTGCTTTGCGTCGATAATTTGCATGTATTTATAAGCTGTGCATGAAACGTTAAGAACATGCCTTGTAAATGGGAACTCGAACTGGCAATTAAAGCAATCTGAAACGTCTGGAGGAACTGGAGCCTGGAAGCAACAGTAATTTTGACAAAATCGAATTAATTAATGTACCTATGTTGATTCACGTGGGGAAGTATGTTGACATTTTCACATAATTAGCATAGTTAAGGGCGCGATAATTATTATTTAACATAATTAACATAAATAATTAGTTTGTATACATAGAAAAAGACAAAAAGGGTGGGGTCACCCCAACATTTGGTTCAATAAAGCTAGTGTTTATTATTTGCTTTCCAACTTCTTTCAACGCCTATAATCACGTAATACTTTAATTGCTTTGATTTGTTCAACTCTAGTGTGGACAATTTTTTTTTTCGTCGTAGGGATAACGGCCTTGACCTGGTTGATCAATTTATAATAATTATATTACATAAACGTACATGAACGGAAGTGCTAAATATTATATTATTTGAGGAGTAAAAATTGAAAACAATTTAAACAGATTAGATAATGCGACTAAAAGTTTAGTTAACTAGGTAGAAACTTGAATTTTGATTGGGTTGGGGCTAACTAAATTTTTTAAATACTAATAAATCTTAATTATAATTAATTGGGATTTATACATAAATAGAATTTATTTTTAAATCCTTAAATTTGTAATTTGAGGATGATTACATAATTACATTTCTTGTTGTAAATTATTTTTAGTTTCAGAGAGTTTAGATAATCTGCTTTTAGAATGATGAACATAAAAATACTACTAATTAACATTTATAGTTTAGTAATATAAAATAATACTATACTTACAAAACTCAGTAGTCTAATGATTCGATCACTTAAACTAATAAAAAATCATCAGAATATATTGTATTTAATTTTTAAAAATTTACTCGTAAAATTTTTATCAAATTTATAGATTGGACACCACATCTCATTTAGATTCATATATTAGTTAGAACACTTAATGCTATAATTAAAAGGATTATGAGCATGAATGTGGATAAACTTTTATGTTAGAAAAATTGTAGATGTATGAAGGATTGTGTAGTTAAGCGATATGACTGCACATTTCAATTTGTTTTTTTAAATTATACATTCTAATTCTAATTTATGTATTATTAATTTAAAATTTATATATCATTTATTATATCGTCACATATTTGATACTAATTAATAATTGTATAGCGTTTGGATTATTGAATTTGAGATAAAAATTATATTTGGAATAGGTTAAAATTATTGATTTAAATATTCATGTAATTATATAATAGAATTGTATAAATTATATAATTTATTCTAACATTAATCGATTGTGAATATAACTAAATCAGAAAACCGTAATGATTTCATCTACACATTCTCACGTAACTTTCATTTCATGCATAGGAATAATAGTGTCAACGGTCGCTCGTCACTCTCACGTCGCACCCTCTCTTCTTACAGCGTATATAATTTATTCTTCTTTTCTTTTGAATTCAATTACAAAATCAACATTAGTGTCTCTGCAGCTATTCTTATTGCTTATATCATTGGAATAAGAGGAAGGTTAACGGTGAAATGCGAATAATAGATAAGTTTTGAGGAATTTTCTAAGAAATAATGACAATTTAAATGCTCTAATAATAAAATTAAATATCAAGCATCAGATTTTGTTAGTGTCAATGTGTACTACACTTGTATGTGACATGCATACGATAATTTTGATCAATTTGTGATAAAACTATAATGTTATATTGTTTCTTATTTTACTGTTTCTAGAAGTATAATTTAGTAAGTATTTGATTCACAATAAATATGATGAGGAACGGGGTTCCTCAAATTAAAAAAAAGGGATAGAGATGTAGATAGAGGAAATGAGAGAAACAATATAAGAAATTTAGGGAGAAATAGAGTGAAATTGAGGGAGAAGACAATCTTTTTTTCTAAAAGATAAAAAAACTAATAACAACCAAATCTGAAAATAACAAAACTAAATGCTCCTATTTATAGGACCTTAAAGTATAGTTCTATAAGGAAATAAAATCCTATTAGGAAATATAATCATAATCCTAGTTTAACTAGAATATACCAAAATTAAATCCTAAATAAAATAGTAAAATATTTATTAGGAAAATAACTCAAATTAGGATTACTCCCAATTTAGAAAGTCAAAATCCCTAATAATAGTCAAAATCCCTAATTAATAAAAATCCCTAAAATATAATTGAAATTCCTAATTTATTTCTAATATGTCCTACATCAAAATATCTTCTTAGATTAGGACATTATTTAATGTATCCAAGTTAAAATAGGAGAATATTTATTTGTATCTTAATTCCTTTAGGAGTTACTTATATCACTTCCTATTATATTTGTCTATATGCTAATAAGAGTTTGATTAAGATTTTTATAGGACAAGCATCCCAATATATATATAACGTTATGTTTACATAACATATATGTGTTGGTTGAGTGAGTCTATGTCACGGCATTCTAGGAATTGAAAGGAGAGCTTCAACGCAAATTGGAATGCTTCATTGATTTGATTTTACGAGTGTTTTATTCATGTATGAGAGGTTGTAATTGCACGTGAATTTTTGATTAGGTCTGTCTGAGTTAGTATATACTTGAGAGAACTTGCGAGTTAAGTGTTTATGTAATTTAGTGTTAGATATCGTAGTTTTGCTTTACTTAACAGTGTATTATTAAGTTATCAGGGACAAAGAGAGAGCAGTGTCACTAGAGTTTAAGATCTTAGTGAGATTTTGTTTTATAAAGATTAGGTCAGTGTGTGAGAGTGAGTCAGCACTGTAAATGATCCTAAAGATTATACAAACAAGAATTTAGTGGATTGCAGCTCTAAAGCTGTCCATGGATGTAGGTTTTATAACCGAACCACGTAAAATCCTCCTGTGCTAATTTACTTTATAGTTTACTGTTAGATAGTAAAGCAAAAGCTGAAGGGCTCTGGGGTTGGCGGCTCTGGGGCAGCAACGAGGCGGGGCGGGGCGGTTCAGGACAACATTTCTAAGAGAAGATCTAGACCAGTCATGCCCTGCGTAATTTAAATTTTATTAAATTATGTAATCTAAAATGTAAATATATGTATAACTATTATGTAACAGCTATAAAAAAGTTACATCCAATCTACTTCATTCAAAAAAAAAAAACATACATACATCCATAAATTTAAAAATACCAATAAATATAATTTATACTTAACCTAAAATAAATACATACACACATAATGCATATACTAAAATATTTCACAATCAAATCTAATTATCCAACAATCATTAAAACTGAAAAGAAATAAAGTTAATTTATAATTTTATAAGTTTTTATTTATATTGACATTGTGCAAGTTAAATGGTGATTATACTTAAACTTTAAGGAATAAAGTTAATTTATATTAGATAAAATAAATCGATTACTCATAAAGTTTATATAATTTTACATTTATATTGATATTGTGCTAGCTAAATAGTGATTGTACAAATTAGTTATATCATTTAAAGAAAAAAATAATGACTACTAATTATCATTTGACTTTATTAGTAATAATGTTACATACTCTATTTACATTAAAAGCTTATTATTGCTTATAAACTAGTTGATAATACAATTAAATAATTTTATAATTGCATGTTGATTTAATTTCATTCTAATAACAATACTATGATTGACATATATCAATTAAGTAACATTACATATATATACATATATGAAACATTAATAATTCGATTGATTAATTTAAATTCCAATAAATCATATGTTTAAAGTTATAAGATTGTTCTAACCATATTTCTATTACCTATTTAGAAAATAATATGTTGATTATATTATAGATATAAATTTTGAAAACTTTCCTGTTAATATTACAATAATTTAATTAGTACTTACTAATCTAAATCAAGATGGTGTGATATATATACATATATATTAATTGAATTTAATTGCTATAAAATACAAACATTTTATTTGGTCATTATAACATAACTAAATTGATATTAATATACTAAAATATTCATAATTATTAATTAAAATGTGACTTTTGTCAAATTTTTGTGTTGTTTGTAAAATAAAAAAGAATTCACATATATGATCAGTTTAACAAATATAACATCAAAACTGCAAGTAGTCCCAAAATTTTAAAAATTTATAAAAATACCCCTATATCCTATGGGGCGAGGCGGGGCGGGGCAAGGTGACGGGTCTAAGGGACTGGACTTGAACCCTTACTTGCCCCAGCCAGGGCAACACAATTTTGCCCTGAACCTGCCCCTAACTAGCTTTGGGGCAGATCTTGCCCCATCCCATTTTTCCAACAATAAACTTTGGGTGATTCATTGGTATCTTAAGAGGAATCTTTATTTGCCATCTCTAATACAAGGGCTACCTCTATATCAAGAAAATGATTTTTCTTCTGATGCTTTTAGTTTACTAGTGATGAGGAAAGCATTTTGACATTTTGAGAACTACCTAATATGCTTTAAAATGTATGTAGGCTTTGTAATTCTTTGGTTTTGGGTGATTGGGAATTGTGCTCATTAATATGCCGTATGTTTTGCTTTTTTATCAAGTTTAAGATATATTAGTGCATCTTTTAGGATATTACCATAATGGCTCACCCTTTTCCATTACCTGTATACTTTATTGTCCTCATTTACAGTCTGTCTCATTTATGTACAAAGGTGTGTCAAGGCAAAATATATTCTCTTTTATAATTTTTCGTTAGTCTTGCAACAAATACTTAAAACATTTTGCTCTTATATAAAGTTTTGATCCAATTTGACATAAGGTTTAGTGAGATACGTTTTCTTTATCTTCTTATGAAATATAAATTCAATAAATATTGGGTGTGAAAAGGTATAAATCGATTATGATTTTACTTATATAGCCTCTTGCATAATGATGCTTTCTTATATGTCAGCATGGTAATTTATTGCAACTTATGTTTGTGGTGAACAAATTAATTAATTGTTTCAAATATTTTTTTCCTCATTAAGGTCTTATCAAAGGTCAAGGTAAGGTTTATGAATCTATTGAGTAAAATAAGTTAAACTGCTAGTTTGACTACTTGTTAATTCATACTTTGTAAATGACTAGATTCGTTGCTTAACAAGTAAATTATCATTTGTTCCTTTGCTATGTTATCATTAGGCTAATTAGATGCATCTTCTACATCTGTCTATGTGTACTGTCTAATGATATTGGACGAGCTAGAGTTTCCCTCGATTACCAATGAGGCCTACGTATAGATCTTATAGGAGCTATATGTCAAGAAAAAGAACTTAAATCTGTTGCTAAAAAACTTATTATTATTACAATTACAAAGAGCTTCTGTAAGTTTAATCTGAAATAAAAGAGAAATCCTCGTTAGATTAAATTACAAAAAGAAACTAAAGTAATTAGGACTAGGTTTGATTTGATAATTAAGTATGAAATTAGATAGAATTTATTAAGGTCAATCACAAGGAAAATTTTTATTAGAGAAGGGACTGTGGCCTAATTCAATGGAGATGGGAATTCTATACTTTTTTTTTTGTAACCGAGGTGTCCGGGTCAGCTTACGCACACCACAACTAATCCTTGGGGGAGACTAGCGTGACCACAACCCACTATCACGATCTCCTATTTACTTTGTGGGGAAAGGCCATTGTGAAGAGTCGAACCCAGGACTTCACCGTTGGCTTTACCAACTCCCTCCTGGGCCGCCCTTACCACTTGAACCAACCCATTACATGCATATTTGCTTCTTGACTGACACCCAAATTCCTTACGGATAATCAAATCCAAGGAGCGACATCAACAGAAACTATTCACTGGTTCTTTTTTCATGCCCGTTTTGGTGACCGGTATGCACACCCTATATCGCAATTTCACATTATCTTCTTTAATTTGTTCTTAAACTGTTGTGAACTTGCTTTTCTGCATGCACCTGGTTATTTGGATTGTCGGTTGGATACTTTGGTTGAATTGACTGATTTGGAGATATTTGGTTGAATTGATTGTTGGTTGGTATTTTGGAGTTTTGGAGTTAATTTTTGTTTATTGCTTCCGGTTGAGGTTGCCCACTATTTTCACCACACATTTTCTAGCCTACACTACACCATCCCTACTATGGCCACCTCCGCCCCTAACAAACAGAACCAGACCCAACACCCACCTCGTGCCACTCAAACACACCCACCTGCCCGAAACACCACCCTCAAACAACCCTTACCCAAACCACCCGGTTCTTGGGCTGATAGGGTTCGGGTTACTGAGGCCAGCACTAGATTTTGCCTTGACTCGATAGCCCGGAAGGACCCGGGTTCAATCCTTGAGCTCCCTGATGAGCTGGTTGATGATGCGGGGGCTGATTGGTTGCGCTGTATCGTGGGTTTTTTTCCTGGGTATACTATGCCTTTTCATGCTGCATGTTCCATTGCGATGCGTGCATGGCAGTCTAGTGGTTTAGAGGATGTCCGCTCTACTGGGACGGGATTCTTGATTTTCAGATTTAGAATAGTGGAGGAGGTTCAGGATATTTTAGAGAGAGGACCCTGGATGTTTGGTGGGAAGCACATCATTCTTCAACAATGGAATCCTCATTTCTCTTTTGATCAGAGCAGGATTTCCAGGATTCCAGTCTGGATTCGGTTATATGGACTACCATTTCCATTGTGATCAACCAAAGCACTCAGTGCTATTTCTAGTATGGTTGGTCGACCTTTATCATGATACAGGATGACTTATGAGCACACTAGGTTATCCTATGCCAGAGTCTATGTTGAGATAGATGCGGAGCATGCTCCAGTGCAAGATTTTGAGATCCGGTGTAAGCTTTCTTCTGAACCGATCAAGATCAGGGTAAAATATGAATGGAAGCCAAAACGATGTCCCAAGTGTTGTTTGTTTGGCCATACTTGTCCGATACCTGTTGCAACTTCTGCTCGTACAGAGGCTGAGGCGTCAGTTACTACTACAAGCCCTCATCTTGAGAGATAAGGGGAAGACTGCTGACCCTGTTGTTGCAGCAGCTGTTCATATTGAGCCTGGCCAAGATCAGCTTAGTGCTGAAGATATAACCCCAGCTCTAAAAGACAAGGGTAAAGGTATTGTTACTGACTCCACACCACCTGGACCTCTTGCACTATTGACTTCAAATCCAGTAACTACTGGGGCAGATTCGATGGAAAGGATCTTTACTAAACTAGGCCAGATTGCTACCCATGGTTCGAGTTTTGAGTCAAATTCTGATCCCGATTCACTATCTCCTATTGAGACTCACCAGGATCAAATTCTGAAGTGCCCTGATAGCCCTGTAGCTACTTTACCTGATTCTTCAAGGATTGCTCCTCCAAAGAAGGGTAAAAAGGTCGAGAATAAAAAGGGTGGCAATGGGGGCAAAGGAGGCGTGCGCCCCAAGTGATTTCTTTTTTCAGTCATGAGTTATTTCCAGTTTCCTATGATAGGAAGTTGGAATATTAGAGGCCTTAATGGCTTCTCTTCGCAGCGGGCAGTTAGAAATTGGATTTCTAAGTATTCTTTAGGTTTGATTGGTCTCTTAGAGACTAAGGTTGATCAGCGACATCTTGCTTCAGTGGTTTCGGGTATTTGTCCTTCTTGGAAGTTTTTATCCAATGCCACTGAGTCAATTGCTTGCCGAGTTTTGGTGTGTTGGGATCCTACATTGTATAGGTTGAGTGATCTGCAGCTTTCTTCACAGTGGATTGTTTGTCGGGCTACCAGATTATCTGATGGGGTTTCTTTTGGTTTGCTATTTGTTTATGGTTCTAATGATCCGGGTGTCCGTCGACAGTTATGGGACTGTATCAGAGCTCAGTCCAGGGATTTTGGTGACTTACCTTGGTTGGCATTGGGTGATTTTAATGCGATTTTACGCTCGTCGGATAGAGTTGGAGGGGATCAGGCTTGGCGTGGTTATATGGATGATTTTGGTCAGTGTATACATGATGCAGCATTGATCAGAGTTCCATCTCTTGGACTCCGGTATACTTGGCATAATGGGCAGCAGGGAGAGGGTACTATTCTCAGGACTCTTGATTGGAGTTTCGGTAGCGCTTCTTGGTTCTTGACTTGGCCAAACACAACTTCTGAGATTCTTCCACGGGATGTTTCTGATCACAGTGCTTTGGTCATAAGGTTTGGAGATCAACGTAGGCAGACCTCCAGTCCTTTTAAATTTTTAAACTTTTAGGCTGACCAAGAGGATTTTTTGGAGATTGTTCAGAAAGTATGGTCTACGCTTGTGGACGGGGATCCTTTGTATCGAGTTACGCAGAAATTGGGGTTGTTGAAACGGGAGTTTAAGACTTTGCATGCCAAAGCCTCTAGTCACATCTCTAGTAGGGTCAGTGAGGTTAGGGCTCAGTGGGTAGCAGCTCAGGCTGCTCTGGATGAGAGCCCTTCTTCCCTAGAGTGTATTTTGGCTGAGAGGGATTTTGCTAAGCAGTATTTTCAGTTGTGCAGGGATGAAGAGGCTTTCTTTCGGCAGAGGTCTAGGATCCAATGGCTCTCTCAGGGGGATCAGAATACTAAATTCTTTCACAAGTCTCTGATCCATAGACAAGTCAGGAATCGGATTCGTCAGCTTGAGGATGAGGTTGGCACCATTGTTACAGATAGAGGCGACTTAGGTTATCTAGCTGTGAGGTATTTCCAGAAATTGCTTACAGCTCCTCCTCGCCCTTCTCTTGTAGATGCTTCTCGATTTTTCTCTGGCAGAGTTTCTACGGAGATGCTGCCTTCTTTAGTGTGCCCTATTACTGATAATGAGATCAGGTCAGCTTTATTCTCGATTCCCGATGATAAAGCTCCAGGACCGGATGGGTACACTTCTCTGTTCTTTAAACGGGCTTGGGACATTATTAGTGTTGAGTTTATGGCTGCGGTGCGCTACTTCTTTGCGACTTGTCGGATGCCGAAGTGTGTTAATGCCACTCGGATTGCCTTGGTCCCCAAGGTAGAGACTCCTCGGACTATGAGTGACTTTCGACCAATCTCATGTTGTAACGTTCTTTACAAGTGCATCTCTAAAGTGATTGTAAACCGATTCAAAGCAGTGTTACCTGATGTAGTTGGGAGTTCGCAGTCAGCTTTTGTCCCAGGTCGGAGGATCTCTGATGCCATTCTATTGACACAAGAGCTTATGCATAATTACCACCTTGGGCATTCGCCTCCCCGGTGCGCGTTAAAGGTGGATATTCGCAAAGCTTTTGATACTGTCAGTTGGGATTTCATCATTTTGGGATTAAGGACGATTGGTATCCCAGAGTGTATGGTCCGATGGATTGCGACATGCATGTCTTCTGCTCACTTCTCGGTCGCTTTAAATGGAGAGCTTTATGGTTTCTTTCCCACTTCTAGAGGTGTTCGACAGGGTGATCCGTTGTCGCCATACCTTTTTGTGTTGGCCATGGAGGGTTTGAGTGGTATTCTTCGGGAGGCTTCTCAGCGGCCTGGATTTCGATACCATTGGAGATGCCAGCAGATTTCTCTTACTCATCTTTGTTTTGCAGATGATCTGATGGTTTTTTGCAGGGCAGATGTGGGCTCTGTTAGGGTAGTTCATGATGCTTTGCAGGAGTTTACAGAGCTCTCTGGTTTAGTTACGAATTCGGCCAAGAGTCATGTCTTCTTATCTGGAGTCAATGATGAGGATCGTACAGTGTTACAGTCCATCTTGGGTTTTCAAGTGGGGAGTTTGCCAATCCGATATTTGGGGGTGCCACTGATTAGTACCAGATTACGCCTTTCAGACTGTGTTCCTTTGATAGAGCGGATTCTCTCGAGGGTCAGATTGTGGACATCTGCTGTGCTGACTTATGCTGGCCGTCTCCAGTTGATTAAGTCGGTACTATTTTCCATCCAGGTCTATTGGTCATCTATGTTTATTTTACCGGCAGCTGTGGTACGGAAGATCGAGGGTATTCTGGCGCTTTCTTGTGGAAAGGAACCTCTTTGTCTCATTTTGGGGCCAAAGTAGCTTGGGATTCGGTTTGCTATCCATTAAAAGAAGGGGGTTTAGGAATCAAGCGAGTGAAGGAGTGGAATCGTGCTGCTATTTTGAAGCATGTTTGGAGACTTCTTTCTGACAAGTCTTCCACATGGTCTTTTTGGGTTCATAAGGTACTCCTTCGGGGTCGCTCGTTTTGGCAGGTTCGGGTTACTTCTGGAGCCTCCTGGTCTTGGAGGAAGATTTTACAGAGTCGGGATTGGTGCAGGGGTAAATTTGTCTCTTCTATTGGAGATGGGCGTGATACCTCACTTTGACAGGATTACTGGTTGCCGCAGGGGCGTCTTTGTGATTTGTTTTCATTCAGGACTCTTTCATCTACAAGTCTTCCCTCAGATGCAAAGGTCTCAGCTATCATTCAGGATGGAGATTGGGCTTTTCCTGAAGGTGGACCGGACCTCAGACGGGTTTGGGACTCTATTCGCATCCGACCTATGATGGGGACTCTTGACCATATTGTTTGGAAGGGTCACACCTCTGGTATTTTCTCTATTGCCTCAGCGTGGGAATTATTACGGAGTAGACGCTCGGTAAACTCCTTTCATCATCTTCTGTGGTTCCCTGGCCATATTCCAAGGCACTCTTTTATACTTTGGCTTGCCTCATTGGGCCGTCTTCGTACTATGGATCGACTACAAAGTCATGGCATGTTATCTTCTTCAGGCTGTGTTCTCTGTGCTTTAGCAAATAAGATGCACGAGCATCTTTTCTTCAGCTGTCCTTTCTCGTCTTCTGTATGGGGGGAGATTTTAGCTAAGACTCTTATTGTTTGGCCATCTTCTGGTTGGCTCTCTTTACTTCATTGGGCTTCTCTTCATCTTCAAGGCAGGAAGAATTTTGGGCATATCCTTGCACGTTTGGTTTTCTCTACTACAGTTTATTTTCTATGGTATGAGAGGAATGATCGTGTATATCAGCAGCGACATCGGACTCGTCGTCAGGTGATTGATGAGATTTTTGCATTGGTCCGCTCTCAGCTTCTTACCATTGAGGCCAAGTATGTGATCACTACTCAGCTTCGTGCTATATGGGGCCTTCGTTATTAGTTTGTTTTTTGAGTTTTGTTTTGTTTAATTGGGCACATGCGCCCTTATGTTGCATTGTCTTGGGAATGTTAGCTTTGTTGCAGTCGTTATTGGACCTACGCACCTTTTCTTTTTTGTTTGGGCCTTTTTGGATCCATATCTCGCTTTTTGTTTGAGGCCTTTAGGCTTCGTTTTTCTTCCTTTTGGACTTGTGAGTACTAAGTACTCTTCTTGGGGTATGCCCCTCGTATTTTGTACAATCAATTTTCTTTTTATGTGAATAGTAATTTTTCCAAAAAAAAAATTGTTTATATATAAATTCTTTTTATTTTTGCTTATTAGCTGGGAATGATAAGGGTTAATCAACAATCTAATGTCGTATTATTGTACTTTTACCAGTGAAAAATAGCTTCATTTTCGTTCAAGTAAATAAGTAATTTTTCTCTATAATTCATGTTAGGTCCACGTGCATATGAACTACATGTGGGTAATTAATTTGGCGTCTCATGAAAGAAAACATCACATGTTAATTGGATTCCTAGAGTCATTATGTTTCCCATTTCTTTGTTGCCTAAAGCTCTACAACTTTAATTAGGAGAGTCGTATTAGAAATAGGATAACAATTTTGGTATCCCAATCTAATAGGAAAATGTTATATTAACTTAATATAGTATCCTAGATTGTTCAGGAGAATATATGTATATATTCAATAATGCATTAACTAATTAATATCTTTCCTAGTTTGTAATTCTATTTCTTGTAGGATAAAGAAAGAACAAGCAACAATCTATATAATAATCTGTTTCTATATTTTGGATATATGGTTTTATTGAAGAACAAGTTGAGAGCAATTTGGGTTCTTTGTTTATTATTATTCACGTGTGTATGAAGCTGTAAGCTTTTGATTGGGAGTGTAGGTTATATGTCGTGTGAGGCTTAATGTTAAGAGTGCTTTCATGAGTCTATAACTGGATCGTATGTTAAGTTATTCTTAACTATGATCTTTTAAGTAAACAGCATCAAAGAGTGTGTAGCATCACTAATGTTGAGTCTTTGAGAGATTTGTTTTACAAAAATTAGATCAGTGAGTGAGAGTCTGTTCATCACTCTAAATGTTTCTAAAGATATAAACAAAAGAAACATAGTGAATTACAGCTCTGAGCTGTCCGTGGATGTAGGTTTTATAACCAAACTATGTAAAACCTCCTGTATCATTTTAAATTATTGTTTTCTATGTTATTCTACTTAACTATTCATACCTTCAGATCTCACAATTAGTATTAGAGTAGGTTTCACTTAACATACAAGTGAATGTGAATCTCTTTTTGATCTAAAGGCATGTATATCGGAAATAGAGGTTCGATTACTCATGCCCCTATTCTTGAAGAAGGCAACTATCCATATTGGAAGGTTAAGATAAGAGCTTTCATAAAATTTATTGATGATAGAGTCTGGACCAGTATTATGAATGGATAGACACCTCCAACAAGGTCGAATGTATTTGGAGTTATAGAGGACAAACCAAAAGTTGAGTGGACTAATGAAGAATATAGAGCTTGTAATTGGAATTCAAAAGCCATTAATGCAATTTTCAATGCAGTCAATGCCCATCAATTTGGTCTGATTTCATGTTGCACAGTAGCAAAGGAAGCTTGAGACATTCTTCACATAAGGAATGAAGGTACAACATCTATTAGAAGATCTAAATTACTTACATTGACATCTCAATTTGAAAACAAATCAATGCATGATGATGATGAATCTATCACTGACTTTTATTCAAAGCTTTGTCATATTACAAATTATGCTTTCATGCTTGGTAAAATATATTCAGATGCTCATGTTGTTGGAAAGATCTTAGATCTTTACCAAATAAGTTTCAAGCTAAGGTCACTCATACTGGAAAAATGAGGAATCTGGATGCACTTAGGATTGATTAGTTGATTGGGTCAATTCAGACTTTTGAAATGAAACTAAAAACAAGGAAGAAAGGAAAAAGTATTACATTTGCTATCAAGTGATGAATTTGATGAGAAGAAAATAGCATATTTGACAAAAAATTACGTCAAATATCTGAAAAAGAGTTTTAGAAAGAAATATCAAGAAAAAGTGTCCAGATCAAGTGATAACAGTTTCAAAAAATTCAATAAAGTGCCAAACAATCATACTCAAAAGTAACCTAATAGAAAAGGAAAACTTCAATGCTTTGAGTAATCTCTAAAGAAAAAGGATAAAGGGATTGTGAACAGGGTTATCATCCCATCAGAATGTTTGTGATCACGACACTATGTGAATGCCTCTTTCGATATTTAAAGGAACACAAATGAGCCATGGACACGTCTAGAGAAATGGATTTACCACATAGTTATTCAATTGGGAATGAATGGGGGTAATTCGATCCCTCGCTTTAGGACTTAAACTACCATAATCCCTTCAGAGATGAGTTCAAGAAATTAGGTACAAGCCATTCGCCTTGTCCGAATCAAAATCCGGCCTTTGGTAGGGTATACCAAATAAAAATAGCTTACACCATTATACAGTCCACTTAAGTGGTTCATTTTGTGCACACTTTTCTAATTTTATCTTCTTTAAGCATGTAAGGTAATATTCCTTCAAAGCAGTTATATATTCATACCAAGAAAGAGAGAGGAGAATAGAGTTACAATTCCATTCAACTATGGGGGACAAGGGATAGGATTACATTGCTCTTCAACAATAAAGATAAACTACTTCTAGCACTTCAAATATCCATTCATTCATTCATACAAATCATATATTAAAATATCAAATGTAAACAATCAATTTGAGACTCGATAAATAAAAAATTCCTCACTGATTTTCATGAGCTTCCCTACAATGCGAGATGGTTTTATTAATGGTTGTAGGCCATTCATAGGGTTGGATGGGTGCTATTTAAAAGGTTCCTATGGTGGTATGCTCTTGAGTGCCATCGCCCTTGATGCAAATGGTGGTATTTTCCCATTAGCAGTTTCTATTTGTGAAGTAGAGAGGGAAGATTCTTGGTGCTGGTTTATAGAAAGGCTATACAACTATATTGGAGTGGCACATGGTAGGCCTATCACTATCATGAGTGATAGGCAAAAGGGATTAATGAATGCTCTATAGAATCACTGGCCCAATGCAATTTTTAGAAGGTGTGCTAGACATATCCATTCTAACTTCAAGTCTAGATTTGCAAGTCTAAAAATGGATGATCTCTTTTGGGAAACTTCTAGGGTTGCAAACAAAACTGATTACTTGAGAGTATTGGAGAAAATTAGGGTCCAAAGCACTACAACATACCAATGGCTAGTTGATATTGATCCCTCAGTTTGGTGCAAGTGGGTTATTGATACATCTTCAAAGTCAGACCACGTTACAAACAACTTCACTCAAAGTTGGAACAGTTGGCTGGGTGAGTGGAGGTTCAAGCCAGTCACAACACTGATGAATCACATTAGGAGGAAGATAATGAGAAAGCTATACAAGAAAAAAATTTGAAAGCATCACTGACGTCTAAAGTGCCTCCCAGAACTAAGAGTGAGATGAACACTTTAATGGATGAGGGGAGGCAGCTAAGACTTATCCACAGTGGCAATGGTGAATATGAGGTATTGGATGGTCTAAGGACTTATGTAGTGAATCTGAATGGGTTCATGTGTGATTGTGGAAATTAGTAACTTTCTGGCATTCCATGCAAGCATGCAATGGGTGCCATATGCTACGCAAGGCTAAATGTAGAAGACTATGTCCATCCATTGCTGACAACTGAATCTTATAGAAAAACTTATGCAGGAATGATCCATCCTTTGCCTGATCAAAGTAATTGGCTAGGAGGCAATTGTCCTAAAATTCTCCCTCCTGAGAGAGTTACAAAAGCTGGTAGGCGAAGGAAAGTCAGAAGGAGAGAGCCTCATGAGTCAGTTGTCAGGCATAGGAGATCTTTTATGCTGCATTGTAGCTTTTGCAATGGAGATGGTCATAATAGAAGGACATGTAGGTTAATCCCTTCTAATGCAAGGGTACTAAGGGCACAGGTGAGTACTATTTTACATAGCAAATTCATTTATAACTACAACTAACATTACTTACATATTTTTTTCTTGTTTGGCAGGGTTTGGGTGGTCCTTATTTAGGACTAGGAGAAACAAGTGGAGCAAATGTCACTGTCAACTAGGTAAAACCACTACACAATTTACACCCAAAATTAGTTCTCTGCAAGCTGATAATAATAATAGTTTACATTACTTTTTGTAGGGAAGTTCTAGTCACTATCGAGGGTAGACCAGGCAAACAAGGGAACCAAGTGTAATTGACAACAGATGAAGCCAACCTGAAGCAAACACTCAACCAAGTCAGAATCAAGTATAGATGTGATGATTTGAGTTTGAACAAAACTTATCTATTAATATGTTTCTTAGCCTATATGTAGTTCTATGAGTTTCTTGGCTTCTCAAGCTATGACTTTTTGTAGTATTCATATTGCATACATTCTTGTAATGCATGCAAAATGAATATTGTTAAATAAGATATTTTTGGTTTTTTTTTTTTTGGATATTGTGGAATAGCATCATTCTGTTATTTTGGATTACATAGATTAACAGTGCACAATGTTATGGTTTGAAGGTTTTATTATAATGTGGAGATGTGAATACGTTGTGTTTGTTGCAAAATATGAATGGTCAATGTTTTATTAAATTTTTCTTCAATTGGTTTGCACGCTTGTGTTGGTATCAGCTGTTAAATATGTGTTTTATACAGAGGAAAGTATGAAACAAACATGTAACACTGGTCAACGGTTATATTTCTGGGTTGCAGCTTTCATACTTAGCTTTTATATAAAGGGGTATTACGATCAAATGCCTAAAATTAATAAAGCTAATACCTTCAAAATTTGTTACCATTTTAATATAATAAACTTGTTCAAGGTTTCAATATTATATTATTAATTCTCATGAGAAGAATGGCAATTTTGTCTACTTGCTTCCTGTCACCAACAGTCAACTATAAACAAGTAGACTTCTGTTTAACCCAACATTTTCAAGAAAACCTCAGGGGGGCAATTTAGATTTCAAAAAATTGAGGTCCCAACTACAATTTTCCTCAATTTTGCCTAACCTTAGGGGGCAAATCAGAATTATCCCATTTTCATATGATAAAATAGATATCAACCATTTGATGTATCTTGCGGCTCACGTTGGAAGGGCGAAAATTTGCTAACTTTCGAGAGTCTGTATTGGAGACTCTTTGTGTATACACACACACGTGATAACTTCATAAAATTATATTCTTTTTTTATAACACATATTTATTATTAGAAAAATGAAAATCAATGATTTAAATATGATAATGTATCAACACAAGTATATTTATTACAAAATATTTTTATTTCTTCTTTCAAAATTTCTTTTTTATTCTCGTATCATTATTAATTTCTTTTCTCTCTCTTCTTTTATCATTACTCAACTCCTCTCACCTCTCTCCTCAATAAAACATAAATTCAATAAAAATAAAAAATAAAAATGCCTCCAAGATCATCTTCACATTTTTCAGATTTCGGCCAATCTGCAGCAACCATTTGCATTACGGTGCCCTTTGCCTTTACTAGCAAAGACAACAAAAGAAAAGAAATATAAAATAAATCTACAAGTTCAGAGTCAACATGTCTATCTCTAGCCGAATTGAAGTATTGAGGGTAGTTACGAGAAACGATACTAAAACTAATCCAAAAAGTTACCATAAATTCCATATTGACATATCATGGTCTTTATAGTGTAGTCCTTTCACAGACAAATAATCTTCTCAAGTACAAATTTAAAGTGCGTTTGGCGTCGCTGTTTGATAGCAGTTTTTGAATTCTACTTCTAGTTATAACTATTTTGGTATTTGATAAATTCTTTAGAAATTGATTATCCAAAAAACTGTTACTCAAAGAATTTATTTTTATATTAGATTATCAAAGCATATAGGGGTCAACTTTTGAAAATCAGATTTTGAAAAGCTAAAATTTGGATAGACCAAAATATTAAAATTATCCCTACAAAATAATTAAAATTCAATAATACCCTTAAATATTAAAATTTTAATTTATCTATTTAAATAAATTAAAATATATTTAAAATTCTTTTTTAAATTTTTTTGAAAAATAAACAAATTGTTAGATGTCAACCACCCAATCGTCGAATGTTAGTCGCTGTCGCCGTTGACCATCGTCAAGCACCAACACGCCACTTCGATGATGGTCAGCGGCTGGTCGCGGCTGACGTCCGACATTAAATTTTCAAAATTTTTTTATTTTAGATATAAATTAATAAATATATATTTATTTTAAAATTGTTTGCATTCCATTCCCTGTTTTCTTCGTTTATTAAGTTCTAGAGACCAATAAAATGTTAGGCTTTCACTCTTCCATCGCCAAAAGATTTAAGGTTGTGTTTGGGGTTGCTATGCTGTAGAAAACTGCTACAGAAAAGTGTTATAAGAAGAATCGACTGTTAGTTGTGCTATCTCAAAAAGTTTAAGGTGTTTGGTAAACTAGCTTTTCAAAATTACCGTGTTATCCAAAAGTTATGGATATGTGTTGCGTAAATTGATTTTTCAAAAGCTAATTTTTAAGTAAAAGTATAAAAATATGCCAAAAAAAATTTAAAATAAATATTATTAAAAATAAAATCTAAATTTACATTATTAAAAATAAATAATAATTATATATAGATCAACTGTTGTAATAGAGGTATTTCTATTTTTATTGAATTTAAGTTATTGTTGAGGAGATAAGTGAGAGGAGTTGAGTAATGATGAAAGAAGAAAAAGAAAAGAAATTGATAATGATATAAAAAAGCAAAAAAGAAATTCTAAAAGAGGAAATAAAAAATATTCTTAATAAATACACTTGTGTTGACACATCATTATATTTGAACCATTGATTTTCATTCATCCAATAGTGGATATATGGTGTAAAAAAGAGTGCAATTTTAAGGGGTTGCTGATATTGGGAATATTTTAACACAATATTTTAACATAATTTGGAACACAATTTCTCAGTCATTTATTCTTTGATCTAAGGGTTCAAATAAATGCTGATGTGCCATTTAAAATATGGTCAAAAAACTTGAAAGTCAAATAGGATGATATAGAAATAAGAAGATAAGATGGCATTAAGAAGATGAAAAGGCTGATAATACCATATTCACATTCTTCTTTCAAGAAAACAATAGTTTTAATTGATCTCTTACATGTAAAAATTCAATCTTTTATCTTATAAAAAAATCATCTATTTGATACATATGGTTTTATCGAAGGGGGCCGATGATCAGAATAATGAAAATCGGACCGCCTTTCAAGGAACCAACAACCTACCACTCAATCCTTTTGCTTTGGCAGCCGTGCCAAGGCTTTTATGCCACCGTTCAGGCTGTCTTTAAAATGAAAAATAAAATAGGAGAATTCGGTTCAAGTAAGAGACTATGGGTTTTGCATAAGAAGAGTAGTAGACTCTGGTTTCAATGCATGTGTGGAAGGTATCTCTGTTTAGAAAACAAGCATAGGAAAGAAATCCTACCACGGAATTGACTATTAATGCTAATCCATTAGTTCTAGCTTGAACTTTGACCTTAGTTGTCTCGAAATTAGCTGCTTGGCATGAGTAGCTTGGGCAGTCTTAGTAAGTAGCTTGGCTTGCTCATGCAGGGCTTTGGAAAGAAAGTAACCAGGGGATCCATGTACTAATCTTCTACTTCTAAATCCAACTTGAGAAGTTTCTTATTTTAAGTTGATCAGGAGTTCAAGCAGATATTAATTCAAATTTTTTTTGGTGTTATTACGTAGGAGATAAAGATCAAAGATAAAGATTAAATTTTTACATGTCAAATATTGACTACAACTATTGTTTCTTTAAAGATGAAGGTAGATATGGTATTATCAGTCTTTTTATCTTCTTAATACCACCTTATCTTCTTATTTCCACCTCATCCTATTTTACTTTAAGTTGTTTGAGTAATATTTAAGAATGCTAAATTAGCATTTGTTTGAATCCTTAGATAAAATAAATAGATGGCTAAGAAATTGTGTCTTATATTGGATGTATCTGTACATGTATTTTTCTAAACAGAGGAGTTCAAACCGTAACTTCGAAAAAAAAAGTTGAAACTTAAAAGTAACTATAAGGGACTTTTTCTAAACCTTTTATAGTATCCCATTGGAATGCTTCATTAAATAAGCATATATAATTTCTTAGAAGCCATTTATATTAAATTAACTCTATATTTATAAATATCCAATAGAGGATTATGTATGTGTGTCTATATATATATATCAAAAGATATTACCAAAATAAAGCTCATACTGTGGACCATCATATGAGAAAGACAAAACATTAATATTTTGTTTTTTTCCATGATGATCACTTGCCTTGTGCGTGAAGCTAGGTTGCACATAAGATTTCCATTTTATTTAATGTTATTTGTCTTTGATATATGTTAATAAAGAGTTGACTTTGTATGTGATAACAATTCACACAAATAGATATCAAAATCTCAATATTATTGTTAGACTGATTAACTCTATCATAGAGGTTAATTTTGGGCCCCATTGTATCATGTCATAAATCGTGAACTATTCATATTCATAATACAATTTTTCCTAAATGGTTCATAAAACTCTAAAGAATGCTAGCTGATACAATTGTTCATCTTCTCTTTACATTAATTTCTTTACTAAGCTCTACATCTCTGCATTTGTATTCTAGTCACCACTAAAAAAAAAAAGAAAGAAAATAATTGGATAGTGAAGAAGCAGAAAATTGTACCTCAAGTTGGACTAGATCAATAGCCAAATCTCATCCCTATTACTTAAACAATGGCCTAACGAATGCATCAGTACCTTTGCGTCAACACAGCTTCACTGGACAGAGAGGTGGCAGCGGCGGGGGGTGTACCTGGAAAGGCACTCCGATGTCAAAGTCAGGTCCCAGATTTTGTAAAGATAATCAGGAGTTAGATAATCAGAACAAAACGGAATCCAAGCAAGAATCCATAATCTCACTGAAAATAAATGAAAGATTGAAAGAGAATAAAGATGGGGAAGCTCTAGGAGGGAGAGTTTTATATGTATAGTAGCCTGTTCTTGGCTGAGTCCCCCTATAGGAAGCTGATTTACCTAATATTTATCTTCATTACAACCCTCCATCGCCCCTTCCAAGGCCATTCTCGAGCACCCCCGTTACTTGTGACATCTCACCATTCTTAGATTGCTTTTGGCAACATTTATTTCCTCTTTTGGGATTTATTCTCTTGGAAACTCAAACTCCACCATGCCCTTCCGCTTTCTGCCTACAAGTTCTTTTTTATTCTCCGTTCAAGGTGCCCCCCTTATGTTTCAACTAACTTTCACTCTTTATCTCCTAGGTTTTTCATGTTAACTCCCTCTTTATTATGAATTTCTTTATCTCTTTCTCTCTTTCTCTATCCCACGTTAGGCTTCCAAGCAACAACATCAATTCTTGCAACCCTTGTCACATTCCTCTTCACTTTTCATTAATGTTGTCTTATCTAGAGAATGAGGGGTCTAGTGGGCTTGGCTTGGAGGATTGGGTTTGCTTAATTCTAAAAGGGCCTTTTGGAGGGTTAGTACTGAGCTGAGTTGGGCTTCTTCCCAATAGGCTTGGGCCTTAGGGACAAGATATTTCCCTTTCAGAGAGTAGCTCATGATCTCCACTTCTTTCATCTGATCCTAGTGCAATAGTTCTTCTCAATCTTTTGTTTATTTTTGAGTGTATACAGGTCAATATTCATAACCAATATTGGTTATATATATCAAATTGACTCATAGAATTCTATAAACAATATGGAATAGCGTTATTCCAAATAATGATGGATTGTCTACAATTATACGATATTAATCATGTCATAAAATAAAGCACTTGACTATGTATGTACTTCTAATTTGTTTACAGCAAGGAAAATGACCTAATTGTAACAGCAAGAAACTTATTGGGGTTTTTTTTTTTTTTTTGTTTATGTCTTTGACATTAGAAAGTTGTAGATTTTGACATTAGAAAGTTGTAGATTTACTATTCTGTGAACTGATTAAGAGGTGTTTTTTATATATGTAAGTCTGTAACTTTGCATAAATAAGCGTAGTACTCGTAGTCTGCTAACAATTGTTCTTGATAAATTGTGTCATGAAGCTCTGAAGAATGCTAGCTGATACTAAGAGCCTGAACAAGAGCTATTTCTTCTGAGAGCTTTTCTTATTCATAAATCGAAATTTAGAGTATTGAATTCTCCATGTTCTTTCCAAATTGAAATTTACCAGTTACCAATTACACTAATTTTATTACTTATACTCTTTTGCGTGTTACATGGATGGTAGTCAAAGAAAAGAAGCCGTTGGAACCCTAACCGTAATCGTAACTGTAACGGTAATTGTATTAGTTTAGTTTAGTTATACTTTAATAGTTAACAGTAATAGTTAAAATGCATGCATGCACGCACAAGCATATAACAAAATCTAACAAAATCAATCTTAATTACATACATCGATCGATCTTCGTTACTCTCTCTATTCATTCAAGATTTGCTCACACTCTAAGTCTTTAATTGAACGACAATGGCAATGGCAGACGTCCACGTCCCCTCTGACTTGATCTTCAAAATCTTAGCAAGGGTTCCCTTGAAATCTATAGTCCGATTCATGTGTCTTTCCAAGCTCTATGCCTTCTTCGGCAGCGACCAACTTTTTGTAAAAGCACATGCATTCTGTTTCCCTATCGTAGCAATCGCCCTTCTTGTAACTTGCTCTGCCCTACTCCAATCTGCCCAGAAGTTCTTCACCGTCAACTTTAATGGTGGACAAGTCGTTCTCCTAAAAGACCCAATCGCTTCGCCTGTTACTCTACATACTTGCTTAAGGGTTGGGTTTGTTTGTACTTCGACATTATGGCCAAAGTGTGCAACCCTAGCACTAGGCAAGTCACTATTCTGTTTGTTTGTGGACCCAGGTTTGCTAAGGCATCTTCAACCTTCTTCTGCGTCAACTCATTAGGGTTTGATCCAGTTAAGATGCAATTCAAGGTTCTGAATTCTTAGACTGTTCCTGGTAATAGAACTGAGTATAGGGTTTTCATCTTGGGGATTGACACTCAATGGAGGCTGCTTGATGGTAGCCCATGTTTCTTTCCTATGTGTGAAAGCGTTTGCATTGACAGTGTTGCATTTTTCAGGTGTTGGCATTCCACATACAAGAAAAAGGGAGCCGTTTTGGTAGCGTTTGATGTTGCAAGTGAGAGTTAATGTGAGATTTTACCTGAACGGGCTCCATTTCTATATTAAGAGCAAATCTAATTTGATTCAGTACAAAGGGTAGCCAGTTATCATTGATTATCGAGTGGCAGATTATGATTATATTTTGTTTTGGGTATTAAGGGACACTCGTACCGAGTATTGGCTTAGGGATCCCTCGAGCTTGCGCTTGATAAGTCAAAAGGGACCAGAAGGGGAGCAAATGTGTTTAGTTGCTGGCGTATCCCGTTCCAGTCAGTTACTAGCAGTACCTCGAAGTCCAAGGTTCTCGAGCAGTCTTTAGGCGATTCATTGGAATCTTATGAACAGTTGTTTGTCAGCATTTCTAGTATCTGGCCTGCCTTCGTGTCAGCATTTTGACTTTTTTGGCTAATGCATTTAGTTTCACTGGTTAGGAGGAAAGCATTTGCCATTTTGATACTACCCAATTCGCTTAAACAAGAATTCTGGCTAGCTTTGCTCTCCGTGGTAGCTAGGTGGCTAGGAAGTGCACGTTAATACGTCCCTCAGTTTTGCTTTTTCAAGTTCAAGATTGGCGCACCTTTTCGATATTACTTGTATAACTGCAAGTCTAATATTCTTTTTTAACCCTCAATTTGAGTTTGTATCATTGATGTAAAGAGGATCAAGGCAAAAGATTTTTTCTTTTAGAATTTTTCAGTACAGTTTGCAGCAAATACTGAAAACATTTTGCTCTTACAGTAGTTTTCATATGATTTGACATAAGTTTCTGTGAGTTCCTTCCTTTGAGACGTAAATTCATGAAATATTCCTCCCAAAAGGCATAAATTGATCATGATTTTAATCTATAGCCTCTTGCATAATGATGTTTACTCTTTCTTATTAAATAATGTTACACTTTCCAAGTTTGTATACAAAGTTGATATGGCACGAAATGAATAAAAAGATGAATATGAGAAAGTTAATATAATAAATGATGATGAGTGATGCCACATCAACTTTGTGTACTAACTTTATAAAAAAAACTTTGTAAGTATGGCATTACGCTTTCTTATTCTATGTCAGCATAGTAAATGTATTGCAAATTATGTTTGTGGTGATCGAATTAAGTAGAATTAAGTAATGGCTCTCAATATTTCTTCCTCATTAATTAAGGTCTCATCAAGGATTAAGCATTAGTTTACGAATATGCTGAGTATAATGAGTTAAATTGCCAGTTATGACTACTTGTTAATTCTTACTTTATGCACGACTTAATTTGCTGCTTAATGACCAAGTAACTTACTATTTGTTCCTATATTTTGTTGTATTATCATTAAGCTAAATAAAAGCATCTTTTGCATCAGTCTATGTGTTTGCTGACATATATATGATAGGTTGGAGTTTCCTAAACTACTAAAATGAGAAAATGGTATAAATCTCATAGGAGCTATATTGGGAAAAAGAACTTGGATTCTGTAAAGACAAAACAACATTTATAGTTGCTAAACAACTTCATAGGTACAATTCTGAAGGGTTCTTTTATTTTAATTAGAAATATAAGAGAAATCCTAGTTAGATTAATTCAAATAAAAACTAATGTAGGACCAGGTTTGATTAGAAAACTTAGTGAAGAGAAATTTGATATACCATAAGGCACTACAACTAGTAACTGACATTTGAGAACTATAAGAATTCTGCCATAGAGTCTTCCACCATTCTTAGGAACAGTATGTAGGCATTAAATCAAAGCTTTCTCGATCTTATTTGTCACCAAAATTTCTGCTACTTTTCTGTAGCTTTGCGGCATGTGTAGATACAATTTGTCAGTTCTATTTGTATTTATTTCTTTTTAATAGTTCTAATTTTCTCAAGTCTAATTCTATTGATACCTTTTGTACAAAGAATTTACTACTTAGATAAATCATTATGGTGCCCTCTTGATTTGCTTTCGATTTTCCTATAGATAAGTTTCATTAACCCAGGAGATTCGGATCTACTTACTTGGTTCGTATAATTTGCTATATTTGGAGACTAGCGAAAGCATTGGAAATGATTACATAATATGATATAAATTCTTCTTAGTTTTGCTTACTATCTGGGAATGTTAAGGTTACATCAATAGTTTGATGTCATATTAGTGTACTTTTGCCAGTGAACAATAGCTTCACTCTCCTACATGTTCAAGCAAATAAGGAATATTTTCTCTATGATTCAACTTCCGAAACTATTTAAAAAAAAAAAAAAAAACTAGATGAACAAGGCACACTAGTGATCAATATATCACATAATATAATAGATTTGGAGCAAAGAAAAATGATGGAAATAGATTTTTCTTGGAAAAAGAAAAGTAAAAACCAGAGGAATTGAAACCATGACTTTGGACAAAAATATTAGTCCAAAGTTGAAAGTAACTAAAGGGGACTCGTTGTAAACCTTTTATAATCTGATGCACATGAAGTCTTTCATGGAATAAGCATATATAACTTCTTTGAAGCCTTTTAAATTAAATTTCCTCTTGGCACGGACAACCTGTTCCTATCGTATTTATTCCAGCTAACATAAATATTATATACCATATTAATCTTATGTCATACAATCGGGAAGCATGTATAGATTCATTGGTTTTGTGATCACCATTTGGTATTGAATTATTGGATTATATCCAAATCTAAGTAGTATGATCAAGATCAATATACTTAATTGTGGAAGCATGATGAGAGTTGAACATTTAATCACATAGAAAGTTCATAACCTCACTCATATTATAAGTGAATTTACCTTGAGATTTCAGCATTTGGACAGTGGGAGAGAGCATAGTATTCCTAATTGATTATCTCTTGTAGCTACAGCCTTGATTTGCACGTTCCAACCAACAAACCAAACAAGTTGGGGGGACCCAGAACTGAAAGCGTTGGCCTGTCTCTTGCTGAAGTTGAGTTTAGATCTTCTGACCTTTGCCTCCACGTTTTCATAAATTTTATGTAGCGTGTCTTTAGATGATTGCTTGATTTATTTTAATTGTTTAGAAAGTGATATATTAGTTTTTATTTTAATATTAATTTTAAAATAGGAAGATATGCATATTAAGACTACAAGAAAAATGACCTTATGTGTCGATCAATTTACATACGTGTCATTTTTCGCGTGACTCAAAACGTCATAACGCATATTGCCATATGTGTCATTTGATTAAACCGACACAATACTGAATGTTAGCCAACAAGGCGACAGATATCTGGATTTAAAATTGGTCTTACATGTTGGTTTTCGTGAGTTATGTCTCATTTATTAGCCGACACAAAGACAGTGTCGGTCACCGGGGTGACATGTATCTGGATTAAAGTTGGTGGTGGGTGTCAATTTTTTCTACTTATGTGTCGTTTAGTAGCCGACATGAAGAGTTTGTCATTCAAAAGTTCACACGTAAGGGAAAAATGTGTGCCATCACTTAGCTGACACAGAGTGCTTGTCATATGCTAAACAACACGGATTAATGGAGCCGACACGTCGGTTTTTTATCTGGATGTTGGCTTTTGACCGACATTGATTTAAACGATAGTTTAAAAAAATACTACTTATCAGTTCCTTTGAACCGACAAGTAGTATTTTTTTTTTGGAAATCTAGTTTTTTTTTAATATAATACTATATATTATACATGCAGTATCATAAACACCCATATGCTATGAACTTAATAGACAGATCAAATCCCAAAAATCTCAAAATACTATAAACTTAATCAAACCCAAATCCCATTACAAGCTAACTCAGAACTACAATACCTAAACAAAGTTAGAAATCCAAAGTTGAACGTAGATTTAAAGGAAACAAAATTTTAAATCTACAACATATATAATACTATTTTCTTACTAATTGAACCCTATTGCAAATCCAAAAATCAAACACAACAAATTAAACCAGCAAAAACAAACACAAAACATAATATAATACTTCATTCATGCTGACATTGTAATAATTTTATTAAAATGATATAAAGTCTACAAGAAATTAAGTAAGAAAGCAAACATAATATACAATGTCAAATCAACCAAGCAAACAAATTTCAAACGGGAAATAAGATATGAAAAGCAAAGATGGGTGCAGTTTATGCAATTTTTTTTTTTTTTTGTATTTGTAATAATTATAAAGCAAGAAACGTATATGGTAATCACCTTAGGGAAGTCAGACAGTTTAAACTTTGATGACTTGAAATCTTGATAATGAAGACAATTTATTAGCAATATCAAATCAAACTGCTATGATTTACGCTCTCTTCTTAACCTGTTACAAAAATATACTTGATTTAAAAATGGCAGCAACCAGAACTATATCATTATGCAGCAAACTGCATTCAATCTGCTTCTCTTTCAACACCATAATCAAACTAAATGCAAGTTCCATTTTATTTAATGTAATGGAAGATCTATATGTTACACGTATTTAAAGTTTCATTTCATTTTATTTTATTTAATCTAAGTTCCAGTTCACTTTATTTGACAAATCTGGAGAAAACAAAATGGACAGAGAGTATAAGGAATCTGTCAATATTTTAGCAAGAATAGAGAAACAAAATGGACTACAGAATAAGAAATTTGAAACAAAAACTAGAATGGCTGATTTCATATTCAACTAAAGATCCATAGAAAAGAAAGTGATTATCATAGACCTCCAATTAGATTAACTTATATGAGGCACCACCAGCATAATAAAGAATGAGGGGCAGAATGGTTAATTGAAGGAAATAGTGGGGTTTTTCTTCTTTCTTTAGCATTTAATTTTTTCTGTTGTTATTGTATTGTTTTGGTGCAGTTGAAGTTAGTTAGGATTGTCTAGGGAAAAGCGGAGTTAGTTAGAGAATATATGGGAAGGAAAGAGAGAGAGGAAGGGAGAGAAAAACATTGTGAAGATTTTTAGAGATTTATCTCTAGAGGAGAGCTGGCAGACCTCTGAAAGAGTTTGCTTACTATCCAGTCCTAATATAATTTCTTATTTTTTTCTCTTCTAATCTGCTGTTTGGCTCTAAATTCTTCTCTTGCTACTGTCTTTTGTGCTTGCTGTTGTAAGTGAGTCTGGGAGTGCAGTATAAACTTATCAGATTATTGTGTTGGTTTAGCTTAATTATTAGTTCTAATTATTTTCTCAAGAAAATATAATTATTTAATTATTAAGCCTAACAAAGGAGCATTTAGAAAAAAATAACAAAGGACTATTTTATTTCAATCAAAGGTTATTATATAACTAGCTTTAGAATGTTGATGCCTACCACCCAATTTCTGAATGCAGTCTTGGAAATCCTTCCCATTTCAAGGGCTCTTCAAAGAGAGGGAGTATAGTATGAGCGTCTTCTCCCTTTAAGAATCTCGGTAGATCTTCTTCTTTTATAATCCTACATATATAACATCCTAAGAAATGGTTAAAAAGAAAATATAAGGAGTGCATATATGGCTAATTTTATGGATCATATTAAAATTAAGGCCTAAATTCAAAAAAATATTCAGAGAGTAACTCATGATCTCCACTTCTTTCATCTGATCCTAGTGCAATAGTTCTTCTCAATCTTTTGTTTATTTTTGAGTGTATACAGGTCAATATTCATAACCAATATTGGTTATATATATCAAATTGACTCATAGAATTCTATAAACAATATGGAATAGCGTTATTCCAAATAAAGATGGATTGTCTACAATTATACGATATTAATCATGTCATAAAATAAAGCACTTGATTATGTATGTACTTCTAATTTGTTTACAGCAAGGAAAATGACCTGATTGTAACAGCAAGAAACTTATTGGGGTTTTTTTTTGTTTTTTTTTTGTTTATGTCTTTGACATTAGAAAGTTGTAGATTTACTATTCTGTGAACTGATTAAGAGGTGTTGTTTATATATGTAGAGTCCGTTTATTTATCATCACTTATCACTTAACACTTTTAAGTGTTTAGATTTAAGTCTTAAAATTTTTGTTTGTTTTTCTATTTAGCACTTATTTTAAGTGATAAATCACTTAATTGAAAAAGTGAAAATGTATCACTTTTTCTAATCACTATTGTCTAAATGGGGTGTTAAAAATTTTATGCCATAAATATCCATACATATTAAAATAATATAAATTTTATCAAATTTTCTAATCATTATTGTCTAAATAAGATGTTAAAAATTTTATTTCATAAATATCCATATATATTAAAATAATATAAATTTTATCAAATTTTCTAATCATTATTGTCTAAATAAGGTGTTAAAAATTTTATTCCATAAATATCCATATATATTAAAATAATATAAATTTTATTAAAGTTTTATTTAAGAATATTATTTTAATTTATTAAAAGGTAAAATTTTGGTATATTTGTGATTGTTTTAGTATTTATTATCAAATTGTTATATTATTTATTACTATATTTATAATTACCACATTAAAATATGATAAATATTTTTTATAATTGGTAAAATTTCATTTATTTCTAATAATATTTCAAATTAATTAGTTACTAATATGTTGAATAATAATTATTAAAAAATTTGATATCATTATAAATAGCGAGTTCTAAAATAAATAATATATTTAATAGAATTTTATTATATAGTATAGGGACAGTTTTATTGAAACTTCAAAAGTTATTTATTAGATTGGTAAGATCATTTTATTTTATTTAATAGTATAAAATTTAAAGTAAAAATTAATATTTAATATTGTCAATTAAAAGATCATTTTTTTCTTTTTAAGTTTATGAAATGGAAAACACTTTAATTAATAAAATTATTTTTTTATGATTCAAAATATGGTCCTCAAAATGTAATGGATAAAATACTACTCTTACAATTTTTTTTATACAAATTGAAATGGCTTAAACTTGATCTAATTATTGGAGGAATGAATTTTAAAAATTGATAATATTAATAATATAGTAGTTATACAATAATATCATATGAGTTTATATAATATAATATTAACTATTTAAATGAAAAAGAATTTTTATTTAATTTTAGTTAATAATTATTTTTTAAAGGTTGTAAGAAATATAATATTAATTATTAAAATGAAAAAGAATTTTGATTTAATTTTATTAACTATTTAATTTTTAAATGATTGTATAAATATAAATATAAATATTTTACATTTTAACAAGGATAAAAAAGTCACATTAAGGATAAAATATTCTCTTATCACTTTTTTTAAGTGGTATCTAAAAAAGAAAACAAACAACCTATTAAGTGGTATAAATTAAGTTCTAAAAAGTGTTTAGATCTAAAAAGTGTTAAGTGATTGAAACAAAAACCACCTAAGTTTCAAAGGCAATCATCACTGGACCCCTATTTTTAGCCAGAAAAATCACTGTCCGCCTCGACTTTTCAAAAATCATTACAAAATCCCCCATCGTTAATAATTTCTATTAAAATAAACTGTTAACGAGATAATATCAATTACACCCTTATCTCTCAAGTTAAATGTCATATTTACCCTTTTTATCTTTTAAAATTTTAAAAAAATTTGCAAATGTTAGGATTTGAATCTGGTAGCTCTAAGTTAGAAAATGCATACTCTACCATCAAGCCAAATACATAATATAATCCTAAATGAGTAAATAATTTATTTAACCTATTTGAGTAAAATTTATTTAAGTGTGAAGATTTTATTTTTTTATTTTGTTATAGATTTTTTTTATTTTGATTAGGTTTAATTTTTTTATTTTGATATAGATTTTATTTTTTTATTTTAATTAGGCTTAATTTTTTATTTTGATATAGATTTTATTTTTTATTTTGATTATGTTTAATTTTTTTATTTTGATACATATTTTATTTTTTATTTTGACTAGGTTTAAGTTTTTTATTTTGATTGGGTTTTGTTTTTATTTTGATATAGAGTTTATTTTTTTATTTTGATTGGGTTTAATTTTTTTATTTTGATATATTTTTTTAAATTTTAATATGGATTTTATTTTTTATTAGGTTTCTATTTTATATTTGATTTAACAAAAAAGAAATCAAATTGCTTGAAATTTGGTTGATGTTACATATTTAGGTGTTATTAAAATTGAGTTTAGTTGTGATAGTAAAGCAAAAGCTGAAGGGCTCTGGGGATGGCGGCTCTGGGGCAACAACGAGGCGGGGCGGGGCGTTTCAGGACAACATTTCTAAGAGAAGATCTAGACCAGTCATGCCCCGCGTAATTTAAATTTTATTAAATTATGTAATCTAAAATGTAAATATATGTATAACTATTATTTAACAACTATAAAAAAATTACATCCAATCTACTTCATTCAAAAAAAAAAAAACATACATACATCCATAAATTTAAAAATACCAATAAATATAATTTATACTTAACCTAAAATAAATACATACACACATAATGCATATACTAAAATATTTCATAATCAAATCTAATTATCCAACAATCATTAAAACTGAAAAGAAATAAAGTTAATTATAATTTTATAAGTTTTTATTTATATTGACATTGTGCAAGTTAAATGGTGATTATACTTAAACTCAAAAGGAATAAAGTTAATTTATATTAGATAAAATAAATCCATTACTCATAAAGTTTATATAATTTTACATTTATATTGATATTGTGCTAGCTAAATAGTGATTGTACAAATTAGTTATATCATTTAAAGAAAAAATAATGACTACTAATTATCATTTGACTTTATTAGTAATAATGTTACATACTCTATTTATATTAAAAGCTTATTATTGCTTATAAACTAGTTGATAATACAATTAAATAATTTTATAATTGCATGTTGATTTAATTTCATTCTAATAACAATACTATGATTGACATATATCAATTAAGTAACATTACATATATATACATATATGAAACATTAATAATTCGATTGATTAATTTAAATTCCAATAAATCATATGTTTAAAGTTATAAGATTGTTCTAACCATATTTCTATTACCTATTTAGAAAATAATATGTTGATTATATTATAGATATAAATTTTGAAAACTTTCCTGTTAATATTACAATAATTTAATTAGTACTTAATAATCTAAATCAAGATGGTGTGATATATATACAAATTTAATTGCTATAAAATACAAACATTTTATTTGGTCATTATAACATAATTAAATTGATATTAATATACTAAAAGATTCATAATTATTAATTAAAATGTGACTTTTGTCAAATTTTTGTATTGTTTGTAAAATAAAAAAGAATTCACATATATGATAAGTTTAACAAATATAACATCAAAACTTATCAAGCAGTCCCAAAATTTTAAAAATTTACAAAAATACCCCTATATCCTATGGGGCGGGGCGGGGCAAGGTGACGGGTCTAAGGGACTGGACTTGAACCCTTACTTGCCCCAGCCAGGGCAACACAATTTCGCCCTGAACCTGCCCCTAACTAGCTTTGGGGCGGATCTTGCCCCATCCCATTTTTGTGGGGCACAACGGGGCCCTGGACACTACGGGTATTTTTACCCCATAAATGGGTCATTCTTTCACTGAAATAGGTAAAATAAAATTTTAATTCACTTAGAGTTAAATGATGTACTTAGCCTTGGCTTGGTGGTAGAGTATACATTTTCTAACTAATAGGCACTAGATTCAAATCCTAACATTTGCAAGTTTTTAAAATTTTAAAATATAAAAATGGTAAATATGATATTTCATTTGAGAGACAAGGACATAATTGACAATATCTCATTAACAGATTATTTTAACAGAAATTATGAACGGCTAAGAGGTTTTGTGATAATTTTCAAAAAGTCAGGGTGGGCAGTGATGTTTTGACAAATAATGGAGAGTTCAGTGTGATTGCCTAAGTTTCAATGTCACAACCAGCAATACAAAGTAACATTGTTCTCAAATAATTCGTTATCAAGATTACAATAATAATAATTATTATAATAAATCAAGACCCATAATGATCTAACTGCAACAGATCATACCCACAATAAATCAAATACCAAATATGAATCCAATATTCAAGACCAAAAAGACACCTTTAAGTGCCACTTGTGTGCTCACCACCCATAGTTTCTTGATCCCAATCTTCCGATCTTGTGAAAACTCATAGTGAGGCTCCCATTTCATGCACTAAATTACTGGAACTCACTATTTTATGTACAACCAAACTGCTACCATCTCATGTCACCAATAAAGCTAATTTAAACCACAACTATGGGCTGGCAAGAGATTGGACTTGAAATTTTATCAACTAGTGTTAAATGCAAAGAAATCGGACTTGAAATTTTATCACTTAGAGTTAAATGAGATAAGATTATGACATTTAATTAAACTTGGTCCCACACAGTCCCACATATTTTTGCCACTACTTTAAAGTGACAAAAATATTTGACAAATATTTCAAAGTGACACAAAAATTTAACCATTTCTTATGTTAAAATCCATTTAGCCAAAAGTTTTTGAAAATTTGAAAATTTGTCAATAATATCTATCAAATATGTTCAATTTTTTAGTAAGAATCATAATCCAAACAAACCAACAGAAAACACATGTACAAATAGTTCAACCATAATAAAAAAAAACCCCTTAATCCATATATCTCAATCATCTCATAAGCAAACCTCAAAACTTGATAAAACCTCCAAGAGCAAAGTTGATGATTATAATCATAATCATTAAATAATATTAAGTATTTTGAAACAAATTATATGCAACTCTAACTTCATTTATAGCTTATTTGATGTTTAATCTCATTTATACCTATTCGTGCTCCTCGCTTGATGTGTCATCTGTTACGTTGTTTGTTGCATGACTATTAACTTGAAAATGACTTTAGTGTCCACTTGAAGCATGTAGCACCTATTTAGGATAAAAAAATGCCTTTTAAATTAAATGTGAACCAATAGAAACTATATTTTTATACAGAATAACTAAATACTTGTCTCGTAGCACACCGCTCTGCAAATTCTAGAACCTATCTTATAGAAAGGAAATGACTTGATGATACTGCTCCTTCATATTGTTATGTGCTTGCTGCAAGTTACTTAACTGTTTTCACTACAAGAAAAATGGGCTACGACAATGCGCATTTTGCATTGCTAAAACGTTTTCGCAACGCGCGCCTGCTTGTTACCGTTCTTGCTACTGCAGAAAGTCTCTGACTTTACGCAACATAAACATGCACGTTGCGAAAAGCAAATCTGCATGTTACAGAAAATCTTTTGGCAACGTGCAATGCGCGTTGCAAAAAGATATAGAATAATAATGATTCAACAACACGCAATGTATGTTACTGTAGACCTCAATGGCAACTCGCAATGCATGTTGCGAAAAGAGAAGGAGTAATAGAGTTTCAAACAACACACAACGAGCGTTGCTATAGACCCCAATGGCAACACATATTGTGCGTTGCTATAGATCTTAAGAGTGTGAAGTTTTCGCATATGCACACATTGCCATTTATTTGATACAGAAAAATATTGTATTTATAATTAAATACCCACTTTTTTATTAATTTGTAATAACCTCTTCATTTTTAATCATACACTATTATATAAATTATCAAAGAATACAAATATATAATAAAAGTATAAATTTGTATTAAGACAAAAATTATCACAAATATTAAATACAAGTACTTGTAAATAGAATGTAATACAATTCTAAATGACTTAAGGAAATCAAAATCAAGTAAAACATAAAATTAAGATATAATTGTAATGGAAATTACTATTGAAATAAGTCTTTCATAATCCACCGATAGAAGATAAGGCATTTCACCAATAAAAATCAGCATCTGCTAGGCTCTTTTGACGAGCCAAGTACATTTGGTTGTCAATTTCTTCCTATCTCCTGGCACTGTCTTTCTCCGTCAACTTCTGTTATGTGAGGATCTTCCTAACATTGGCATTCTTCCCAGCTTCACTGATAGCCATCTTCTTCCTTGTCTCTGCCTCTCTCTTAACTACTTTATGTCTCTCGATAGCAATTAACATCTATCCAGCATCATGCCAAGGTAATATGGTGCATATTAGCTCTATCAAAGGCTGACTGTGTAATATATGAAAAGACCAACTATCATTATATTTAATAATCATGTTTCTATAATTAGAGTAAACTTGAATGGGAAAATAACAACTCTTGAAAGTTTTTAGATACATGTGCAACAACTACTTTTATCGATAATCTTTGACTTATAATAATCTTTTAAATATCAATGCTCTATCATATTTAACGCATTTTAAAAGAAAAATGAATTAGATGAAGTTAATCATTAATGAAGATGAGATGCAAGGTAAAAATTAATAAATAACTCTTGATTGACAGTTTAATAATTGAGGTCAGGACCAGACGTGAAAGCAGTGAGAAAAACTACTAAGTTTATTAGATGTGAACATCAAGTTTATGGCCGTAATTTAAAATAAGTTTTCATGACCAAAACTGAAATTCCCTTGTATGGCGAGTCATGTTCTGTTCATTAGGGTTAATCCAGACTAATAATCATATTAGTAACACTCACCATATTGAGATAAAGTTCCTCCCCAATCCACTGAATGTACTGGAGGAGTTTGTAAATTAGCGATAATTTTCATAAACTAAAATGAAATTTATCAGTATCAGTTTCAGCTAAATTAAATTACAACTTTAAACTCTTTGCAGGGCTGCTATCAGAAAATTGAAAGAACTTTAAAAATTAGAAGATCAATTATTAAACAAAAATCCAGAGGATAATTTCTAGAAGAAATCGGTCATGCAGTCTAATATTTCTTGATAATACATCTTCCTAATTTCAATGCAAGTTAGATATCATTGTTTTGGGTGAGGCAAGGGAGTGGGACCTGGATTCGTTGGCTGGCCAGTCAAATCAGGGACCCCTAGGACCAGTGCATCAACATCAACAGGAAGAAAAAGCCTTCGCCATAGACATCCTATTGAGATGGTCTGTGGTGGCTGAACAATCATCAAGACCATTATCTTTGTGCAACATCCCAATAACAGTCACAGTGCTACCTTCCTGAACATACCTGCCAACATCCATGATAAACTACATCTTAGATGCTCTTAAATTGCATTGCAAAAGGATGAAGAAAGTTTCTTTATGTATAGGTCGCTTACCCTTCTTCCACTCGTAATACACGGGCTTCAGCTAGAAGGTTTTTGTTTCTTAACCATTTTCTCAGGCGTGTAGACAGTACTCTGCAAAATCTGGTAGTTGTCACAATTTTGCTCTCAAAGATTAAGGGAAGAACTTTACAGCCAGAATCAGCTTTCACCAAAGCTCTTATACCAGATTTCCTATCAGTTACTTAAAACTCTGTGGAGAACCTCTATCAGGTAGACCAAGTAGAATTAGGTTAAAGCCCACTTCAAATATAATAATAATAATTCTGAATATATACTTGATTTGTCCAAGTACAACAATTGAACATGAAGCTATGAAGATGAGTGTAAACTGTAAGTGGAAACAATGAAAGAGAATTGAGACTTGCGAATAAAAGAGAAGTAGTTGTGTGGAGGTGTCAAAAGAATAAGCATTCAAGGAGTTGCGTGGAAGTAAAATCAACTTTTTGATGGTCAAAATTCATAGGCTAATGTGGGCCAGTATGTTGGACGAGTCTACCTATATAAAGTCCTGAAATTCAGATTTGTATCTGACCACACGTATGCATTCGGCTTGGGAATGCTTTGAATTATTAATTATATTTTAGTGCTTAATTGCACTATGTCCATTATATTTCATCTTCTTGCATTTTCATCATTCTTCATAATGTTTACTATTTACATAACACACTATTTTATTATTTTATACAACTTTTTTATTATTTCTTTGAGCACTAATCAATCAAATTATCAACAAAGTAAACAAAATATCCTGATGTAGATTTGAAACTGTAAAAGTTAAAGTTTAAGCTTAAAAAGAAGTAATATTATTGTAGTTATGGACAAATAAACCATCTACTAATTGATAATGAGCCCCAATCCAACTAAATAACTCAAAAGGTAAAATATTGAAGGAAATGTTCCAGGTAATGTGGCAAAAAATTACAATTATTTTAGGAGCCTAAACAGCCAAAATACGCTAGCATTACTCTTGCCTACATTAGGGAAACATAATTTCCTTACATCTATTAACAGTCATTAAACGCAATTTCCAAGCTTGAAAAACAGAATTAGAAAGATAAAGAATACCTTTTGGAAAAAGCTCATGCCAAGTATAATCTTGCATGCCAATTATCATTCTCTGTCTTGCAGCTGCAATAAGTGGCTTTATCTTCATTTTTTCCATCGGAATTTATGCTCAATAAATTTTGCTACTTGAGGAAATGTTTAAAAACAATTAAAGTCAACAAGATAGAATATCAGTGCTAGATATATTGACCCAAGTACAAAATAGTAATAATTATATATATTAATAGATCAAAGTTTTTTTTTTCCATCATTGTTTTCTTGCTTCTCCTTCTTCCATCTTCATCTGCAATGAACAATCTCAATAATCAAAAGCATAATATTTTAACTAGGCATAGAAAACAGAAAGCATCACTTTTTCATATCAAATATTGGTGTTAACTACCAAAATCTTCACTTTAATTCAACTCCAAAAATGCAAAATTAGATTTAATTACCTTAAACACAATTGAAACTTAGTATAATTCCAGATCTATTGAAAAATCAATTAACTAAGAGCCATGGATTCAAAATTAAAAAGAAAAATGAAAACAAAATTTCAGATAGGCGTTTAGACAAGCACCTTTGATGCATCACATGTTAAGGAAAGAAATAAAGTACCTCTATTTGCCAACAAAATCCGTAGTAAATAGCCATGACAGCCATGGAGGTGACTTCGAAATTAGACATCATACAAGCAACAAGATACTTAAACCTCTCCGATTTCTACATAGCCAACTTCTCAGTTAATTAGGCAACTAAGATTTGAAGATTTGTAACATTGAAAACAATCTCTTCTACGAGATTCTTGATTTAGGTAATTTGTGTTTTTTCTTCGATGATGAAACAAATAGTGAAAGTAGTCATTCTCCTTCTTCTCAGACCATTAAAGAAAGTGTTGTGATGACGACATGGAGCAAAGAGAGATGTTGATAAACGGGTTTTGTGCAGAGATGTGAGGTGAAAGAAGCAAAAAGGGATTTGGGGACCACCAACACGGCAGATAAATCCATTGCCACAGCTGGTTGATAGCCGACTTGAAGGGAGTTCAGCTTTGATAACTCACTAGCTTTAGAATGAAGAAGCGAGGGGGCGAGAGAGTGAGCGGTAAGTGTTGACAATGAGGAGCGGCTAGGGCAAAGATACGTGAAATGGAGAAATAGGGGAAATTTGATGGGTCTTACATGTTTGATAACGTCTTAACTAAGTGGCAATTATGTAATTAAAGGAAATTCAATAACCCACAAATATGGAAGGCAAGCAGGTTTGACTTTGAGATCAATGATATATTTGACTGTTTTCTAAAAAATCCTCAAATAAATAAATAATTATGTGTCAAGTATTCAAAAAATTCTTGTAGTATGCACACTTGACAAATTTTTTTTTTTTTTTTTTGTAACCGAGGTGTCTGGGTGTCATGATCTCCCGCTTACCTCATAGCGAAAGGCCATTGTGAAGGGTCGAACCCAGGACTTCTTTGTTGGCCTTATCAACTTTCTCCTGGGCCGCCCTTGCCACTCGAACCAACCCATTGTGGGTACACATACTTGACAAAATGCAAAACAACATCATTTCATTTGATATTAAATTAAATAATTTATTTTTTTATTAGTTATAATTTATTAACTAAATATTATAACTTATTATATATCTTTATTTTACCATAAATTATATTATTTTTTAATAAAATATTTATTATTGAAAAATTAAACATTTAAAATCCTAATATTAGTTAAATTTTTATGTTCAAAAATTTTAAATCTAATATATCTATATTTAATATTAAAAAATACTTAAAATTTTAAAATTTTATTGCTTAAATTTTTAACATTAGTTGAGTTCTTTATATTAAAAAATTTTATTTCTAACTATATCTATATTTAATGTCCACAAAAATTTAAAGTTTTCAAATTCTAATATTAGTTAAATTTTTAATGTTCAAAAACTTTAATTTTAATAAACTAAAAATTAAATAAAAATCAAAATATAAAAAAATTAAAATAAGACATTTGCCAACGTGCAAGTAAGGATGTTGCTGAATCTTATAGTTTTAGCAACGTGCAACTGAATGAGGTTTTTCGCAATGTGCAAAGCTTGCACGTTGCTAAAAGGCAAATTCATAAACTTTTCGCACCACACAAAAAATACACGTTGCAAAAAGCCTCATTTAGCAATGAGCATGATTGCTCGTTACCAAACGTGTGTTGCTGTATCCAATTTTTCTTGTAGTGTCTCTGAAGTGATAATCAGATGAGTTAAGGCCTTAAATGTCAGTCGAAGATGGACCATGACCATATGTCCGAGCATAACCATGATGATCATGTCGTATTACTTTGCCAAATACCTCTTCTCTCACTTGTTGAGTTTGTTGGCCTTGTGGAAATTGAGACAAACCTTTATTAACTTGACTCTACAACATTAGGAAAACAAATAACAAGTTAAAGAAAATAAAGAAATAGGTAAAATTAATTCATAGAAAGTGCATGAATATATAAGTTCAACAGATTTAAGAACTTACAATTATCTACACACTTTCATAATCAACTACTTCCTTATTACTTCTTGTTCTGGTCTTCATGAATAAATTTATTCGATCAATTTGTTCTCTTTTTTTTTCATCATCTTAAAAAAGCGCTAATAATTAGCTTTACTCTCATTAAGAAGCATTTGATAACAACCAAACCCACTTCTCACGAATACAACTCTAATACAAGAGAAAGCCAGCCACTTCTTAATAACTCACTCAAACTAGCATCAAGTCATTACAAAACTAAAATAACAAGCATCTCATGTTCAACTAGATGTTAATAGGTAACAAGTAAAGAGAACCTTTTTTTTTTAATAAAAAAGATAGTAAATTCACATTAGCCCTAGTCTCACCTCTTCTTATTTCTGGGCAAACGACATGGGCTTGTTTGATGAATTGCAACCTATTGTGCATGATTTACCTTATCCCTCTCTACAATTTCCTATAATACAAACACTTATTAAGTTATTGGTTTATAATAAAGATAAAGAAAAATATTTGTTTCGCATATGTTTTATTGTGTTAGAAACATATTTAGGCTTTTTAGTGCCCCACTAACGCACAAGAATTCGCCACTAATTTGGGTTAACTCTAAGACGAGTGGAAGCTAACTGGTCCTTATCCATATCATATTTTTTTTGGTAATAATCCCTCTTTAAACAAGCTTTCCAGTCACTCCAAAGTTTACCAATTGCTTTCAGACAGTGAGGTCTATACTCATCACGAACATCTGTATTATCCAACAATTACAAATTATAATTGTTTAATATAGGTAAAAATAAATATGCGATTGTTCCTATGAATTACTTATAAATTACTTACCTTTATTTCTTTCTAGATGCCATCTAACATATGTTGTGGCATATTTTGCCATCGAGGATGAGTTAATGGAACCATATTGCCATTTTTTTGCTATGATTTCTAGTTGGGAGGTAAATTTTTCCTTGTTTAGGACTATTGTTGCCATTGAGAGTTAAACCTAACATACAACTTTCGCCCTGAACCCCATTTGGGATTAGTATGAGCTGTATCACCACCTTTAACAACTCGTGATGTACCGGCCGTATCAATAAAAGCAAATAAATAAATGAGAAAAAATTTACAGTTTTAATTAGTAAAAAAAAAATCATTCATGTACATACGTTTGTCTCCTATATTAGTCCGAGTTTGGGAAGATATTGACAATTGTCGCCAAGATTCTTTTACCCTTTGCAATATACTCTCTATGGAGATGTCTTTTTGCATCTTTGGTGGCATAGTTACCTATAAAAATAACATTCACATTATAAAATGTTGACATAATGTAATAAATGCCATAATAATAAACATACATATCAATCTATACAAATTTAATTTAAGAAACTATATACTTCATTAATCAAAAGTAGTAGTTACACCTAGACCAGGGGAGATATATGACAAATGTCTGTGAACGGGCTTTCATCCTCCCAAAGCATTTATAGCCATGACATAATGTCAAAGCCTTCTTTCGAAACTTAAAGGAATACAAACAAGCCAGGGGCATGTCTAATGAATGGAGTCGCCACCTAATTTTATATTGGAAAAATGAATGATGGCAATCTGATCCCTCGCTTCGGGACCTAAACTACTCTCATCCTTTCAGAGATAGGTTTAGAAAGTTAGGTACGAGCCGGCGGCCTGCACGATATAAATCCAGCCTCCACTAGGGTATACCAAATAAAAATAGCTAAACTTTATTTTATAGTAGACTTAGATTGTTCATTTTATGCACATTTGCTTCCATTTTTATCTTTATTAATCATGTAAGATGTATTTAACTAAGATAGTTGTATATTCATACATAGAAAGAGGTAAGAATAATAAATTACATTTCCTTTAAACATAAGGGAATGGATGGGGATTACATTCATTTTTTATTCAACAATAAAGTAAATGTGCTTCTAAGCACTTCTAATATTCAATCATTCAATGTATATCAAATACTCAATATTAACAATCAATTTAAGACTCGATAAATAATGAATTTCTTACCATCATATGTGAATTTATTCAATGCTTATCAAGTCTCTTCATGCATATTCATACATATATTCATTTACTCTAAGTGATGGTCCCTCCCTATCAAATGTGAGTCCACCACCACGTCATAACATCATTCATTCATATTTCTAATCATGGCAACTATTTATAATAAATCAATTAAAATTCTAAACAAAGCTATAACCTTAATCATGGCTATTCTTGCCCAATTTGATAATTCTTCTTAATTAGTCATAGCAAAGTATGACAATTCTAGCTTAATCATAGCATTCATAACAAAACATGAAAATTCTAGCCTAATTCATGATTATCATGGCAAAATATGGAGATTCTATCCTAATTATGGCATCTCTAGCCTAATTCGAACATTCAAGGCAATTATAGCCTAATCTTATTTCCTAACATACTTTGAAGTATTCTTAAGTTTTCTAGCGTGATTCTAATCATGTGCTCCTGAACATGATTTTAAAGCGTTTGCTAAGAAATAAACTTATAAACATGTTTCTAGATAAAGAAGGGATAGCGGACTTATCTTAACACGTTTATCCAAGCTTACAAAACAAATTAAACGGTTAAATAATTCATAAAACCCTAATCATCTTCTGAGCATTAAAATAAAACCTAAACATGCTTATTCTAAACAAAAATAAATCTAAACATGTTTAATTCTAAACAACAAAAATAAAGAAAAAATTAAGAGGGAGAAGAGAGAACTATTCTTAGGACGTATCCTTTCCAGATTTAGAGCAATATAAAAATGATCAAAAAATATTGAACTGGAAAGGACTCCTTCGAATTCTCATAAGTGTATCCTAGAGGGAAAAAGATAATATTTCTGGATGCCTTGAAAAGTGAGCCCAGGGGGTCTTTTTATAGTTGAAGTATGAATTGAAAAAGGAAAGTTTTTGAAAAACTTTCCAAAAGTTTGCCAAGGACCACCAGTCAGTTGTGGCACCACTGCCAGCTGGTGCTAGGTCAATCATTGGCTGATGCTTGGCCTACAGCTAGCTGGTGGTGCCTTGTCCTCTCACCTTTTGGCCTTTGTTCCATGTGTTGTCTTGCATGACCTTCACCCAATTGATCGCACGTAACTCTTTGAATTCAATTTCAATTTTCAAACTGTAAAATTCTACGAAAACTAGATATCCAGATCTTCGTAACGGTATATGACTGATCACCAAACTCTTTTTTGATTTTTTTTTTGGAAAAGTTACTTAGTAATATAAATCCAAAAAAATTAAAATGTACAAAAATCCGAGGGGCATACCCCAAGAATTACAAGAAGGACGTAAAGTCCAAACACACAATCCAACAAAAGATCAAAAAATATAGACCACAAGCGGCCTAAAACAAAGTAAAATCACCAAACTCTTTTTTGATTGGTTTTGAGATTTTTCAAACTTGGGTGTCAGTTTTCTAGGTTTCTTGGTCCTTCACTTTAACACACCTTTCTTTTCATTTGAGGTCAATTTGGTCATTTCACATTGCTCAAGGCACATCCTTGTTTCATCATCATCTTCAAAAATCAAGTATCTATAATGCCCCTCAAACAAAAGCTAAATACATAATGAGTTAAACAAAATAAAACTTTGTAAAGAAAATAATATCAATCAATACCCTCCATCTTATCATTATTGTCTTCTCTATTGCTGACCACTGTTGTTTCCTCAACTCCTTGCCTAACCTACTGGACATCTTCCTCATAAAAATAACCTATTTCATCTAGTTCTTGTTACATGTATAGCTCATCTTGTGGCACCATGTTCACGATAGATGAATTTTTGAAACTGAGCTCAAACGCATCTCACATTGTCACTTTAAGAACAACATACTAATCTTCATATATAGGATCTTGATATAGCAAACTTGCTCTGCTTGCTTTGTAAAAATGAAAGGTTCATAATCAACACAATTATCTTTATATAATTGATGATTAAAATTTACCATCATGAAGTCAAGTTCATTACACTTCTTTCCGATCTGATTATTAACCCATTCATAATTAAACAACAAAAAAGTTATGTCAACAATCTGAATTATGTCTTTTAACACTTCATGAAATGTCACACTACCTAAAAGAGGATTTTTGTCCTATGCACTAGCATAGCTCATGGTATTGGCCTACAAAATAACACTAGATTATTGAGTGTTTTTGTGGTCATCTACCCTTTTAGTGCAAAATTTAAAGTTGTTAACAACATAAGATTTATAGTGACATGCATCCCATTTAGGACCACTAGCTAAGGTGATGATTTCCTCAAATAATGATACATTTGAGGTCTCTTGCACAAAGTGAACCTATAGAAACATATATGGTTAGAAATAAAATTCTTTATAATGCTATCAATTGAATAAATTACTAACTCTTACATGAGTCATAACCCATTCATGGAATTTTTTGTTGTGCTCCTTCTAAATTTCATAAATAGAAGCATAGGGCATTTGTTGTTAAAGTCCATAGAAGCATAGGGCTTTCTATGTGAGATGACATCATTTAACTATGCTAGTTCTTCTTTTAGTTGTTTAACAATACAAAAGAAAATTATGCATATCTTACTCTCAGAACGGATCACTAGAAGTTATATTAACGAGCACATATTCATGTGCTTGTACCCAAGAGACATGGTCAAGTTCAAATTGATCTCTTTCATCAAAGGTACCATCTTTATGTCAAGGTCCTCGATTAATTTTAGTTTCTACTTGATCGAGGTATCTTAAACAAAAATTTGGGCACTCATTGTGAGCAGTGCTTTCATTCTGCCAGAGCATTTGTGACAACGACATTGTGTCAAAGCGTTTTTTGAAACTCAAGGGAACACAAACAAATCATGAGCATGTTTAGAGAATGGAGTCGCCACCTAATTTTCTTTTGAAAAAATGGATGATGACAATCTAATACCTCGTTTTAGGGCCTAAAATACCTTCATCGCTTTAGAGATGGGTTTGGGAAGTTAGGTACGAGCTTTTGACCTATCCGGATGTAAATCTGATCTCCACTAGGGTATAACAAATAAAAATAGCTTAAGTTGTTATATAGTTCACTTGAATTTTTCATTTTATCCACACATTTTCCAATTTTATCTTTATTAATCATGTGAGGTGTATTTGACCAAGGCAATTTTAGATTCATACATAGAAAGGGGGAGGGGAGTAGATTACATAACTTTCAAGCATGAGCAATAAGGGAATAGGATCACATCCATATTCTTCAATAAAATAAAACTTCTAACGCTTCAAACATTCAATAACATCTTCTTGCAAATCATATATTTAATATAAGCAATTAATTCAAGACTTAATAAGTAATGAATTTCTCACCACCATATGTGAGTCTACTCAATATTTATCAAACCTCTTCACACCTATACATAAATTCATACAAATGATGGTCCCTTGCCATCAAATGTGAGTCCACCTCCAGTTTATGGCATCATTCAATCATATTTCTAATCGTGGCAACTATTTATAATAAATCAATTAAAATTCTAAACATGGCCATCAACTTAATCATGACACTTCTACCTAATATTGATAATTATATCATGGTAATTCCACCTAAACATGAGCCTTCTAACCTAACTATATCAATCATAACAAAACATGGTAATTCTAGCCTAATTCATGGTAATCATGGCAATTCTTGCCTAATTCTAACATGCAATTTCCTAGCATAATTCAAAGAATTCATAAGTTTTCCTTGTATGATTCTAATCGCCTGCTCTAAGCGTGATTCTAAGGCATTCATAAAGAAAATAAACTCCTAAACATGTTTCTAATAAAGGATTAAAAAAAAACTAAATATGTTTATTCTAAAGCAAGAAAAATACTAAACATGCTTCTAAGCATCAAAATATATTCTAAACATATTTTATTCTAAGTAAAATAAAACCTGAATATGTTTATTCTAAAGCAAGAAAATAAAGAAGAAATAGGAAGGACAAAAGAGAACTGCTCTCAGGACGTACCATTTCCGAGTTTAGAAAAATATAAAACGCCCAAAAAACTTTAGAATAGAAAGGACTCCATGAAATTCTCACAAGTTTGTCCTAGAGAGAGAGAAGAATGAGAGTTGTGTTGTCTTGAAAGGTGTGCAAGAGGGGGTTTAAATAGGTGAGGGTAAGATCGAAAAAGGATTTTTTTCTAAGAACTTTCCAAAAATTTGCAAGGGACAATCGGTAGGTGGTAGGAGAACTACTATCGACTGTAGAACCACCGGACGATGGTAGGTGAACTGCTGTCTAGTGGTAGGATAGCTGTCTGGTGGACATAAGGCAATTTCAGCCTTTTCTTATGTTAATTCCTTTGACCTTTGTCTGCTCAAATGCACATAACTCTTTTAATTCAACTTTTATTTTTGATTTGTAAAATTTTGTAGAAATTATACATCTGAAGTTTCGCAATGGTATATAACTCATTACCAAATTCTTTCTAGATTCGATTCAGTGATTTTTTTAAATTAAGTGTCGGTTTTGTAAGCTCTCGGTCCTTCACCTTAAAACACCTTTCTTTTTATTCAAGGTTAAAATGGTCATTTCACATTGCTCAATACGCATTTGTGTTTCATTATCAAGCTAAAAAATCAAGTGTCTACAATTTGCCCCTTACTTTAGAAAGGGTTTGTGAGACATAAACATCGACAAAGTACTCTTACCTTCCCTTACCTCTTCTGAGTATGATGTCTACATTCACGTCTGCATTTTGCTACACTTTTTGACATCTACCATCTACTATAATTTGTACAGAAGAGATGTGCCCATTTAAGGGCTCAAGTGCATTCTTCTAATGCATGAAATGCATCTTTATAGTACATAGAGTGCACTTTTTCAATGCTAGCAAATGCATCTTTCTAATGCATGGAGTGCATCCTTATGATGCATGAAATGCACTCTTCTAATGCTAGCAAATGAATCTTTCTAATGCATAGAATGCTTCCTTAAAATGCACAAGATGTACACATCTATTGCAGACAAATGCATTCTTCTAATACATGGAATGCATCTTTCTGATGCATGAATGAAACACTGTTAAGTGTAACTACTTCTTCGGGTTTCTAACACTCTTTAGTGTGCCTATTCTTAAGGCTTAAAACACTTTTAAATGTACCGATTTCTTAGATTTTCTAACACTCTTCACTATACCTATTCTAAGAGCTTGTGTTTATTTTAAGGGCTTAAAACACTCTTAAGTGCACTTACATCTTAGGGTTTCTAACACTTTTCAGTGTGTTTACTCTAAGGGCTTAAAACACTTTTAAATGCGCATATTTCTTAAGGTTTCTAACACTTTTTAATGCACCTATTCTAAGGGCTTGTGCCTATTCTAAGGGCTTAAAACACTATTAAGTGCACCTATGTCGTAGGGTTTCTAACACTCTTCAATTTGCCTATTATAAGGGCTTAAAACACTCTTCAGTGCACCTACATACTAGAATTTATGCTCATGCACGTCCACTAGAGAAACTTCGACCTTGTTGTACTTTTCAATCTCTTCATATTCTTTATTTGTCAATTACTTCTGATTTAGCATTTGTTAATCTCTTTAGACTCTGAATTTGTAGGGTTTCATGCCCTTCATTGGGGATTTCTTCATGAAAATAGGGTTCTCAACTGCTCTTGCAATTTTTGCAAAATGTTAAACAATTCTCAATGATTTCAAATCAATTCTAGATTCTAGATTTATTGCATTCGGTATGTTCTTCCAATAGATTGCTTTTTAGTCTCTATAGGAATTATTCCATGTATGTCGATCAATGAAAACCCATTATTCAGTATTGTTCAAATTTCTTTTTAAGTTGCTAGAATATTACCATGGGCGAGTGCTTCTTACTGGCGTTGTTTGAAAATTTCCTTTAAATTTCTTATCGTCATTTTCTTTTCTTTCACTTTTTCCTATTTTCTCTTTCTTTTTCTTCTTTCTCTCTCTCTTTTTTCTCTTTTTTTTCCTTCTTTCCCTTTCTTTTCGCTTTTCTTTTTTTTTCTCTTTCTTTCTCTCTTTTCTTTTTTTTCTTTGGCCTTTTACCCTTCTACCCCTCATTAAAGGGACCACTAGATGGCTGTGGAGGGTCTATTGCTATCCCTATAAAGAGAACCTTCACCTTCCTAATCTTCATTTGCATGCCATTTCTGTGTTTCTTGTCTGATTCGACTCTGGTTTTCTCCTATGTGCTCGTCTTGTCTTCATTTTTCCAATGGCTTGTCATCCTATTCGTCTTGATCTAAATCCCACTAACCTGGTTCTGAAATTGACACTGAGGGGTCTTCTGATGGATCAAGAGGTGCTTGTCGTGTATGGCTTGGATTCTCATTTGATTATTTAGGTATGATTTAGTCTTCATTAGAATAATTTTTAGACAATGTTGGCCATATAGAAAACTTCAATCATATGCTTTAGGACTATCATGAGCAAAAGATTTGCAGGTTATTTTTTAGAGCCCATAATTGGTACAAGAGATTAGGAATGTTGTTGTTGAGAATATGATTGTCACTACTGATTTTCATGAGTTTATCACATCTTTTCTGAGTGAGCCTTGTCATACTAATCGTCGAGCATTGGCTACTATTCATGAGAGTTGGATGGACACAACCCACACCATCCATTTTTCAATTGGTGAAATGACCATCACGCCACTCGATGTCGCTGCATTGACCAATCTTTCATGTCAGGGCCAAGAGGTTCCTTTCGATGCTTGTATTACATATTAGAAGGATTAGAGGACCATGTTAGCTTCTTGGTTGTAATATCTGTTAGCTCTAAGGCTACATGATAATTTTGATGATAACAATACACATTGATTAATTGTGATTTACTAACATGTTTATTTATGTGCAAGAGTAATATCATTGAAATAATTTTAAAATCAAGAAGAGGCTTATTAAAATGAAGTGTTGAAGCTAAAGAGAAGACTACATGTTAAAGGCACCAAAGTTTAAGAACAAGGATTGACTCAAGGAATGTGAAACATGAGCAATGTTCAATCAATTGGTCATATATATCTCTACAAATATCCAAATGATGTGATTCTTGAGCCTTTGGAAAGCTTCTCAATTTATAACATTTCATATGTTTTAATGAAATTCAAATTTCAAGTGCAAGGTTGTCCAAATCATCATGCAAGTTGAAAGACAAATGGAAGCAGCTGACATGAGCACCGAATACTCCTTTGGACATCTCTTGAGCTAGAAAAATCAAAATGACTTGATTCTTGCGGCATTGGAAAGAGGACTTAATGAAGCACATTTCATATGTTTTGAAGAAATTCAAATTTCAAATGGAAGGCCGACATAATTGACATGCAATTTGATGGACTGACACAGAGAAGAAAAATCAACTCACATGAGCACCGAATGGTGTTTTGGCCATATCTTAAGATAGAGATATTGAAATGCTTTGATTCTTAATGTTTTGGAAAGCTTATTCAAATAGGAAGATCTTTTATGTTTTGAAGAAATTCAAATTTCAAACGGAAGGCTGACAGAATTATCATTCAAGTCAGTGGACTGACACATGGAAGAAAAATCAAGTCACTGAGCACCGAATGGTGTTTTGGCCATATCTTGAGCTACAGATATCCAAATGACTTGGTTCTTGATGCGTTGGAAAGCTTATTCAAATGTGCAGATCTTTTATGTTTTACAGATTTTCAAATTTCAAACGGAACATTGACAAAAATGGCAGACAAGATTACGGTTTTTATGGTGGGCAGAAAATTTGGAGTTGGTGTCTTCACTTGACTAAGTTCATCTCATTTGCCTATAAAAGGAGCCCTTCTCCCATTCATTCAAGAACATCCATCAAGCCACAAATAAGAGAAATATTTTTTTAGAGAGCTTTTATATTTTTGATCTACTCTTTGAGGAGAGTTATATTTTGTTATAAACAATTATCTTTGTTCTTGTATTGTGGTGAGAGTGAGATCTTATTGTAAAGGATAAAAGTTATCCTTGAGAGAACTCTTTCCTTGGTGAGGTTTGTTCATCAAGAAGAACTCTTGGTGTGGTGTTATCAAGAGTTGAAGAAAGTTGCCTTGGTGAGGTTGTTCATCAAGAAGAACTCTTGGTGTGGTGGTATCAAGAGTTGAAGGAAGTTGCCTTGGTGAGGTTGTTCATCAAGAAGAACTCTTGGTGTGGTGTTATCAAGAGTTGAAGAAAAAGTCTTGGTGAGGTTGTTCATCAAGCAAGTTGTAAAGATTTCTACAACTTAGTGGAAAGCTTAGCTCGTGAGCTAGGAGCCCGTGGACGTAGGCAAGGTTTGCCGAACCACGTAAATTGAGTTTGCACTCTCTCTATCCCTTTCTCTTTACATTTACTTGCACTTGTGATTGTTCTTTATTGATATTCTCTTGATTGCATTCTATCTTCATCTTCTTCACCTTTATTCTCAAAGAAAGTATTAAATAATTTTGATCTTTCAAGAAAAGTTTTCTAAATCCGTTTTGATAAATAAAAACCCAATTCACCCCCCCTCTTGGGTTGCCATACCTGGGTCAACAATATCAGGCTCAAAAACTCATAGGCGATTCCATACAAGCCTTTGTAGGAGTACTGGAGGAGGTAATCAAACCTAACTCCAGTTGAGATAGAGCAATATGCTGGCAACTTCATCATTTACCTGCTCAATTCAACACTATTTGCTAATATATTGAGCACCACCAATCTGGTTCTACTCTCTACACTCCAGGATCTCGATCATGTGAGGGACTTAAATTGGGTTCGTGCTATTCTTGGCCAGTTATACTATGGATTAGATCAATCGTGTCGAGTTATCACAGCGATCACTATTTTTGCTCCTTTGATTGAGATAACTTCTCCTATTTATTATCCTCATATTTCTCATTATGAATTCTATTACTGACTTTATTCTGATTGTCTCAAATGTGGGCCTACAAGTTGGGTATTCTATTGTCTCCACTTTCTTCTTACAGGCACTTTTCTTTTCCTCAAATGAGAAGATGGTCTTCGAATCAAGAGGAACGTGAGAAGTCTTATAACTTGGATTTCTTTTGAGACTATATCCATACTATGACCTTTGATAAGGTAAAATTCTATCATTAGTTTTTATTCATTATGCATTCATCATATACTTACAAAGCTTCTATTTGTAGAATATTTATTCTAAATGGTGAGGGCTAGTTAATGGCTAGTCCAATGCAATGAGAGTCGCTACTCTTTTCATTAACTATCGTGTGCTTTTGCCTTGCATGGATAGCATGATGTGGTATCTCAGCGTAGGTTTTATGATTGTTGAGTGGCCCAGACCATCATCGAAGTCCTTCTCCACCACTTACTCTGATGATTGACTCTACTAGGTTGACTATTAACTTAGATAAGTGTGCTATCTATACTGATGGGATCCTTTTAGATCAGATCGAGTTTCCTGAGGTCACGATCCCCTATATTGAGTAGGCTCGAGCCTGATTACTGTGAACTAGGTTGGGTTGGGCCGTTGGTGAGATTATTTAACCTTTTATTGCTAGTCAGAGCGATTCCAGCCATACTACCAGTTCTTTCACTTGTCATAGAAAGAGATCACGAGCCATTTCAAGCGCGAGCACTTCTACTTCCTTTGCTTCTACCCTTGGGTAGCCAACATCGGCTCTTCTAACTATTCCAGTTGGTCATGTGATTGGAGATCTATAGGCCTTTCCTAGCAAAGTGGTTTACATATGGGATACTAGTAAAAAGATCAACAACCATATGATCACCAACAATCCGAACATGGCTGCTCTTTTTGTTCCTTATGATACCACTCTGGTATGGCTTCGTACTTGTTCTTTCAAAATTTCTATCAATTTCAATTTGGTTAATCATAAAAATATAGGCAATGCAGGTTCTAAGATCTTCTATGGAGCATATGCTTTAGATGCACGCTATTTCGCATGGATATACCCTGCAAATGACTCACTAGTATCACATAAGACAATATTCTATGCTTCATGTATGCATGATTCTTATTCTTAATAGTCTTTCTAACTAAATGCTTCTTGCTTGGATTAGAAGAGCCGTGAGGAGAATGAGCACTTAGAGAGAGAGATTAAGCGTCTTTAAGCTCAGGTTGCTACATTCTCGGTGGATCACGATAATGACGGTGATGATCAGTGATAACTTCCTTTGTTTTTTTCTTGTTCATTTAGCTTTTGCATATGAACATTTGATGATGTAAAATCAATTGAGTTAACAAATTTCATCAATTTAGTGAAAATGATTCTGTTTTCAACACTATGCTTCGTGTCTTAAATTGCTCGTAACTTGATCAATTTACATTCAAATTTGCTCAAATTTCATTCAAAATCATCAATGACTAAATTTGGAACAACATTACAAAAATTAGAGGTCGTGTGCTTGAAAATAATCATAGATGCCTGAACCAGAAGCCAAAATCATGCAAAAAGCCTTGTTGGTGGGCTTTTTGGCCTACTACCACCGGACGGTGGGTGGACCGCATTCTACCATGGGTATTCATACTAGAGGTAACAGAGTGACATTATCTTTGGTTATGCCTCTACTTGAGATGATAGATAGGACCTCGCCCATTTGGCTATGCCTGCTTCAGCCCTATTTGCTTTCATAGTTTTTACTAGTTTCACTAGATGGTCTTAGAGATTTGCATCTCATGACTGTCATTCCTCAAGTGCGACTGAGATTTACATTAGTGCCCTTGATTCTGGCAGAGATACTGATTGGATTGGACCATGTGATAACCGATCTTAGTCAACGATTCAATGGCAACCTTTTGTTTCTTCAGATATTTTGTTTTCAACCTTAACTTTTGCCTAAGCTACCCTTTCAGGTTTGCCCTAAAATTTGCCTAAGCTGGTTTTCAACTTAGCAGGCTTTTTATATTACTTTTTCCTTTTTCTTTTTCTCAACATCCTAATTTTTACCTAAGCTATCTTTTTAGGCTTTTGACTTAGCGGACTTTTCTTTTATTTGTCTCTTTTTTTCTTTTCTTTTTCTTTACCCTAACTTTTGCTCAGGTTGCCCTTCTGGGTTTTCAATGTAACAAGTTTTTATTTTTATTTTTATTTTTTTTTAAGATCTGGTTGCAAGAGAGGTTGTCCATTCTGGCATCACTTGAGGGAGGTATTTCCCATTATAACCTTTGACTTCATATGAGAAGGAGACTTCAGAGACTCGCATCTTGGATTGACTGGCTTTGCATCATTCCTGATAGTGCGATTTGCTGGCATTGTCCCTGGTGGAGACTTGAGCATGTGACCACCCGTATCTATATGGCATGTTTTCCTTTAGCAGGTTTCACCCACAGTACTTTTTAAAATCTGACTAGATTATGTCGCAATATGGTCTCAAATAAATGATTGTCACTTTACCACTCATATTCAGGCCTAGAGATTGTTTACTTGCTATCTGGAGCATGTGACTGAGTTTTGGCCTTCTTAGACCATTGACAGAAATCTATTCCATGCTCCTGATTTCGAGATAGATCATTGCTACAAGGGTTAGGTGACTTTGTAGGCTTTTATTCCTGATCCTATCTCTTAGTCCAAACAGTGTTGTCGACGAGCCTATTCATGCTTCAGTGAAGAGGCTAAGGTGACATTGATTGTTTCTTTCTTAGCTCATTTGTTAGATGTTCTCCTTTGTTATTATGCTCAATAATAAGTCATTTCAAGAACATATTTGGTTCCAAACAATTTCTTTTCATTAATAAAAGGTACAATATTTAGAAGGATAAGTGCAAATGAGAAAACTCTTGTTATTAATTAGCCCTTTCTGGTTTTTTGATTAATTATTTTCTCTCTCACTTTTTCTTCTTGTTTTTTTTTTGTCTTTTACACATAGTATCTTTTTTAGCCTGTCCATGTTAATAGGCTCAGCGAGCTCATTCCCTTTTATATTTGATAATATGATGTCTCTGCCAGACATAACCTTTGTCATGATGTATGATCCTTCCGAGTTGGGTTTGAACTTCCTTTTTGGATCAAACACAACTGGTTTGGCTTGATTAAGGACCAATTCTCCTTCTTTAAACCTTCTCATTGTTATTAAGGCTTTAGCAACCCGCTTCTAGTACAACCATGTAATATCTTGCCTTTATTTTCTTCTCATCAATCAACGCCAACTGCTCACATTTGTTTTGAATCTACTCCCCTTTAGGAATTTCTACTTCTATTAGAACCCTCACTGACTTCATTTCCATCTCAATTGGAAAGGCCGCTTCGGTGCCATAAACCAATGAGAACGGCGTCATTCTCGTTGAAATTTTGAGCATAGTTTTGTACCCTCACAATATAAATAATAATTTCTCTACCCAATCTTTGTATATATGTATTATTTTGGCCAATATCTTCTTGATGTTCTTATTGGCCACTTCCACGACCCCATTCACTTATGGTCGATATGGAGATGACTTATGATGCTCAATCCCATACTTCTAGAATAAGGCCTTAGTTTCAACGTGAAACTGTACTCTATTATTGGTCACAACACAATGTGGCATACCAAATCTACATATAATACTCCTCTTAATAAACTTCGCCATTTGCTTTATCCCCAGTTTACTATTGGACTCAGCTTCTATCCATTTGGAGAAGTAGTCAATCGCCATTACAATAAACCGACACTCATTAAAGGCCAACTGCCTTATTTCTCTGTATATGTCAATACATTGTGCAACAAAGGGCCATGGTATTATCATCCCTTATAGCTCCAAGGGTGGTTGATGAATCAAGTTTCCATTGACTTGGCACTGGTGACATCTTTTCACAAACTACACACAATCTGTCTCTTTGATTAGCCAATAAAAGTCTTGTCGTATTAATCTTTTTTACTAGCATTAACCCATTTATGTGTGGCTCACATACACAACTATGGATTTCTTCCATAAGCCTTTTTGCTTCTTCATGATCAACAAATCTCAAATCCACATTTCTTGGCATTCTTTTGTACATCACCCCTTGATGAAAAGTGAATTATTGCGCCAATCTTTGTAACACAACCTTATATTTTTCACTAGCCTCAGTTGGAAGGATTTTATCTTTTATGTATCTCTTCAAATCATAGAACCACAGCTTCTCATCCATTTTAACCTCCATTATTTGGGATTCTGTGTAGCAAGGATCCATGCTTGCGATATTATTATTGACCTCATCACAATTCTTGAGTACTTATCTAACCAGCTACCAAAGAAGCTAAAGCATCTGCCACTTAATTATCATTCTTGGGAAGATAGGTGACAGTACACTACTTGAACCTCCCAATCAACTTTCTAATATGCTCCATATATAGCTTCAATCTTTCCTCTTTTAAATCCCAATTCTCATTGGCTTGTGAGATGACTAACTTTGAGTATCCTAACACTTCTACTTTTTCGACTCCCAGTCCAATCAGAATTTCTAACCTAAAGGCACAGGCTCCATACTCTGCTATGTTATTGGTGAACCTAAACTCTAGCTTATTAGCAAAAGATATGACTTCTTCAGTAGATGAAATTATGATAAATCTCATCCTTGCACCATTCTTATTGACGACTCTAGTAAAGAACATCCTCTATCCCAAGGTTGAGATTGCACCAAGATGCTCATTTGGAAAGTCCAACTCCTATAGTTTATCATTATCGATTAGATTCATAGCCAAGAATTCTACAATCACTCTTCCTTTCACCATTTTCTTGGTTACATATTTGATGTTAAATTCTGATAATTGAAGTAGCCATATTACCAGCTTTCCCACCAATGGCGGTGCTTCATAGAGATCCTTCATTGGATCTTTCGTAGAGATAACCTTGATTTTGCAAGATTGAAAGTAGTGCCTCAACTTTTTTAATAGTCACATTATGGCCAAGCATGTCTTCTCTAGATAACTATACTTTATCTTATATAAAAGAAACTTCTTGCTAAGATAATTGATGGCGTATTCTACACCATTCTATTCTTCTTGTGCTAGCATGGCACTAATGGCTCCTACTTCAAGTGCTCAGTAGAGAATCAAACTCTTGTTAGGCTTTGACAGTCTCAAGATAAGTGGATTTCACAAATATTTCTTAATTTTCTCAAATGCTACTTGACATTGTTCATTCCACTTTACTGGTTGATACTTCTTCAAAATCTTGAAGGTTGGTACACAAACCATCATTGCCATAAAGATAAAATCTACTAATGTGTTGAATCTTACCAAGAAACACTTGAACTTCTTTCTCAGTTTTGGGCACTAGCATTTCAATAATTACCTTGACTTTATTAGGATCTATCTCTATCCTTTTCTTTCCACCTACAAACCCCAACAGCTTCCGTGAGGTGACTCAAAAAACATACTTCTTCGGATTCAATCGTATCTTGTACTTACTTCACCCTTTCTAGGAATCTGTCTAAGGTTTCAAAATGCCTATCTCAAGTTTCAAACTTTACCATCATGTCATCTAGATACACTTTTATATCTTTATGCATCATATCATGGAACAATGTCGTCACTACAAGCTGATAAGTTGCCCTTATATTTTTCAAACTAAAAGGCATCACCTTGAAACAGTAGTTTCTGTTAGCCCTAAGGCTACATGATAATTTTGATGATAACAATACACATTGATTAATTGAGATTTACTAACATGTTTATTTATGTACAAGAGTAAGATCATTGAAATAATTTTAAAATCAAGAAGAGGCTTATTAAAATGAAGTGTTGAAGCTAAGGAGAAGACTACATGTTAAAGGCACCAAAGTTTAAGAACAAGGATTGACTCAAGGAATGTGACACATGAGCAATGTTCAATCAATTAGTCATATATATCTCTACAAATATTCAAATGACGTGATTCTTGAGCCTTTGGAAAGCTTACTCAATTTATAACATTTCATATGTTTTAATGAAATTCAAATTCAAGTGCAAGGTTGTCCAAATCATCATGCAAGTTGAAAGACAAATGGAAGCAGCTGACATGAGCACCGAATACTCCTTTGGACATATCTTGAGCTAGAAAAATCAAAATGACTTGATTCTTGCGGCATTGGAAAGATGACTTAATGAAGAACATTTCATATGTTTTGAAAAAATTCAAATTTCAAACAGAAAGCCGACATAATTGACATGCAATTCGGTGGACTGACACAGAGAAGAAAAATCAACTCACATGAGCACCGAATGGTTTTTTGGCCATATCTTAAGATAGAGATATTCAAATGCTTTGATTCTTAATGTTTTGGAAATCTTATTCAAATATTCAGATATTTTATGTTTTGAATAATTCAAATTTCAAACGGAAGGCTGACAGAATTATCATTCAATTTGGTGGACTGACACAAGAAAGAAAAATCAAGTTACATGAGCACCTAATGGTGTTTTGGCCATATCTTGAGCTACAGATATCCAAATGACTTGATTCTTGATGCGTTGGAAAGCTTATTCAAACATTCAAATATTTTATGTTTTGCTAAGTTTCAAATTTCAAACATAACATTGACAAAAATGGTAGACAAGATTACAGTTTTTATAGTGGGTAGAAAATTTGGAGTTGGTGTCTTCACTTGTTCAAGTTCATCTCATTTGCCTATAAAAGGAGCCATTCTCCCATGCATTCAACAGAGCAAGAGAAGCATCTATCAAGCAAAAAACAAGAGAAATATCAAGTCTAGAGAGCTTTTATATTCTTTATCTACTCTTTGAAGAGAGTTATACTTTTGTTGTAAAAATTTTCTTTGTTCTTGTATTGTGGTGAGGGTGAGATCTACTTGTAAAGGATAAAAGTTATCCTTGAGAGAACTCTTTCCTTGGTGAGGTTGTTCATCAAGAAGAACTCTTGGTGTGGTGTTATCAAGGGTTGAAGGAAGTTGCCTTGGTGAGGTTGTTCATCAAGAAGAACTCTTGGTGTGGTGTTATCAAGGGTTGAAGAAAGTTGCCTTGGTGAGGTTGTTCATCAAGAAGAACTCTTGGTGTGGTGTTATCAAGGGTTGAAGGAAGTTGCCTTGGTGAGGTTGTTCATCAAGAAGAACTCTTGGTGTGGTGTTATCAAGAGTTGAAGGAAGTTGCTTTGGTGAGGTTGTTCATCAAGAAGAACTCTTGGTGTGGTGTTATCAAGAGTTGAAGGAAGTTGCCTTGGTGAGGTTGTTCATCAAGAAGAACTCTTGGTGTGGTGTTATCAAGGGTTGGAAGAAAAAGTCTTGGTGAGGTTGTTCATCAAGCAAGTTGTAAAGATTTCTACAACTTAGTGGAAAGCCTAGCTCGTGGAGCTAGGAGCCCGTGGACGTAGGCAAGGTTTGCCGAACCACGTACATCGAGTTTGCACTCTCTCTATCCCTATCCTCTTTACAATTACTTGCACTTGTGATTGTTCTTTATTGATATTCTCTTGATTGCATTTTATTTTCATCTTCTTCACCTTTATTCTCAAAGAAAGAGTTAAATAATTTTGATCTTTCAAGAAAAGTTTTACAAATCCGTTTTGATAAATAAAAACCCAATTCACCCCCCCTCTTGGGTTGCCATACCTGGGTCAACAGTTTCCTCCCTCCGTAATCAAGGCCATCTTCATTTTATCTTTGTTAGCTATCATAGTCTGGTTATACCTAGAAAATTCATCTAAGTAGATAATGCTAGTTGTAGCATTATCTACCAATACATCAATGTGTGGCAAAGGAAAGTCATCCTTTGGTGAGGCTTTGTTCAAGTCTTAATAATCAACACATATTTGAACCATTCTCTGATTCTTTACTATAGGCATGATATTGGCTAACCATTCTAAATAGTTCACTACATCTAGGAACTTGGCATTAATATATTTGGCCACTTCTTTTCTAATCTTCTGAGCCCATTCTAGTCTCAGTCTTCTTAACTTCTATTTGACCTGCTTCATGTGTAGATAGGTTAGAATCATGTGCTCAATGATACTTTTACCGATCATAGGCATGTTGTCATGAGACCAAAGGAAGACCAGAAGCATAGATTTTATGCTTATGGTTTAAGCCTAATGGTGAGGAAGATTGGCTCGAGGAGAAGAATCGAAAAATACTGAGTAATATGAACTATTGACTTAAAAACAGACTAAAAATACCTAAAATACCCCAAGGCTAGCCCAAAAAACAAAACCTATTGTAGTCACTGGATTTTTTAGGCTCGTTGATGAAGTGAAGATGAATGTTGAGTACTAGAAATAACCGAAATGCCCGTGGAAGCAAAAGGAAGAAAGGTGAGAAGAAACCAACCAAAAGTCTTGAAAACTGACACATAATTTCAAAAAATCACAAAAATTTATTGAGGGGGATTCTATTGATGAGTCATATACCATTGCGAAGCTATGGATGTCTAATTTTCATGGAATTTTACGGATTGCAAATCAAAGTTGAACTCTAGAAGATGTGCGTGATCAAACAAATAAAGGGCGAAGGAGGATTGCACTGAAAAGTTAGGAAATAAGAGGGTTCGGTGGGTAGTTATAGGACAACCAACTGGATATCCTACCACAGGTCAGTGGTCCATCCTTAGCTGGTCGACAGTTCTCACATAGCTAGCGGCTATTCTCCTTGTATATTTGGAAAATTTCTTAAGAAACCTTCCATTTTTGTTTTCTCCTTCCTTTTCTCAGCCCTTAACTATATAAACCCCCCCTTTTCCTCACTTTCACTCACACATCAAAATCTTCTATTCTCTCTTTTGAAGATACACTTGAGAATTTAAGGATTCCTTTCTAGTTTAAAGTTTTGGGACATTTTATATTGCCCTAAACCCAGAAAGGATATGTGCTGAGAGTAGTTCTCTCTCTTTATTTTTTCTTTATTTTTCTTACTTTAGAATAAGCATGTTTAGGTCTATTTATGCTTAGAATAAACATGTTTAGGATTTATTTTGATGCTTAGGAGCATGATTAGGGTTTTATGAATTGTTTAACCCCTTTCTTTGTTTTACAAGATGAAAATGCTTGTCAAGGTAAGTCATCCATCCCTCTTTTATTAGAAACATGTTTAGGAGTTTATTTTCTTTGTGAATGCTTAGAATCATTCTTAGAAGCACATGTTTAGAATCATGCTTAAGAGAACATGATTACAATCATGCTTAAGAGCACATGATTAGAATCATGCTAGGAGGACTTAGAATTTTTTAAGTATGCTAGGAATTAGCATAGAATAGGTAAGAATTATCATATTTACTCTTGAATTCTTGAATTAGGCTAGAATAGCCATGTTTGATCTTGATTGATGTGATTAGGCTAAAAATGCCATGATGATTACCATGAATAGGCTAGAATTGCCATGCTTAGGTAGAATTACCATGATAGAATTATCAAATCTAGGTAGAGGTGCCATGATTCTAGATTATGGCTTTGTATAGAATTTGAATTGATCGATATGAATGAATGTCTAAATATACCATGGATATGCTATGATTAGAATGATGCCATGAAGTGATGATGGACTCATATTGATGAGGAGAGATAATCACTAAGAATGATAATTGTGTGTATGAATATGCATGTAGAGTTTTGATAAGCATGGAATAAACTCACATATGGCGGTCAGGAATTCCTTATTTATCGAATCTCGCATTGATTGATTATATTGACAATGTGATTTACATGAATATGCTATGATCATATGGATGAATGAATGAATATATGAAGTGTCAGAAGTAGAATTTGCTTTATTGTTGAGGAGCAGTATAATCCTCTCACCTATCTCTCATGTTTGGAAAGAATGTAACTCTATTCTCCTCCCTCTTTCTTTCTATGAATATACAAATTATTATTGAATAAAATCACCTTACATGTCTTAAAGAAGATAAAATTGGAATGTGTGCATAAAATAAACAACTTAGACAGATTGTATAGCAACATGAGCTATTTTAATTTGGTATACCCAAGTTGAGGTTGGATTTTGATCTATGTAAGGCGAATGGCTCATCCCTAACTTTTCAAACCTATCTCTGAAGTTAGTTTAGGTCCTAAAGTAAGGGATCAATTACCCCCATTTATTTTCAAATGAATAATTAGGTGGTGACTCTATTTCTCTAGACGTTCCCATAGCTAGTTTGTGTTCCTTTAAGTCTTAAAAGAGGCTTTGACACAGTGTCGTGGTCAAAAATGCTCTGGTGGGATAAAAACCCCATTCACAGCGGTGACTCCACTAGGGATAAAAGAAGTTGTTTACTTAAATGTGTATGTTTAATAAGAGATTAATTTACCATAGTACATTAATTGTGTCATTAAATTCCTCAACTTAAGCATATTTGTATTTTTTACCTCTTTTGAAATAATTTCATCTTAATTTCATTTTTTGATAGAGGTTTGGTAGAATGGGCGTAATTTTCTATTTATAAATCAAAATGATACAAGCCTTGATTTTGTGGAAACTAATTAAATTGTATACAAGATTGTATTTCACAAGAATCACGAAATTCAGGCTTTTAGTGGAGCAAAAAGGGGCTTGAAGAGAACCTATATGCAGTCTTGGCCCAGCCTAACCACATCTCTGTATTTTTGACCATATCTCTTTGGATACATATCCAAATTGTATGATTCAAAATATTCTAGAAAGATAAGAGAAATATCTACAACTTTCATGAAGGCATATGATAAAAATTATGAATATTCAATGCCGAAATTGATGGTCAAATTCAGTACACATGATGATCCAAATTGTAAACAAGATATTTTACAATTATCCCTTTGTAATTTGATAATTTTGCCCTCAAATGTATCTATAAATAGAAGAGTGTTATGACCCAAGAAAGCATCTTGGCTCTTGGCTAAGATCTCTTATTATTGTGTTTTTCCTTTGTTCTTTTTTTGTATTTGTTCTTTTAAGATTATGAGTAGTTCTTTTCTTCTTGCAATTTATTTTCCTTCTTACATTAATCTTGCTAATTTTCTTCATATGCTAAGGGGATAGGGTGAAACCCTTGATATGAGAATAATGATTTTTTAATCCCATAATATGCGCTTAAAAATCATATTCTTGTGTTGTTTACTTTTTATGTTTTGTATTAACTTCCTTAATCAATCTTGACACCATTCGTAAAGTGAAGGTCTTAATCTATTGTAGACAATCCTTGGCACATCAAATGTTTAGATCCTTGTAGATGTTGTATGGTTCTTCCTTACCATCACAAGAGTAGTTAGAAACCTTGATTTGTTATAGACATCTAGTGATTGGCATATTGGATGCTTGAACCCATATAACAGAGCGGTATAAATGTTGGAAATGGACAAATATAATTCATATAACTAAGATGACTTAAATGATAACCCTTCCGATTGGAATTTTCTTGATGTGTGGATTTTACTTGAGTTATAATTGGGTAAGTTACCTTTATTTGATATATCAAGGGTGGATTCCCTAATCTTAGTTTCCATTTCATTGAGTTAATTTTTCTTACTTGCTTATTTCATTTATTCTCACTTGTTGCATATGAATTTGTCCTTTCATTTACTATGGCAGGTTTTAGAACCTAGTTCAATGTTTGGTTATACTAACTACTATCTTGTTTATTAATCTTTAATATTACCTTGCAATCATATTATTTTTCTTGTAATTTACTCTGCTAAATCTCCTTCCTTGTGGATCAACCCCAATCTTGCCAGGTTTATTACTTCGACACTCATATGCTTGGGAGATAATCCTTTTTTAGATTTGTCAATTAGGTGAATACGGGCGAGTGGTGGTGGATTGGTGATGACCAATAGGAAATCACCACTCTAATATGCCTTTACTTTAATATTTACTATTTATTTTCTTGCATTTTATCTTTTTTTGCTTTTATTTATGTTTATTTATTTTACCAGACTTTTATCTTGATTGCCTTTTACTTTTCATTATTTACTTTATCGCACTTTTATTTTATCGTATCTTACTTTTCGCACTAATTTATTTAATTTTCTTTTATTTTTACCATAATTTATTTTATCGCACTTTAATCGCCTTTTACATTATTACAATTTATATTGACCGCACTGTACTTTTATTGTACTTTTTATTTTTTTCTATTTTATTGCCATCCAAGGGATACTATTTAGATCGTGAATGGTTGTTTAAATTATTCTCACAAATGCTATTCAATCTATGAATAGTTATCCATCTTGGTCTGTCATAACATATTGGATATTGTTTAAACCATAAATGGATGTTATAATCAAATGAATCATATAATGAGTCGCGTTATCAAACTGATGGGTAACGTGAACTCATTATGTCATAATAAAATTTCTCTTTTACTTTACTTGTATTCTAACCAATGCTTTTGCTCATTATCGATTCTGTTAAGATAGCGCGACTAAAATTAAATCGAGTATACTCATGCTGATGTTGAGGAACTCGATTTGGAAGGCGGTGATTTCGAAGTGTTGATTGAAGAGGGCAGGCTCACAATTGCTAGTGAGCAACCCGATTTGGTACACGCTGCTGAGCATAAGGTTGATTTGATGGTAGAGGAGCCACAGTGGTTGGTCGTAGATCCACTTTAAGAAGGTAAACCCTTTAAGCTTAGAATGAAGAAGAGCAGTATTGATTTGTTTTCTGCACTTTGTTTTTCTACATTCTCACTGCATTTGTTTAGAGAGATTGCTGAAGTCCCTTTTCTCGTTTTCCCCACATTTGTACTCTATTTTTTTTATAAATGCTTATGAATTGCCTCATCTCACATGCAATAATTCAGATAAAACTGATTATGTGCATCAAAATGAATTTAAGATAAAGATAGATAGCAATTGACTGATTAGAACCTTAAATTTGATAGGCCCTAGTAGAGGCCAGACTTTGTTCGAGTGGATGGAATATCCAAACCAAACTTTCCAAACCTGACTCTAAAGGGATGATTTGTAGCTAGGTCCTGAACCAAAGGATCAATTATCGTTATCCAACTATTTCTTATGGTTAGTTACCTGGGTGACTACTCCGCCAATCTCTGGAACTTGTCATAATAATATTTCAAATCTCTCTATCTCTTCAGGATTTGTATCAAGTGCAATGCATGTGTTCTTTGGTTTTTCAATTGTACCAATATTAATGTCATGAGTTTGAATGGCATGTATGTCAAATATGCTAGTAAAATGCAAACTATCATGCACAGTTTTATCAAGAAAAACATAACATAAGTAAGCTAATTTGTGCTTTAATGCATTAAAATTTTGAAACATAAACAATGTCCTTTTCCTCGAATAGGTCAGGAACAAATACATCTTCATAATAGACATCTTTGATTCTTACTTCAATGAAGATAGTAAGGTCGACTTGAGGCACTAAAGGCTTATCTTCCTTGATCTTCATCTTCCCTATCTTCTTAGCCAAGTCATACATGTTGGAGATTTTGGAGTATGTCCTTGAAAATCTCAAATTTGAGCTTTAACATTCCTTTGCACACCATAGCTCAACAGCTCTAGCATACTTCGTATCTCATAGTAAAATATACCACTCATTGTTACCTCTGGCACATTCTTACTCTCCCCTTTTAGTGTTTCTCCTTTGTGTGTTTTTCCCTCATTTCTCACTTGTTCTTCTTCTTCATCACTACTAAAGTTAGCCCAAAAGTTAGGAAGACTCTTAACTTTAGGGATATCATGGAAAATTCTCATGACTCTAAGGTCCTTACATTGCCTACGTAAATTCTCTCTTCTCATTATGCTCTCAACTCGCTTCCCTTTCCTAGCTTCACTACCTCTCTTCATCTTGAGTTTTCTTGATGGTAAGCTTCCTTTAGCCCCTTTTCTTGCCATCCACTTCTTGGTGAATGCACTCATTAATGTAGTATTCTTATTGTTGGATGCTTCTTCATCCTCCTCTTTCTCTTTCTCTTTCTCTTCTTTCTCATGCTTATTGAGGTATACAAAATCAATCTCCAAGCTTCACTTGACCCCTTTCATTGCAATGTTAATCCATCCACCCTTCTTGCTGAACATTTAGGTTGCCAAGGGAATACGCTTATCTTTTTACTTGGGCTTCTTTTTTTAGGCCAACTTTCTAACAAACCCTTCTTATTATTCAACCTTGGTCTTTTCTCTTCTCTCAACCCTCTCAGCTCTGCTTGACTTCTTCTTTTCAAAAAAGTTCATAACTTACTCATCAGTCAAGCTTGACCTAATCATATTGGTATATGGAGGTGGAACTTAATTGTAGGTAGGCAATGGGTTACTTCTTATATTAGGCTCTTCTAGCTCTAGATCAAGAATCTGATCTTTGTCAATCAAGTCTTGGATCTCATAGTAGAGACAAATGCAATCATTGGTCTTGTAACTGGCTACTTGATGGAAATCACATTTTTCATAGTGCCTCCAATTCCTTGGCAATGGATTTGGAAGCTCTCTTGGTGGCAATAGCTGTAAGACCCATTCGGCTTTCAACTTGGCAAAGATCTTTGACAAAGTTCTCCCTAATCGATTAAAATTTCATTGTTAGGTGACTTTCTTCACCTCAACATTCTTCATGCAAGACCTACCATCTTGATGGTATTGCCCCTAATTCTTCTCGTGTAGTTGTTGTTCTTCCTCTACTTGGCCTCCAAATCTTCTATTTAGATGTCTAAATCATGCAAGTCTTCAAAGGTATTGATGAGAAAGCCTGCAAGCTATCTCCAATAAAAGAATGGGCCTTATTGATCACCATATGAACCTGATCCTTCTCTGTAAGCCTTGTGATCATTTTGGTAACATTGGCCTTCCAATAAACCAAGTACTTAAAAAATTGTTTCATTGGGCTTTTGGCGAGTGGTCTCTAAATCTCTTAAGTTTACCTTATTGTGACACCATAACATTGCAATATCTTCTAATGAAAGCATGAAGTATTTAAATATGTACTTCTTAGACAAACCAGTAGTGCCCATAACAATAACATATTATCTTAGATGGGTCTTTGAATTCCCTAGTCCATTGAACTTGGGCAAGTCAGGCATGCAAAACTTCAGTGGTAGGCCACTATCTCCAGTCAATAGAATGTCACTAAGTCTTCGACCCTTTTTAGCCCTTTCTTCTTAAAGAGTGATTATAACTTCACCATCTCTTTGCAAATTGCTTGATCGATTCAGGTTCTTCTTGAACAGTTGGGCCTTCCCTCTGTTCCTTGACTAGTCTCACTTTCATCACCACCATTGTCATTGGGAGGCTGTTGGCTTGGTTGATTGGCCCTTTGCATAGTTTCTATGGGTTGAGCCAATTATTGTTGGATTGCAATTATATCGGCCTTCATTTGAGTCATCTCAACAATCTAATTAGGAGTTACCATTTTAACAGTTGGTTCTTCTTGTCTTTTTAAACAACCACCTCATCTAACCCAAGCTATGATAGCTACAAAACAAAGGTATTAATGTCATGCATGCAATGCATGTATGCATGATATAATGCATGCTCATTCAAGGGCATAGATAGACTTTCAGTCTTCCAACCTTATTCCTCTCAGACACGTGAGGTCATATCTCTTTCCTAGGATTTTTGGCCTTATTCCTAAGTAATCATCATGGGATGTAGGAATGCTAGTTTCTCTCATCTTAATTCTAACATAAAGTTGATGTTCGATTCTTTGTGATTATCATAACATGGCTCTAGATGTCATAATAACCATAAAATGTGGCACATGCCCTTTTTTATACCAAGTTGATGGTACATGATCAAAGGTGGTGACACCAACATGAGTCAATTAAGGGGGAATAGAGCCAAAGACTTCCTATACCAATGTCACATAGCTAGTTTGGGAAAATGATCCTCATTATGTGCAAAGTGTGGTGATACAAACACTCAAAATAAAAAAGTAAGCTATTAGAATTTGGTATCCAATCAAAATCAACTTCTCATATCCCTAGTGGAGTTACAATTGTGAATGGGACTTACATCCTGCCAGAGCGTTTGTGACTATGACACCATGTCAAAGCCTCTTTCAAGACTCAAGGGAGCACAAACAAATCATGGGCATGTCTACAGAATGGGATTGCCACCCAATTTTCTATTAGCAACATGGATAATGACAATTCGATTTGCTTTGAAACCTAAATTACCCTTATCCCTTCAGAGATGGGTTCAAGAAGTTATTTACGAGCCTTCGACCCGCTCAGATTTGAATTCAACCTCCACTAGGGTATACCAAATAAAAATAGCTTAAGTTATCATATAGTCCACTTAAGTTGTTCATTTTATGCACATGTTTTTCTATTTTATATTCATTAATCATGTGAGGTGTATTCAACCAAGGCAATTGTATATTTATACATAAAGTGCTGAAAAGAATAAATTACATATCCTTCAAACATGGGGGATAGTAGAATAGGATTACATCCATTATTCTTTATTAAAGTAAGTACTTCTAAAAATTCAAACATTTAATAACATCTTTATGCAAATCATATATTTAATGTAAACAATCAGTTCAAGACTTAATAAGTACTGAATTCCTCACCACCATATGTGAGTCTATTCGATGTTTATCAAGTCTCTTCATGCATATGTATAAATTCATTCTAAGTGATGGTCCCTCACCATCAAATGTAAGTCCACCTTTGCTTTATGACATCATTCAATCATATTTCTAATCATGGAAACTATTTATAATAACTCAATTAAAATTTTAAACATGGCCATCAACTTAATCATGGCACTTCTTATCTAATATTGATAATTCTATCATGGTAATTCCACCTAAACATGATATTTCTAACCTCACTATATCAATCATAGCAAAACATGACAATTTTAGCTTAATCCATGGCAATCATGGCAATTCTTGCCTAATTCTAACATCCTATTTCCTAGCATAATTCAAAGCATTCATAAATTTCCTAGCGTGATTCTAATCATGTACTCCTAAGCATGATTCTATGGCATTCACGAAGAAAATAAACTCCTATACATGTTTCAAATAAAGGTGGGATAACAGACTTACCTTGACACACTTATCCAAGCTTGCAAAACAAATAAGAGGGGGTTCAACAATTTATAAAATCCTATACATGCTTCTAGGCATTAAAATAAATCCTAAACATGTTTATTTTAAGCAAAATAAAACCTGAACATGCTTATTGTAAAGCAAGAAAAAAAAAAATAAGAGAGGGAAGAAAGAACTGCTCTTAGGACATATCTCTTTGGGTTTAGAGTAATATAAAATGTCCAAAAATTTAGACTAGAAAGGACTCCTTGGAAGTCTCACAAGTGTGTCCTAGAGAGAGAAGAATAAGACTTATATTGTCTTGAAAGGTGTGTAGAAAAGAGATTAAATAGATCAAGGTGAGATTGAAATAAAAGTTCTTCTAAAAACTTTCCAAAATTTTGCAAGGGACAACCTGTAAGCGGTAAGAGAACCGTCATCCGATGGTAGGACAACTGTCTAGTGGTCCTCCTACCACCAAAAGGCTATTTGACCCAAATAAGGCAATTTCAGCCTTTTCTTGTGCTAATTCCTCTGACCTTTCTCTACTCGATTTGGCGTAACTCTTCGAATTGATTTTTAATCTATAGAATTCTATGAAAACTAAACATCTAGAGCTTTACAATGATATATCACTCATTACCAAATTCTTTCTATATTGGATTCTGTGATTTTTTGAAGTCGAGTGTCGGTTTTCTAAGTGCTTGTTCCTTCACCTTAAAACACCTCTTTTTTCATTCAAGGTTAATTTGACCATTTCACATTACAATATGCATCCGTGTTGCATCATCGAGCTCAAGAATCATGTGTTTATATAGTCCATTAGATATCCTTTAGCAATAGAAGCCTTAGGATATGCACGATTGCGTATTTATCTCTTCTGAGTCAGTAAATACTTAGAAATCCTAGAAAATAGCTAATACAATTCGTTCATATAAATGGTAGTTAAAAGATATACGACATTAACACAATAGGCCATGTACTATATGCTATAGACAGAGTCCAAAATGGATTAAATCTATCAGCTGCCAATCCAAGTCTCATGTTATGAGAATTATCAACAAAATTTGGATTTTTTCATCAAAATTTCTCCAACAAGGCTATCAGCAAGATGCCTTAGCCCACTATCTTCAATACGATCTGCTGCATAAGCAAAGCAATTTTTTAAAACAAGAATACTCTTTCTAACCTAGGAATTAATGGAAAATATCTAACTTATTTCGCAGCCATTTTTCTATTAAAATTTGATGCATTATTCAACACATCAAAGTTCTTATAGCTAGACACATGGCATATACAACATCTATCCAAATTTGTAAAGTCACCTCTAAACAAAAACAATTGTTAGGACAAACGTCCCAAGACTTGTATGTAAACCCTAAGTTACTAGTTATCCTTTGTGCTTCATAATATGAAGAAAGAATTTTGGCTTGTTTAATGAAGACTTCTTCAAAAGTTCTAGTAACTTTGTCATTGATGTGTTTCTCCATCCATAAAACACTTCCATTTGCAAAGTTGAATGGCAAATAAAAGTGAAGTAAATTTTTCACAACCCAGATACAAAAGACACTCTACCTCTTGAAATAGTTTTAAATATGCTAGAGTTTCCTTATCTAATGGATGACTACTACCTTCACCAAAATTATTATTTGGAATCCCTATGCTTTATGTATCATTCCAACCATATCATCACCTACAGTAGAATCACAACCAAACTGAAAATGTTGGTTAGGTTGGTCAGACTCTATAGGTGTATACTATTCTATATGTCATGTCCAACTTTTGTACGTTCTCAGAAATCCATTACATATTAATATTTCTTTGTAATGTATCTATTCATAAGATATCGATTTTGACATTCTTACATGGACATAAAATTCTAGAAACTGGTAAAGGCAAAATTTAGAAATCCCTCAACCCTAGAGAAATATGCTCAACAACATCTATTTGGTAAGTTAATCCAACTCTTGTCCATGTGTATTTTCCTTAAAGACAATGCATATAGTTCATATCAATAAAATTTTATTCATGAACACTTGAATAAATGTAATATGAAGCCTAATTGTAACCTCTTTTGCTAAAAGGGTGGTGATCTTATCTCATGTGAGAATGCATAATTTGTATTAATTTGCCCACAAGAATTGAGATTTAAGCTATAAGTGTTTCATACCATCAATGAGATCAGCTCATTAACAAGAAGATTAGCTCATATTTATTAAATTCTGAAGATCAAATATCAAAGCATACCTATATCACCATAAGAGAACTAAACAAGATAGCATAATGTTATAGCCCGCCCAATTTACTTGTTAGAGATGGCCAAAATATGCATAAGGCTTGGCCTAGCTTCTAGAAAGCTTGCAAGCGCAAAGCCCAAGCCCATCTTCTAGAATTCTCTAGCAAGATAAGAATTATTTCTTGTATATATCTAGATAATTTAGTAGATAATACTCTCTTGTACATATCTAGATAATTTAGTAGATGAGAGTGAATTAAGACCCTAAGATGCATTAGATCTTAGCCATTCATTTGAGAGGTGGTTCACTGTATAAACCCCTCCAATGCTTATTTGTAAATCATCCAAGCATTCAAGCATTGTAAAGCTTTCTAGTGTAATACAAAGCTCTTTTGCAATACTTGTCTCTATCTTCTATCTCTTCTCTTCTTTGCCTACAGGCTCTTTATCTCAACGGTCCTATCTTCTCCTTGAGCGAGAAGACTAGCATCAAGGCTTACTTAGCAACTTTCAGGTTCAAGTTGCCTAAGTACCGTACGAGCGAGCTGCGCAAACCTCTAAGCTCGTGACAGTTGGTATCAGGGCACAGTTCGAGCATAAGAGCATGGCATCCAACCTTGAAGTGACCATGGAGGAGCAAGTTCGTGGACGAGAGGAGCAACCTCAACCATGCCAACAAGGAAAACAAGGTAAGTCCAAAGCTCCACCCTCGGAGTCTTTAGAGCCTCGTGTTGCTAGCTTAGAGCAAGCTATCTTGGGGATGGACAATGTAATTAAGGGCCTCTCCGACCATCTCGAAAGCCTAGAGACAGATTATGGAGAGATCATCCAAGCCACAAAGTCCAATGTCCTTGAGTTTAGCAATGCCTATGAAAAGGAACTACACAACCTTACACGAGAGCTCGTGGGCTTGCGAACCTTTGTAGAGCATGAGTTGCGAGCAATCCGTGTGGAAGTGGAGGAAACTCGCACAGAATAGGAGAAGCATCAATGTGATCGTGCTAACCCGTCTTACACAAGCGGTCTAAGCACCATGCACGTGCCTACTCCCGCCACATACAATGGCACTCGCAACGCCACGGAAGTTGAAAACTTCCTATTCGGCTTGGAGCAATACTTCGAAGCCAAATGTGTCTGTGATGATGCTTCGAGGATCGGCATTGCACCCATATCCCTACGAGATGCAGCCCAATTATGGTGGCATCGTAAGCATGGCGACGCGGACATAGGCATCTTCTCCCTTTGCACATAGGAGGACTTCAAGAGAGAACTTCGGAAGCACTTCTCTCCTAGCAATGCCAAAAAGGAGGCAAGGGGTCTCCTCCATCGATTGAAACAAAGCGGCACGATTCAGGAGTATATCAAGGAATTCACCACCATCATTCTAGAGATCGAGGACATGCTCGAGAAGGACTCTCTTTTCTACTTTCTTGACGGTCTCAAGGATTGGGTAAGGGTCAAGCTTGAAAGGTGCGATGTGCAAAATCTTGATAATGCTATAGCCGTAGCCGAATCCCTCATAGACTACACCTCCCAATTCAAGGATAGGAAGTCCAACCATGGAAAAGGTGGGGGAGAGTGAAACACCAAGAAGGACCATGCTCGAAAGGAGGGTGGTACATGTAAACCATCCAGGGGAGACAAGCGCGACACACCTAATAAAGGTAAGTCTGATGCCCCTAAACCAAAAAGTCCTTGCTTCATTTGTGATGGTCCTCATTGGGTGTGGGATTGCCCAAAGAGGAAGGCCCTCAATGCCCTAGCCGCTCAATATGAGGGCGTACAAAATAAGGAGCCTCAAGCAGGGATGGGTTCTCTCTGCACAATTGGCACACTCAAAAGACCCATACATGTCCAAAAGGATCTAATGTATGTGAGCACCACCATTGATGGCAAGGATGTGCATGCGATGCTTGATACGGGAGCCACCCACAACTTCATTTTCGAAGAAGAGGCCAAACAGTTAGGCCTCAAATATGTCAATGAAGGAGGCACCATCAAGGCGGTAAACTCACCCGCCAAGGCAATATTGGGAGTATCCAAGGCAACATCGGTACAACTTGGCACATGGAACGGTAAGCTCAATTTTTCCATCGTTCCCATGGATGATTTTCAAGTAGTGCTTGGCATGGAATTCTTCGATCAAGTTCATGCCTTCCCCATACCATCTTTTAACTCCCTCAACATACTCGATGGGAGTCATTCATGCATGGTGATGGCGGAACGCGCAACAAAGGTTGAAAGCAAAATGCTCTCCGCACTACAATTCAAACGGGGGATGAAGAAGGATCCAAGTTTCCTTGCCACCGTTCGAGAACTAAATGATGGTGAGGACATTGCCTTTGCCGAGAACCCATTGCCAAGACGAGTCCAATCTGTCCTTGAGGAATACAAGGACACCATGCCCCAAGAACTTCCAAAGAAGTTGCCTCCACAACGGGAAGTCGATCACCAAATCGAGTTGGAACTCGGTGCCAAGCCTCCAGCCATGGCGCCTTATCACGTGGCGCTACCCGAACTTGCAGAGTCGAAGAAACAACGCTAAGACTTGCTCGATTTAGGCTATATCCAGCCCTCAAAAACTCCATACGGTGCACCCGTTCTCTTCCAAAAGAAGAAGAATGGATCCCTCCGCATGTGCATCAACTATCGGGCACTTAACAAGATCACCATAAAAAACAAGTATCCGATTGCACTAATTGCGGAGTTGTTTGACCAACTTGGGAAGACTCGATACTTCACAAAGCTTGACTTGAGATCGGGGTACTACCAAGTGCGCATTGCCAAAGGCGACGAGCCAAAGACCGCATGTGTAACAAGGTATGGTGCCTACGAATTACTAGTCATGCCATTCGGCCTCACCAATGCATCCGCTACATTTTGCACCCTCATGAATAAGCTCTTCCATCCCTACCTTGATCGGTTCGTACTAGTGTATTTGGAGGACATTGTGGTTTATAGCACAACTCTTGAAGAGCATGTGCAACATCTCTAACAAGTCTTCCGAGTGCTTCGCGACAATGAACTCTATATCAAGAAGGAGAAATGTTTATTTGCCTAACAAGAGGTAGAGTTTCTTGGCCACCGGATACGAGATGGAAAGCTCATTGGATCAAGCAAAGGTCAAGGCCATTCAAGAATAGGAGCCTCCTACCAAGGTATCAGAGCTACGATCTTTTCTTGGGTTGGTTAACTACTATCGGCGGTTTATTCTAGGCTACTCAGCCAAGGCCGCCCCACTCACGGATCTGTTAGCCCTAAGGCTACATGATAATTTTGATGATAACAATACACATTGATTCATTGAGATTTACTAATATGTTTACTTATGTGCAAGAATAAGATTATTGAAATAATTATAAAATCAAGAAGAGGCTTATTAAAATGAAGTGTTGAAGCTAAGGAGAAAACTACATGATAAAGGCACCAAAGTTCAAGTAGAAGGTTTGATTCAAGGAATATGACACATAAGCAATATTCAATCAATTAGTCATATATATCTCTACAAATGTCTAAATAATGTGATTCTTAAGCCTTTGGAAAGCTTACTCAATTTATAACATTTCATATGTTTTAAATAAATTCAAATTTCAAGTGTAAGATTGTTCAAATCGTCATGCAAGTTGAAAGACAAATGGAAGCAGCTGACATGAGCACCAAATACTCTTTTGGACATATCTTGAGCTAGAAAAATCAAAATGACTTGATTCTTATGGAATTGGAAAGAGGACTTAATGAGTCACATTTCATATGTTTTGAAGAAATTCAAATTTCAAATGGAAGGTCATCATAATTGACATGCAATTCGGTGAACTGACACAGAGAAGAAAAATCAACTCATATGAGCACCGAATGATGTTTTGTCCATATCTTGAGATAAAAATATCCAAATGACTTGATTCTTATGGCATTGGAAAGATAATTCAATGGAGCACATTTCATATTCTTTGAAGAAATTCAAATTTCAAACAGAAGGCTGACATAATATACATGCAAGTTGGTGGACTGACACATGGAAGAAAAATCAAGTCACATGAGCACCGAATGGTGTTTTGGCCATATCTTGAGCTACAGATATCCAAATGACTTGGTTCTTGATGCGTTGGAAAGCTTATTCAAATTTGAAGATTATGTTTTGCATATTTTCAAATTTCAAATTGAACATTGACAAAAATGGTAGAAAAGATTACGGTTTTTATGGTGGGTAGAAACTTTGGAGTTGGTGTCTTCACTTGATTAAGTTCATCTCATTTGCCTATAAAAGGAGCCCTTCTCCCATGCATTCAGCAAGAAGAGGAGAAGAATCTATCAAGCCACAAATAAGAGAAATATCATTTTTAGAGAGCTTTTATATTTTTTATCTACTGTTTGAGGAGAGTTGTATTTTGTTGTAAACAATTATCTTTGTTCTTGTATTGTGGTGAGAGTGAGATCTTCTTGTAAAGGATCATAGTTATCCTTGAGAGAACTCTTGGTGTGGTGTTATCAAGAGTTGAAGGAAGAAGCCTTGGTGAGATTGTTCATCAAGAAGAACTCTTGGTGTGGTGTTATCAAGAGTTGAAGGAAGTTGCCTTGGTGAGGTTGTTCATCAAGAAGAACTCTTGGTGTGGTGGTATCAAGGGTTAGAAGAAAAAGTCTTGGTGAGGTTGTTCATCAAGCAAGTTGTAAAGAATTCTATAACTTAGTAGAAAGCCTAGCTTGTGGAGCTAGGAGCCCGTGGACGTAGGCAAGGTTTGCCGAACCACGTAAATTGAGTTTGCACTCTCTCTATCCCTATCCTCTTTACATTTACTTACAGTTGTGATTGTTCATTATTACTATTCTCTTGATTGCATTTTAATTTCATCTTCTTCACCTTTATTCTCAAAGAAAGAGTTAAATATTTTTGATCTTTCAAGAAAAGTTTTCTAAATCCGTTTTTATAAATAAAAGCCCAATTCACCCCCCTCTTGGGTTGCCATACCTGGGTCAACAGGATCTTCTAAAGAAGAACCACACATGGCACTGGTTCGAAAAGTGCCAACATGCCTTTAAAGAGTTGAAGAAGGCGATATGCGAGGAACTGGTGTTGGTGCTACCCGACCACACAAAACCGTTCGAGTTATACATGGACGCATCCGACTTTGCCATAGGGGGAGTTCTCATGAAAGAAGGGCACCCCATTGCATACAAGAGCCGCAATCTCAATGACACGGAGCGGCGATACACGGTCCAAGAGAAGGAAATGACCGCCATCATTCATTGCCTACGGGTTTGGCGACACTACTTGCTCGGCTCGCACTTTGTCATCAAGACCAACAACGTGGCAATGAGCTACTTTCAAACTCAAAAGAAGCTGAGCCCCAAACAAGTACAATGGCAAGACATCTTAGTCGAGTTTGACTACAGACTCGAGTACAAAGTGGGTAAGGCAAACGTTGTGGCTGACGCCCTAAGTCGCAAGGCAGAACTCGCCACTTTGAGCATAAGTCAACCACAAAGTGTGCTCATCGACCGCATCAAACAAGGTTTAGAGCATGACCCTATAGCCAAGAATCTCTTGAACTTGGCAAGTGAGGGGAAGACACGACGCTTTTGGTTTGATGAAGGCCTACTCCTCACAAATGGGAATCGCCTCTTCGTGCCAAACATGGAAACTTGCAAAAAGAGATCATCAAAGAGTGCCATGATTCCAAGTGGGCTGGTCACCTAGGTATGGCACGAACTCTTGCACTCATGCAAAATTCCTACTATTGGCCTCAAATGCAGGAAGACTTGGAGGGCTATGTGAGGACTTATCTTGTGTACCAACAAGACAAGATTGAACACCAACGCCCTGCGGGTTTGCTAGAACCCCTACCCATTGCAGAAAGGCCATGGCAAAGTGTCTCAATGGACTTCATTGTGGCATTACTGAAATCTGAGGGATGTGAAAGCATCATGGTGGTAGTTGATTGGTTTAGCAAGTATTCCACATTCATTCCCGTCTCCACGGATTGCACCGCGGATGAAGCCACTCGAGCATTCCTCAAACACATAGTGAAGCTATGGGGAGTTTCATAAAACATCATGAGTGATCGTGACCCTCGCTTCACCAGTTGTTTTTGGGGAGAGCTCTTCAAAATGTTGGGGACCAACTTGAGCTTCTCAATAAGCTTCCATCCCTAAACTGATGGGCAAACCGAGCACATCAATGCCTTACTTGAGCTATATTTGAGGCATTATGTGAGCGCTCATCAACATGATTAGGCAAAGTTGCTAGATGTTGCCCAATTTTTATATTGTTAGCCCTAAGGCTACATGATAATTTTGATGATAACAATACACATTGATTAATTGAGATTTACTAACATGTTTATTTATGTGAAAGAGTAAGATCATTGAAATAATTTTAAAATCAAGAAGAGGCTTATTAAAATGAAGTGTTGAAGCTAAGGAGAAGACTACATGTTAAAGGCACCAAAGTTTAAGAACAAGGATTGACTCAAGGAATGTGACACATGAGCAATGTTCAATCAATTGGTCATATATATCTCTACAAATATCCAAATGACGTGATTCTTGAGCCTTTGGAAAGCTTACTCAATTTATAACATTTCATATGTTTTAATGAAATTCAAATTTCAAGTGCAAGGTTGTCCAAATCATCATGCAAGTTGAAAGACAAATGGAAGCAGCTAACATGAGCACCGAATACTCCTTTGGTCATATCTTGAGCTAGAAAAATCAAAATGACTTGATTATTGCGGCATTGAAAAGATGACATAATGAGGAACATTTCATATGTTTTGAAAAAATTCAAATTTCAAACAGAAGGCCGACATAATTGACATGCAATTCGGTGGACTGACACAAAGAAGAAAAATCAACTTACATGAGCACCGAATGGTGTTTTGGCCATATCTTAAGATAGAGATATCCAATTGCTTTGATTCTTAATGTTTTGGAAAGCTTATTCAAATATGAAGATCTTTTATGTTTTGAAGAAATTCAAATTTCAAATGGAAGGCTGACAGAATTATCATTCAAGTCAGTGGACAGACACATGGAAGAAAAATCAAGTCACTTGAGCACCGAATGGTGTTTTGGCCATATCTTGAGCTACAGATATCCAAATGACTTGGTTCTTGATGCGTTGGAAAGCTTATTCAAATGTGCAGATCTTTTATGTTTTACAGATTTTCAAATTTCAAACGGAACATTGACAAAAATGGCAGACAAGATTACGGTTTTTATGGTGGGCAGAAAATTTGGAGATGGTGTCTTCACTTGATTAAGTTCATCTCATTTGCCTATAAAAGGAGCCATTCTCCCATGCATTCAACAAGGGCAAGAGAAGCATTTTATCAAGCAAACAAAGCCAAGAGAAATATCAAGATTATAGAGCTTTTATATTATCTATCTACTCTTTGAAGAGAGTTATACTTTTGTTGTAAAAATTATCTTTGTTCTTGTATTGTGGTGAGAGTGAGATATTATTGTAAAGGATAATAGTTATCCTTGAGAGAACTCTTGTTGTGTGTTATCAAGAGTTGAAGGAAGTTACCTTGGTGAGGTTGTTCATCAAGAAGAACTCTTGGTGTGGTGTTATCAAGAGTTGAAGGAAGTTGCCTTGGTGAGGTTGTTCATCAAGAAGAACTCTTGGTGTGGTGTTATCAAGAGTTGAAGGAAGTTGCCTTGGTGAGGTTGTTCATCAAGAAGAACTCTTGGTGTGGTGTTATCAAGAGTTGGAAGAAAAAGTCTTGGTGAGGTTGTTCATCAAGCAAGTTGTAAAGATTTCTACAACTTAGTGGAAAGCTTAGCTCGTGGAGCTAGGAGCCCGTGGACGTAGGCAAGGTTTGCCGAACCACGTAAATTGAGTTTGCACTCTCTCTATCCCTTTCCTCTTTACATTTACTTGCACTTGTGATTGTTCAATATTGTTATACTCTTGATTGCATCTTAGATAACTTATATTTTCATCTTCTTCATCTTTATTCTCAAAGAAAGAGTTAAATAATTTTGAACTTTCAAGAAAAGTTTTCTAAATTCGTTTTTATAAATAAAAACCCAATTCACCCCCCTTCTTGGGTTGCCATACCTGGGTCAACACATATAATCTCCAAAGAAGTTAGGCAATGGGTACGAGTTTGTTTGAGATTGTGACAGGACAACAACCTATGACTCAACATGCCATAGCCTCAACCTATGGAGGAAAGAGTCTAGCGGCATACAAGCTCGCAAAAGAATGGCATGAACAAGTCGACATCAGGCGAGCATGCTTAGATAAGGCCACCAAGAAAATGAATAAATGGGCGGACACGAAGAGATGACACCTCGCATTTCAAGTGGGGGACTTGGTGCTTATCAAGAAACTACCCCAACAATTCAAGTCACTTCGCAAAGTGCACAAGGGGTTGGTATGAAAATATGAAGGTCTCTTCCCTATTGTCAAGCGAGTGGGCAAAGTCTCCTACAAAGTCTGATTGCCACCTAACTTCAAGATCCATCCGGTCTTCCATGTGAGCTTCCTCAAGCCCTATCACGAGGACAAGGAAGATCCAAGTTGAAGCGAGTCCAAGAGAGCACCCACAGCCGTCGTCACCACATTCGACAAGGACATGGAATGCATCTTTGCGAAACGTATGATATGAAGGAGAGGAGTTCCACCATATACCGAATACTTGATAAAGTGGAAAAACGTTCCAGATAGTGAAGCAAGTTGGGAACCCGAAGACGCCTTGTAGCAATTTGGCGAGCACATCCAATGCTACAAGGACGAAAGCGCATCGAGGACGTCGCAGAATTAGGTGGGGGAGGATGTTACAACCTGCCTAATTTACTTATTAGAGATGGCCCAAATATGCATAAGGCTTGGCCTAGCTTCTAGAAAGCTTGCAAGCCCAAAGCCCAAGCCCATCTTCTAGAATTCACTAGCAAGATAAGAATGATCTCTTGTATATATCTAGATAATTTAGTAGATAATACTCTCTTGTACATATCTAGATAATTTAGTAGATGAGAGTGAATTAGGACCCTTAGATGCATTACATCTTAGTCATTCATTTGAGAGGTGGTTCACTTATAAACCCCTCCAATGCTCATTTGTAAATCATCCAAGCATTTAAGCATTGTAAAGCTTTCTAGTGTAATACAAAGCTCTTTGCAATACTTGTCTCCATCTTCCATCTCTTCTCTTCTTTGCCTACAGGCTCTTTAGCTCAACAGTCCTATCTTCTCCTTGAGCGAGAAGACTAGCATCAAGGCTTACTTAGCAACTTTCGGGTTCAAGTTGCCTAGGTACCGCACGAGCGAGCTACACAAACCTCTAAGCTCGTGACAATAAGCTATTTAAATAAATCTTAAAAAAAAATAAACGCTCATAAAGAAAAGATTAGATTGGAAACTAAACTTGTACCTAAGTTTAGTTGGCATTTAAGCAACATCACGAAAACCAAAGTTGATATTTTCAAAAAATCTCGTTAAGTTACCAAAGGGGCACCACAAGAACTCCAAATGACCTCAAAAATCATTTAGAAACCACAATGAACATATTGTCTGATGTTTATGATGAGAAAGATCACATGTGCCAGCATTAAAATTTTGCTTATAGTTTAAATGGCCAATGATGCTAGCGAGAAACACTAATCAGATGCATAATCTGATGAAGAAAGACACCAGAACTCCAAAAAGAAACATTTTAAGTAGGGATAAGTGGGTGAAATAGATAACAAACACATTGATGACAGTTTAATTAAGAAATTACTAGGGCTTACAACCAAGTAGGGATATACGCACGCATGTCTTGTAGGGTTTTTACATTTAGAAGTGTGTACACAGATTAATTAGGGTGTTTTACTTATAGCGAGGGGCACACCTATTGACTAGGTTTTAACAAGCACATGCATGTTGTTAAGAATCCACATTCTTAATTCATTGATTTATGTGTTGACACAAGAGCTATATAAAGAGGTAGGCATTATCCATAAATTATCAAAATCTATTGATTCTCAAATATAGCTTAAAAGATAGTCTAGTGAGTAAGAAATCTGAGAGACTTTGGGCATTCTTGAAGTCAAACCAACTCAATCATTCCTTGTGGGTGCTTCTTGGAGGAGTGCTTTGTGTGTTAGGTGCCTTTTGAAGAAATTAAAGGCATCCTTTAGAAATCAAGATTCTGCTTCTAGTAGTGCCAAAATCTGGGTAAGTCCTGAGGGCATTTTATCTGCTAGAATGCATATTTAAGTTTTCTTTATGATTGATATGCTAGAATGCATGTTTAAGATTTGGATATGTTTGATATGCTAGATTGCATGTCTAAGGTTTATTTCGTTTTGATATACTTATATGTTAGAAACGTGATTAGAGCTTCAATGATGATATGCTCAATAGAATCATGTTAAGGTTTATTATATGATATGCATGTATGCTTTATATCTCCTTCTACTCTTTCTTCTTTTATTTTGTATGTCTTGATGGGAATGACAAACTCACATTTGTTGTTAAGGGACCATTATCTAATTGTTCTATGCTTGGATTCTTTATTCTTTTCTTTCTTCTTTTAAACATGTTAGAATGCAGTTAAGAATATGAAATGTCGTGCTTTATTTATTTATGAATCTAGAAACATGACTTAGGAATAGATTATTTATGCTTAGAATATACATGTTTGGTATATCTACTTTGGTTGATTTGTTTCTCTTCTTCTACTCTTTTCTTTTCTTGAATTTTGAGATTTGATGAGTAATGGTGAACTCATAATTGATAGTGAAGGGTCATTGCTTTGATAATATCTCAATTTTGAGTGTTGTGAATGTCATGCTTATGTGTTTTAACCATGTTCATTAGGATATTTTACCACACATGCTTTATTCTTCTTTTCCTCTTTAGTATTGTTCTTTATATGTTGCTGGGATTAAATTCCATGATATTTTCTATCTTTCTTATTGATGTTTTCTAAATTAGGATCTAATAAGTAATGAATGGACTCACAATTAATGGTGAGCGATTTATTACTTAATTAGCTTCTACCTTGTTTGTCTATTTTTTCACATGCACTATAAGAAAAATGGGAATAGATGACTCACACTTTATGATTAAAATCGTTCTATCATAAAAAGATGACAAAGTCATGATAGAATTATGATCTATCAAAAAATTAATGATGTACATATGATATATTTTTTGTCTATCAAGAATTTATGATAGAATAGTAATAGAAATTAACTCTATCAAAAACTTTGTGACATAAATTTATTATTGACCATGTTTGACCAATTTTGAAATTAATATTTTATTAATTAAAATCAAAACAAAGTATTTTTTGGTCAAATAATTTTTTTATTAAAATATGCAATATGGAACGGTGCATTTGAACCTTAATATAACAAAACCTAAAATTTTTCTGAGTCCCCAAACTCATCATCCAAACACTCGATAAACACTACTCCCTCTCTCATCACAATGTCCTCACCACCGTTCAACATCGTCCTCATCGTTGTTCAACTAACACTTAACCACACTACAAGTTTTGCTAAAGCCATTTGAGGTGGCTTTTAAAGTCGATTGGCTATTCCTTATCACTCGCATGCACCTGTGCTCTACTCTATGTTTGCCTCTAATCACAGCTCCACTTCCCACTCACAGGCTAATCTGGTCCATCTGTACTCTACATCTTTCAATCTGCTTTCTATAAACCAATGGTAAGTTCTTTCTTCCTTGTATATTATCTTGGTTTACAGGCTTATAGGTTTATACTCTCCAGTCGTAAGTGCTAGACTTTGTTATTTGTTTTGCTGTATCGATATTGATTGCTAGCACTACAAGAAAACTTGGATACAACAACAGGCTTTTCGCAACGCGCAGTCATGCACATTGCTAAATAAGGCCTTTTGCAACGTGCATTTCTTGTGTGTAGCGAAAAGTTTCTCAATTTACTTTTTAGCAACATGCAAAGCATGCAAGTTGTGGAAAGCCTCATTTAGCAACATGCAGAAAATGCACGTTGCTATAGCTATAAGATATAGCAACATCATTTCTTGCACGTTGCCAAATGTCTTATTTTAGTTTTGTATATTTTAATTTTTAGTTTATTAAAATTAAAATTTTTTAACATTAAAAATTTAACTAATATTAGAATATGAAAATTTGAAATATTTTGGACATTAAATATAGATATATTAGATTTAAATTTTTTAATATAATTTTTTTAGGCCAACTTTAGAAATTTAAAAATTTAATTAATGTGAATTTTTTAAAAAATATCTTTGAACATTAAATATAGATATATCAGAATTAAAATTTTTAAACAAAAATATTAACTAATATTAGAATTTTAAAAATTTACCTAATATTAGATTTTTAAATGTTAAAATATTTTTGAACATTAAATATTTTCTTTATATAATACAATTTTATGGTAAAATATAGATATATTATAATTTAAATCTTTAGCTAGCAAATTATAATTAATAAATAAATAAATAATATAATTTTATGGTTAAATATTGATATATAAAATGGTAGATCATAAAATAAAAATAAGGTTATTGTCTATGTGAAAATTATATATATATATTTCGCAATTATAAATTTATAAAAGAAAAGCATTTATTTCTTAAAAATTTGAAATTTTGAAAAAAAAAAGAGAAATTATTTTATAATTTGAAAGTTAAAAAATGACACTTTTTTTGTTATAAATATAAAATTTGAAAATAGATTTTTACATTTTAAATTTATAACCTCTATGCTTAACAGGAATATATTAAAATTTACTATTTCAATTAATTAGCAAGATAGAATTGAAAAAAATATTAAGGTTTTAATTAAATAACTATAGCAATACGATGTCGTTTGGCCTTTGGGAAGGCTAAAGCTCAGCATCACACCGCCCGCCCTTCATTCTTTCAGCACAGACTCGATCGGAAATGGAGTTGGAGGATGTACAGGAGATAGAGCCACCTCTTGTAGCCGTGCCATTCTCTTCCTCTCCCTTCAAATTTCCACTGCCTTCTGCACTTTCTCCAACCTCTTTGCAAATCTCCATTCTCTCATTGAAAGCACTCATAAACTCCTCCATCACTATTCTATCGCCATTTCCTTGTTGAAACCTCCATCTCTCTATCCATGATCTACCGACATGCAGAAAACCAAACCAGATTTTGTGTGTGTGATGGTGAGTCATGTGCGATTTGCAAATTGGTTTATGGAGTCATGTTTGTGGGTTTCTAGGTTTGTTCACTAGGTTTGATTTTGAAATTTAATTTTTTGATCTAGAATTTACGGGTTTTTGGGATGGGGCTTGTATATTCTTGATTTCATTCTTTGGTTTCTCTGGGTTTGTTGAAAAGATTTTATTTGATTTGATTTTTCGAGTTGTTGTCCACGGTGTACTTGGACTTGAATAATGAGGAAGATTCCTGCTGGCTATATCAATAAGGTGATTGATACCTCTTAGGTTTCAATTCTATAATTATTTTGTTGTATGCTATTAGATTTTCCTATGATTTGTATCTTGTTTAATCTCAATCTGGGGATATATTCTCTGGAGCTATAAGAGAAGTAAAAGAACAAACTGGTGTAAGAAACCATTGACCATTATCAATTTTAATTTGAGATTATATATTAACTTCATTGTTTTCTTAATATTAATTTAGGTTTTCAATTATTTTTGCAGGTTGATATAATTTCCCTAGAAATGGTTGCTCTTCCGTAACGTTTTTCAACTACAACACCACAAATCTAAAACTCAACTAATTGAACATTTGCATTTAAATTTAATATTTATCTAACCCTCATTTGTGTTTGTGATTTTACAACTGGGTAGACAAGCTCACCTTCATCATTACGGTATATGAAAGTAGCCATGCCTGATGGCAGTAAAGTCTTTAGCTATCAACTTTTAAGTTTCAGAAAACAATAAGCCAGGGTAGATAAAATGACAAAATTACTATGGAAGATGGAATAAGAAGATGATAGAACTATATATAAACACTTGAGAGTGAGGTGAGACCAAATCTTCTAAAATTTACTTTTGAGCATGTGTAAAAACAAGTAACAAGTTAAAGGCATTATAAGGATAGAAAACGATCACTGATTCAGAACTATATGGTTTCTATATATAGATGTATGTATGTATTTTCCACCTTCATGCAAATGAGTAAGTAATTCTGGTGAAAAGGTATATTGATTTGGGCTTACCAATGTTTATTTTGGCCTTCAATCTCTTCTTGGTTTTGTCTTTTTCTTCGTTGTTGTGAAGCATGGTTTATTGTCAGTTTTCTTTTCCAGCCTTTCAAATTGTTCTTTTGTCTTGTATATTTTACAATATCATGCGTAGTTATTTATTTTTTAAAAAATCTACAGTTTGAAGTATTTTTATTCACTGGGATTATTTGAATTTAGCAAAACTTGTGGAGAAAGGCCTTAGGGATTCGAATTGCATTCTGCAAGGGTGGCACTGCAAAATTCTAGAACTGTTCTAGTTGTAGGGGTGAAACTGCAAAATTTTGGAATTGTCCCTGCTGCAACGGTGATTTGCAAATTATGGAACTGCTCTTATGGTACTTTTTATTGTTTATTTTTTACTCCCTCTTGCTCTTTTGGTTGCTTCCTGTTGAGCATTTCCTTAGAATTTTTAATTCATTTAGTAAGAAATCTTGAGATATAAGTGTCACAAGTTTCCCTGAATTTTGCTTAGCAACACTAGCTTTTTGTTTCAATCATGAGGTCAAGGGTTCAAAAATCAAACTCCCTTCGAGCCACCAATTTTAAAATATGTATAACTGTTATGTAAGTTTATGTTTTATGCTTTCTTTAGTCTAAGTAAATATATATTAGTTTACATTGTTATACTTAACTTCATAAGGATACTTTTCACTTTCGTTGAACCACATGTGTTCACACTTATTTGCTGACTTTTTTGAGATCAAATGAGGAAGATATGTTAACATATTTGGCATATATGCATAAACTTTTCTTGTGATTATGAATCTTGAAGCATATTATCCTATTTTTTACCCTTTTGGTTACAGGATGTACTACATTTTTTCAAAAATAAGAGAGAGTACAATTCCTACTACAAAAGCTTCAGAATTGTAGTTTCTTTAGTTTCTATAAGTACCATGGATCATTGTACTTGAACAAGAAGTTTGAGAAGTTATTCCAGGTTGGTTTTTTTATAAGTGAACCTACTTTAAATGGTACTATTTTATTTTATTTTTGTGTTATTACTTGTTTATCCTATTTAGCACCTAAGTTTTAATGTCATGTACTTTCACAAGCTAAGTGGAAACCAAAGTCAGCAGATAGATATGATGAATTCGTTGAACTCATCAAGTCTTTTGGCTCATTAAAGGTTGAAGATACCAAGCAACAAGGTACCACCTCTGATTTAGTCTTTCAAACCTTAGCTAACTTCCATTATTAATATTTTTATGTGATTGTTTTGGTTACTGAGAATCCTGCTCATCTGTGGTCTAGGATCAATGTAAAACGGCTTCCATTAACCCTCTTGTAACAAAACCTGTCGCCTATCGTCCACCACATGCCAAATAGTAGCTGTTATTTAGAAAGAGGTATATGCAAACTAACAGATTTGGCGCTAATTAATTTTTTCTTTACCCTTCTAATATTGATGATTAGACCAGTCATGTAGACAGATCTAAGATTTACCTTGTGAAATATAATTTCTTCTTATAGATACACCTCTTTGAGAACCCTAAAGTCCACACTTTGCTACTCAGTTCCAAGGCCCTTTAAGCTCTTTGCAGTACATGCAATCAAAACCAAGGTAATTTATTCTTTAATCTGTAGTTAACCTATACTAAATGCTGTCGCTATTACTTTAGGCCTAAAACATATTAGATTTCTAATTATCATTTGGGCGTTTAACTATAAATAGACCCCGCAACAATGGGGAACTGTGGAATGTGGCTATCATGTCTTGAGATACATGAAGGACATTATAGAGAACATTATTTTGCTAATGAACGATGTGAGTTACTCATGAATATAATATCATAGGTTTGGTTTCTACCATATGTATGGCATTGTTTTGGAAGTTTGCCAACGTTGATTTTGTGCTTATCAGTTCAATGCAAAGCTCGTATACACTCAGGCTGAAATAGATAAGGTTTGTTTGAGTGGGCTAACCATTGTTCTAAAATCATTAGCGCATCAACAAAATGGTTAGTATAAATGTGATACTATACACCACTCTTTTATTACTTCTTATTTGTTATAATTAGTGAAATTTTAAGTTGCAATGTGAAATTGTAATTATTGTGTTAAATTTCAAACTTGGAGCCCTACTTTAACAGATAATTTTTTTAATAATATTGTTGGGTATATTCATTGGTGTTGCACAGATTGAGTTATTGCTGGACTTGGGAGTTTTGCTGGGTATTTTACTGAGAATGGGAGGAGTTCTGCCAGGTATTTTATTGAGAATGGTAGGAGTTATGCTGGGGATTTAGCTGAATATGGGAGAAGTCTTGCTGGGTATTTGTTGACAACGGGAGGAGTTCTACTTGAGATTTTACTGAGAATATTGGAGGAGTTTTGCCGACTTAGCTAGTCAAATTTAAAATATTTGCTCTTGGTTGTTGGAATTTGTCATATGAACTTCAAATTTGATCTGGTTGGCTATCATGTGTTGTTAGCTTTGGATTTGAATTAGAATCACAGTTTGTTGTTGACAGTTATTGATGGTTTAGCTTATGTATTGGTAATGATATACTTGATCTATGGAACTTGTCCTATATATTATTATGTGGATGTTATACCACAAAGTGTTTTTGGACTCAATTGTATGTGCACTTTAATTTTTAGTTCATACTGAATTTCTAAATGAATTTCAGATGTAAGAATGCATAAATTAAATAAAAAAATCATAATTCTACAAAACTAAATTTAAATATTGTGACAGAGATAGAGAATCATAAATTCTGTCACAAACAACACAATTTACCTACCAAAAATTTACTACTAATTTTCGTACCAAAAATCAAATGCTAATTTTTCTGCAAAAATTAAATTGAAATAAGAAAATCAATTTTCCTGCCAAAATATTCAAATTTTAAAAAAAGTTAATTTCCCATCAAAAAAATTCAAGGCAATCAATTAAAAATTAATTTCCTGGTGTGATAGACGTATGACATATAAAAACTATCACAAAGCTCGTGACAAGCTTTTTCTCTATCATGAATGAGTGACAGTGACATAGATGATTGATAGATTTTCTATCAACCACCCCTGTTTATGATTTTTTGTTCCCATCATCTATCCCCATTTTTCTTGTAGTGATGATAAATTGTTTGCTTTTTATGCTAGTGTTATAATTTATTTGGTTGTATCTATGTTGCATTCACATTATTCATTATTATGTGTTAGGAATTGTTATGTCTTTTCTTATTATTTTGTGAGTTTCATTTTCGTGTACTTTTTATAAGAATTGGTGTAATCCTCTTTCCTATTCCCCTATGTTTTCTGGAAATGTAACTCTATTCTCCTCCTTTTTTTCGTTGGATGTATAATATGTTCACATCTTATATGCTAGATAAGATAAATCAATTGTGTATTAAAATGAATTAGGATCAAATGGGATAAATATTACCATAAAAACTTTGGACTTAGCAAACCCTATTAGAGGCTGGATTCACATCTGGGCAAGTAAAATCTCATACCTAACTTTCCAAACCCATCTCTAAAGGGATAACAGTAGTTTAGGTCCAAAAGTAATGGATCGAACTACCATCACTTGATATTTTTCCCATACTTAGAACATGGATGGTGACTCCATTTCATTCTCCAGACTTGCCTTTATGGTTTGACCTGTGCTTCCTTGGGTTGATCAGAACTTGACATAGTGCCATAATCGTAAAATGGTCAGGTACGATAAAAGCCTCGTTCACGACATGTATATACTCAATTTGTGAAATTATGAAGATTAGAGGATTTTGAAAAGATGGCTGAAATAGTAACCCAAATAGATGCAAGCATGAGATATTTGACTTGGATGCATGGTTCATGCACAAAACATGCATTTTGTCTCCTTATTTTTCAAGTTTTCAGATTGCTTGAATTGATAACGCATGCAAAGGCAATTAATGCCACCGAAACAAAAGAAACTTGTCTCTCACAAGGTCAAAGCAAAATATGATTTTGGTGGCTGGTTCACGTATCTTTTGCTACAAACTTTGACATGCATTGGCTTCCCTCTACTATAAATGGAGGTGCAATCCAAGAGAAAAAATCATCCCAAAAAAAATTCCTTTTTGAGAGCTCTTTTGTTTAGTTTTAGACAAATTGTTAGTGTGAAGATATTTGGGCATAATTAGGGATTTGTGTTTGAGTGATATTCCTCAATTTTGCGGACTCCATTTTGTTAGTATAATTCTTCTTCTATCTTCGCCTGTGGACATAGGCTAAAAGCCGAACCACGTAAATTATTATATGCTTTCTTTCGATATTTTCTTTATTTTTCCTTATTAACCTCACTTTGCTTCCGCATAAATTGATCCTTGTCATAACAAATTGGTATTAAAGCCTAGCTTTCGATTGTATACGATTGGGTACTATTCTCGTATATGATACTATTCATATATACGTACTAGTTCATCTATATGATACTGTTCATTGTAGGAGTTGTGAACTTTAGAAGCTTGGCTTAATATAGTGAGTGGCTATGCATGTGCTAGAATACATGTCTAGGAAAGTTTTGTCAAAGAACTATAATAGTCTAAGGAGTCTGGGTTTTAAGTGGGATCGTTTGTGACCCCTCCAATCTTTTCGAGGTACTTTCCCAGTGTATTTTATTCATACAAGAGCTCACTTTACTATTCTAAGTGACGTTTTATGAGTTTTGCAAGCCAATAATTTCTTTAAAGTGGCAACAAAAGTTTCTACGACAAAATATGATGTCGAAAAATTTGATAAGGAAAATAATTTCAATCTTTGGAAAATTAAAATGATGGCCTTGTTGGTTCAACAAAGCTTGCAAAAGGCATTAGAAGGTAAAGGGAAATTGTTGAGCACATTATCGAAAGAAGAAAAAGATGAAATCATGGAATTAGCTTATAGTGCAATCTTATTAAGCTTGTCTGATGAAGTTCTATGTGAAGTTGCAGAAGAAAAAAATGGTTGCAAAGCTACTGTAGAAGATGGAGAGTTTGTATATGAAAAAATCTGTCACTAACTATTTGTACTTAATACAACAATTATATACTCTTCGGATGGTAG